>CM035269.1:112521506-112668974 GCA_020226075.1 Hydropotes inermis
CTACCCCTCAGCCTGGCCTCCGCCTCTTGCCTACAGGCCGGGCACACCCACTCGGGACAGCCCCAGGACGCCCTCCTGCAGAGGCAGGTCACTGCGCTCCGGGGACACCTGGCCGAGCTGCGTGCAGCCACCGAGAGGTGCATGCCCACCCACGGGCCCAGCGGGGTCAGGGCGTCCTGGGGGAGGTGGCCAAACGCACAGAGTGGGTCAGGCAGGGAGCCACCATCAGCAGCAGCGGACTGACTTGCACGGAGCTCTGGGGCCTGGCCAGGCACCTCAGCCCGGCTGTCCTGGGCCCTTGAGGCTCAGACAGTCCACGTCCCAGTCCAGGCAGACAGCCCGTCCTGTGCGTCCTGGCCCAGCCCCGCCCACCCCTGCCCGGCTGTGATGCCACCTGTGGGTCCTCTCCTGAGGTGGGCAGACCTCTGGCCTGAGACCAGACCCCACCTGGCCCAGCCGGCGTGCAGCCCCCAGGCTGAGGCCACAGATACCCCCGAGGCTTAGCTGGTGCGCCCTGGTCTCACAGGGGCCTTGCTGACCTGCGGGCAGACGTAGCCAGGATGGCCCGGCGCCTGCACACGGCCTGCCTGAACCTCGGCTCCAACCTGCGGCTGACGGCCGGCAGCGCGGCCGCTGCCCTGGAGCAGCAGCTGCGGGACAAGATGCAGGAGATGCTGCAGCTTCAGGGCCGCTGGGCAGCGGAGAAGGCGGCGCTCCAGGCCAGGTGTGTGGGCGCCCAGGGCTCTGGGTCTAGGGAGGCCCAAGGGAGGCCCGGGGTCAGAGAAGAAGCTGGATCCTGGCAAGCAAAGACAATAAACCGTCAGAGGCCATCCAGTCACAGGGAGGGGCAGGGCGCGACCAGGTCAGGTTGGGCCGAGGAAGCCTCGCTGAGGGGCTGGCTAGCTGAGTCTGGGTCACGGTGGGAGCTCGATGCTGAACTCAGGGTCTGCACTGACCCCCGAGGCAATGGGAGCCGCTGAAGTTTCTAGAGTGGGAGAGGGGCATCTGACCACAGTGGGGGGGTCAGAGGCTGCCGACAGCCGCAGGCAGGCCACACACACCACAGAGGAGGCAGACAGAGCCGGGCTCCCAGGCCACCAACGCCCTGGGCTCTGATCTTGGCACAGACGGCCCTGCCCCACCCCGCTGTCCCCAGACTCTCAGAGCAGACGCTGCTGGTGGAGAAGCTCACTGAGCAAAACGCGAGCGAGAGAGCCATCTCTTTCCTGAGAACCATCGTGCAGAGACTGGTGCGTGGCTGGGATGGGGCGGCTGGTGGTCGGGGCCTGGGCCTCGCTGAGCAGCCCCCCACCCACGTCCCCGCAGGAGTCCCAGCACAGCGGCGGAGGCCCGGCAGCACTGGGGGACTCGAGAGCAGAGGTGGAGACTCTGCAGCTCCTCTTGGACAGCATCACACAGGTGCAGGCCTGGCTGGGTCCTTCCCACACGGGCAGCTGATGGGCCACAGGGCCCCTGCGGTTCAGGCTGGCCTGGGAGATGGTCTGGAAGGACCCACGTGCCTGAGCCCTGGGCTCTGTCCTCTCTGCGCCCTGAAGGTGGCCCAGGCAGACGCAGGGAGTGAGGAGCTGATGAAGAGCAGCGGTGCTGAAGGCGAGGGAGTGCAGGGCCAACGGAGGAGCACCCCGCACGCTGAGTCCCCCCTGACGGCTGAGTCCTTGCCCCCCACCCGCTCCCCGGTCACCCTGGACTCAGCACTGTGGGCCGTGCGGGCTGCTATTCAGAGGCGGCAGCAGCGGGAGCAGGTGGGCACAGAGCCTGTCAGCCTGAGAAGGGCCGCTATGGACCTGCCCATGACCCTCAGGAGGCTGACCCCAGGAGGCTGACCCCCAGGAGGCTGACCCACAGGGGGCTGACCCCAGGAGGCTGACCCCCAGGAGGCTGACCCACAGGGGGCTGACCCCAGGAGGCTGACCCACAGGGGGCTGACCCCAGGAGGCTGACCCTACAGAGGGCTGACCCCCAGGAGGCTGACCCCCCCAGGCTCCTGGCCCTGCACCTCAGATGGGTCTCCGGTCAGAACTGCACCCTTTCTCTGGAAGTCCAGAGCCCTGGCTGGCTTCTGTGTTCAGAGACCTGGCCCTGCCACAGGGGCTCACTGCACCCCCACTACCGGGCAGGAGCTGTGCCAGCAGCTGGAGTCGGCCGAGGTGAGGGCCGCGGGGCTCCAGGAGCAGCTGTCTGAGAGTCAGAGGGAGCTGCAAGCCTCAAGAAGCCTCCTGCAGGAGGAGCGGCAAGACCTCCTGGGCAAGCTAGAGGTGCAGAACCGGGAGGCACAGTGGAGCCGTGTGACCAGCGAGCTCTTGGGGAGGTGAGGCCAGCGAGCAGGGCCACCTCCTCCATGAGGCCCTCCAGGAGAAAGAGCTCCTGGGGAGGTGAGGCGGGAGGGCAGGGCCACCTCCTTCATGAGGCCCTCCAGGAGCAGAAGTGAAAACATCCAGATGGAAGCTGCCTCCCTCTCCTCTTCGCCCCCAAGCCCTGCCTGCACTGAGCACCCCTCCTCCCGCTCTGGGCTCATCTGGGCTGTGGCAGGACTCACTTTCCCAAAGCCCAGGCTGAGCATGAGCCCTGCCCCTCAGCCCTGCCTCCCAGACGCCCCTCCTGGGACCAGGCTGTATTCTGGCCCTGCTGCCCCATTCCTACTGCCGAGAGTCCTCTAGGGGTCTGGGCCATCCCTCGCAGGTGGTCCATAGACCCCCAGTTCCCTGCCCGCCCTCCTGGCATGTCCCGTGGGTCTGGCGTCCCCTGGTGCACTTGGCCAGGAGGCTGTCTGGATGCTTCTGTGCACGTCTGACTGCCCCCGGGGCGGGTGGTGGTGAGGGGCGGGAAGAGAATCCCCAGCATCTGTAGTCCAGGGCTTCCCAGACCCACACGCTGCCTGAGCCGGAGCGTGGGGCAAGAGTGTGCTGGCAGCCCAGGAAGGCTTCCTGCAGGAGAGTGCCGTGAGGAGTGGACCGACAGCCTCCCACGCTTCCGCTCACTCACCCAGGGGTCGGGCCTGCAGGCCCCTCGGGGCTACCCCTTCTCTGGAGGGCCTGACAGCGCACTCAGTGCTGGGACAGGAGGTCCAAGGGAAGATTAGACCCAGTCTCGAGAGGCACACAGACGGTGGGCAGAGACAGGAGCGGGCAGGTTCGGCCTGGCAGGAATGGGGGAGCCCGTGAGATCTCAGGAGGGCCTTCCAGTAGGGGCGACGGGCAGAGGCAGGGTGTGGGTTGGGCAGGCAGGGCCACCTCAGCCTGCTGAGGTGCAGCAGTCACTGGGGCGAGGGCCATGGGGGGTTGTTCGCAGGGACACCGCCTTCCCACAAGTGGCTAGGCCACAGCGTCCTAGGGACTGGGGGTGACAGGCCCAGTGGCCCCGTGACACACGGGGATGAGAGGCTGAGTCAGGAGGCATTTGGGAAGTGAGGCCCCAGGACTTGGTGCTTCGGGGCCCAGCCGGGTGGGGAGCAGCTGAGATCCAGTCCTGGCTGGCAGGTGACCTGCAGAGGGGACCTGGGGGTCAGGTGTGAGTCAGCGGCACGCTCAGCTCTGACGAGGATGCAGGTCTCTGGGGCCGGCCAGGAGATGTGGGGGCCCCTGGCAGGCCGGGGTCCCCTCCTTCCCACAGGGTCTCTCAGGACTGTCTGAGCTTAGCCCACTGGTGCAGAGGCCTGAGCGTAGGGATGCCCTGGAGTCAGGCCCTCTGGGGTTTACAGGCTCACGCAAGGCCCCCCCACCCAGGAGCCACCCTGCCTGGACAGACCAGCTGGGGGTGGTCCGCACGTGTCCCTGAACCCAGCCCCTAGTGGCCTCCGCGGCCCCCTTGCCCTGTTCGCCTCCCAGGCGCTGGTCAGAGGCGCGAATGTGCCTGGGACCCCCAGCCTCAGCCTCGCCTGCTTCCAGAGAGAAGGCGGCTCTCGAGGAGGCAGTTGAGGCTCTGAGGGGGGAGGCAGCCGTGTCCCATGCTGAGAAGCAAAGCCTGGAGGCCAGGAACGCGGAGCTGCAGAGGAGCCTCCGGCAGTGTGCGGAGCAGAAGGAGGCTCTGGAGCAGCAGGGCGAGCGTGGCCGAAGGGCGCTGGAGAGCAGGTGGGCCACCCAGCCTTCAGCGGGCACCCTGGCCCCCGGGCCCCGCGTGACCCATCTTCACCAGCCTCATCAGGGGGTGCTAGTGAGACCGCCGGCCCCTCTCACACTGACCACCACCCACCGCCAAGTGACTCACACGCCCACCCCAAGTCCAGCCCAGTGCCAGCCCTCCCACCCTGGGCAAACCCACCCCGATACCTGGGTCCCACCAGGGTAGACCGCAGCGTGGGTGCCCTCTGCTGGCCCAGGCTGTCACCCAGGTCCTAGCAGATACACCCACGCCCAGCTGGGCAGTGACTCCGGGCCTGCAGGGGACCTGTGCTCCTCTGGGGCCCCACACCTTGGGGGCAGCCGCGGGCAGTCACCCTGACTGTAGGCCCCACAAGTGGCCCAGCTCTCGTCCTGAGGCGGCCTCATGCCCTCTGCCCTTTGTTTCCGGGTCTCAGTCAAGGGCGCCTGGAACAGCTGGAGGGGACGGTCTCCGGGCTCAAGATGGAGCTGGTGTCGGCCCAGGAGGCACTGGACTCAGCACGGCTGCAGAGGGACATCCTGGAGAGCGAGAGGGCGGGTCTGCACAGTGCCCTGGCCCGGGTGCGCCCCAGCCGCCCCACCTCTCCCCTCTCCTCGCCGGCCTGGGCTTGCAGACCATCCCCCGGCCCCAAGCGCAGGGGTGTCCCCTGGTCCCAGCCTCAGGGTGGCCTCCTCGGTCCCGACCAGTGTGCCCTGGCCCATCCCCCCAAGCGCCGGCCACAGCCGTTCTCAGGGGCCCCTCACTCAGGCGCCCGCTCGCCTGCCCTGACTGCAGCCTTGGACCCAGGGGCCACCGTCCACCCCAGGGGCCTCGCCACTGCGCGACCGCTTCCATCCCCCCGCCCCGAGCTCCAGCTTGCACACCTCCATGACGCACGGCTCACTCCCCACCCCGTCGTGGCTCCCCCGAATCTAGAAGCCATCCCAGCTTCCCTGCTGGGTGACCTCTGCCCTCTCCACCCTAGGCTGAGGCCAGCAAAGCTGACCTGGAGCTGCTCGTGAGCCGGCTCAAGGCAGAGGGGACGGAGCAGAGGGGCTCCCTGGCCAAGATGGCCGCTGTGACGGAGGCGCTGGCTCAGGACAAAGGCTCCCTGAACCACCTGGTCTTGCAGGTGCGACGAGGGCACGGGGGGTCCAACCTCCCCCAAGTCCTGCTTCCCCAGAGCAGCTGTGGGCCCCAGTGCAGCCCCGGCCCCCCGAGCTCAGGGCTCCCCCTTTGTTCATCCTCCTCCCCGCCGCCTCCACTCCTGGACTTGGGGGCGAGGGTGCATGGGGCTTGGGTCTGCACACGGACCACGCCCTGTCCCCCCCTCTCCGGCAGCTGGAGCAGGAGCGGGACGAGCTGCGGGCGCAGCAGCAGACACTGGCGCAGGGGCAGGCCGGCGCCCGGGAGCAGCTGGCGCAGGCCGAGTGGCAGGTGGAGCTCCTGCGGGCTGAGAGGAGGGGTCTGCAGCGGGCCTGCGGGCAGCTGGAGGAGCGGCTGGAGCGGCTGGAGGGTCAGGCGGCCCAACTCCAGCGAGAACGGGCCCAGTTGCAGGCGCAGGTGGGCCAGGTGAGAGGGTCGTGGGGTTCCCAGTCCCCAACCGCATCTGACAGGGCCACCCCTGCCTCCGGGGTGGGCGGGCACGCACAGATACAGAAGCCACACTGGCCCTCGGACGTCAGCACCAGCGCTTTCTAAGCTCAGGCTGCCCGACTTGGCTGATGTGAAGCCAGCTTTCCGGTGTGGGAGGTAGGGGATGGGGGGAGTGGCACGCTAAAAGGACATCTACATCGGGCCTGTCCCCAGAAACCAGGGGCTGGGTCCCCCCTGGTCAGAGGGTCGAAGGCCTTGGGCCCAGTGATACTCAGACACTCAAGGGAAACGCTCCCCTGCCCCTCTGTCGTCTTGTCTATCTTCTTCCTGGACCACATCCACACAACAGAGCTGCCCAGTCACACGCTCACAGCTGCATCCCTGCATCCATTCCCAAATCTGCCGACATGGATCTCCCACGGAGGAGGTCAGACTCCGTAGCACAAGACACTGCGGCACATTTGCTTTCTCCTGACTCCAGCCGTGGTGGCCTATGTGGAAACCAGAGCCTTGGACCCCCAGTGGTACTCAGACTTCATGGCCTGTCACCTTCGGGGCTCAGGCTAGCCTCTTCCTGTTTCTCAGACTCTGTCCTGTCCTTTCCCTCTGTTTTGGGTGACGCATTGTTACATTCAGTAAAGCCAGCGCACAGCTCAGTGGGTGGTGAGCCCTGGTGGGGACACCAACGTGGTCAGGATGCAGAGTGTCTGCACCAGCCCAGCAGGCTCCCCCATGGCATGGCCACCCAGGCATCCTCTGCCCTGACCTGGGCCACCATGGACTGGCTTCACCAGCTTTAGATGTTGTTGTATAGGGAGTCATGGGGTGCAGACACTTCGGAGTCCAGCTTCTCACCCTCAGCATGACATCTTTGACAGTCATCTCTGTGGTTCAGTTCAGTTCAGTTCAGATCAGTCGCTCAGTCGTGTCCGACTCTTTGTGACCCCATGAATCGCAGCACACCAGGCCTCCCTGTCCATCACCAACTCCCGGAGTTTACTCAAACTCATGCCCATCGAGTCGGTGATGCCATCCAGCCATCTCATCCTCTGTCGTCCCCTTCTCCTCCTGCCCCCAATCCCTCCCAGCATCACAGTCTTTTCCAATGAGTCAACATGAGGTGGTCAAAGTATTGGAGTTGCAGCTTCAGCATCAGTCCTTCCAGTGAACACTCAGGACTGATCTCCTTTAGGATGGACTGGTTGGATCTCCTTGCTATCCAAGGGACGCTCAAGACCTTCTTCTTCTTCAACACCACAGTTCAAAAGCATCAATTCTTCAGTGCTCAGCTTTCTTCACAGTCCAACTCTCACATCCATACATGACCACTGGAAAAACCATAGCCTTGACTAGATGAACCTTTGTTGGCAAAGTAATGTCTCTGCTTTTTAATATGCTGTCTAAGTTGGTCATAACTTTCCTTCCAATGAGTAAGCATCTTTTAATTTCATGTCTGCAGTCACCATCTGCAGTGATTTTGGAGCCAAAAAAGGGGTGTCAAAAGCTCCTGCTTTTGACAGCATAGTAATATTCCATCATATAGATAAATTACATCTTTTTACCCATTTACCCACTGCTGGATTTTTAGGTTGCTTCCAATTTGGAGGTGGACAAGACTGCTACAAGCATGCACGTAGAAATCTCATACAGATATTCTCATTTCTCTTGAGTAAATACCTAAGAGTGAACCGTGGAGTCACTGGGTAAATGTTCTTGAACATTATAAGAAACTGCCAAGCAGTCTTCCCCAGTGGTTGTGTCATTTCACTGGCCAGCAGTGTGGGAGGCTTCCGGCTCCTGCTCAGCCTTGTCAACACTTGGCATCATCCATCTTGCTACTCTCTGTGTGTGAAGTTATGTGCCTTTGTGGTTTTATTGGCCATTTTCTGATAATAAAAGGCATTAAGCAAACTTTCATATGAGTATCAAATATTTGTATACCTTAACTTATCAAGTGTCTGTTCAGGCCTACTGTCTACTTTTATTGGGTTTTCCCATTTTGGTTACAGGTTTCTAGTTCACATATCTTGGATACAAACACTTTGTCAGACAGATGTTCTCATGTTGGTGTGATTTGTATATACATTTTGTTTCCAGCATTTTTGATGGACAGAAAAGTTTAACTTTGGCATAATTCAGTTTAGCAAATTTAAAAAAAAATTTTTATGGTTAGTATTTTCTACGTGTTGTCTGAGAAATTTTTGCCCAGCCCGAGGACAAGACAGTATCCCAATGTGTTTTCCTCTAGTCCTTAGGTCTGTGATCCACTTAAAGCTGACTTTTCTGTAGAGCAGAGATTCTCACAGTGTGTTCCCCAGGCCAGCAGCATCAGTCTCACTTGAGAACTTGCTTAAAATGCAGATTCTCAGCTGCCCTCCTAAAACCTACTGAATCTGAAACTCTATGGATGGGGCCAAAAATCTGGATTTTAGTCATCCCTCCTAGTGACTCTGACACACACGAAGGTGTGGAAACTGTGGGTGTGTGGTATGGAATAGGATCTGGGGTCCACTGTTCCCATTAATATCCAGTTGTTTCAGAACCGATTTTTAAAAGACTTTCCTTTCCTTCTGGGATGATCTTGGCAACAATAAATTGAGCCTACAAGTGCATGTGTGTGCCCAGATCATATTGTGATCGTGCAAATTGATCTATTTGTTCATCCTTCCACCAAAATTGCACTGTCTTCATTACTGTAGCTTTCTAATATCTTGTAATGAAGTAATGTTGAGTATTCCCATCTAATCCTTCAAGATTGTTTGGTTATTTACACTTTAGAATCAGATTTGTCAATTTGCACACCCAAAAAAAGCCTGGTAGAACCTTGACTGGGATTTTGTTGAATTTATAGATCAGTTTGAGAAGAATGGACATCTTAACTGTATCCAGCTGTCTATCCATGAACATGGTATATCTCTCTGTTGTTTTCTTTACTTAATTCCTCTCAGTTCTGTTTTGTAGTTTTTAGTGTAGAGGCTTTACACATCTTTGATTAAATTAATTCCTGGATTTGATATTATGCCTTGCTGTTACAATTTCATTTTCCTATGTCCATTACTAGTATGTATAAATATAATCTCATATATTAACTTTTGATCGTGCAACCCTGACAAATAGACTGATAAGCACCAGGATTTTACATGTACATTATCATGTTATCTGTGAATAACAATGGTTTTTCTTCCTTTCTGATCTCAATGACTTTCATCTCTTCTCTTAATTCACTGGCTAAAGACCTACAGGACAAATTTGAAAAAAAGTAGTGAAAGTGGCCATCTTTCTGTTAATACCAAACCCAACTGTGGGGAAAGAATTTCACTGTCAAGTATAATGCGATCTAGAGGTTTTTCATAGATGCCTCTTATCTGATTGAGGAAGTTCTCTTTTATTCCTAGCATGCTGAGATTTTTTTTTTAATTATGAATGGGCTTTGAATTCCATTAAATGTGTTCCCTCACTCTATTAAGACGATCATGTTGTTGTTCTTATTCCATTAAGCATCCAGTTCTATTGTGAAACTCTACATTTTGCCATCCATCTTCTTGAACATATTAATCACAGCTATTTTAAAGCCTGTGTTTGATAACTTCAATATCCGGATAGCCAGATGGGCAGGGAGGCATGTATGTCTATTTTAATTTCTTACATGTGGTTTTCTTTGCCATGTGATTCTACCTCTAACATGCCTGGTTGTGTTGAATAAAGGCCAAGTATTAAATATAAAAAATTGTAGAAATAATTTGAGGATCTCGATGATGCTGTTCTTCTAGGGAGGCATCACTTTTGGTTCTGGCAAGCAGTAGGGGTAGATCACTTTAATCCATGACTGAGATGATTGAAACCTGATCTTCATGTTTTGGAAAGTTAGAAGAGTGAAAGTGTTAGTGGCTCGGTCTTGTCTGACTGTTTGCAACCCTATGGATTGTAGCCCACCAGGCCCCTCTGTCCATGGGATTCTCCAGGCAAGCATACTGGAGTGGGCAATCATTCCCTTCTCCAGGGGACTTTCCCAACCTAGGGATGGAACCCGGGTCTCCTGCATTGCAGGCAGATTCTTTACCATCCTGAGCCACCAGGGAAGCCAGGTTTGGGGGGGGGGGTGTCTATTCTGCCTCACCACCACTCAGAGGATGAAGCCCTCCTATGATTACAACTGGAAACCTAGGATGTTTGTCAGGACCTCTGCTCCGAGGTCTGTAAGCTCACGTTCTTACCCTCCTAAAGACACAGGACTGCTGGAAGCTCTCCTGGGCTTCTCAGCTCCTCAGTCCAGACTTAAACCAGCACATGTTCCAAGGAGAGCAGAGATGCTGAGAGGTGGCCTCACTCCTCTGCCTCCCTTTCCTGTGAGATTTTGGCTCCTTCAGTCTCAGCTGCCTGGGCAGCTCTCTGAGGCCCTATACAGACTCCTGTGATAGATTTTGTCCAGATTTTTGTGATGTTCTTGGTGGAGGTGTTAGCCTGCAACACTCTGGTCTTCTGTCACCTTCTTCGCATTTCTGTGCAATGTCTCCCAACCCTGGAAACTTGTGGCCCAACAAAGGTTACTGTTTAGATTGACAGCTGGATCTCACCTGGTGGTGCTCAATCCAATAATTTCTCCATCATGGTTTCAGGACTGGAGGCCCCTCTGCTGTGAAAACACACGTACACCAGGGGTCCTCTACGTCTCCTGGCCACGGTCCTCCTCCACTCTTTCCTCGGTTGCTGTTCTGAAGGAAACCACTTTTTCTGAAGTCCTCCTTTGAGGCCCCTCGTAACCCTCCCACTCTCTCTGCTGGACTTTCCCCTCCTCCTCCTCTAGGTCACATGCAAGAAACAGGCCCTGGAGAAGCAGCTGGCCCAGCGCCTGCAGGACCAGGAGGCCCAGATGGCCGCTCTCCAGAGGGCCCTGCAGGAGAAGGAGGCTTTGTCTGAAGAGCGAGTCCAGCTGCTGGCCAAGCAGGAGGCCCTGGAGAAGCAAGGTCAGCTCATGGCCGAGGAGGCAGCCGATCTCAGGTACCTGGGGACCCACCGGCAAGTGTTCATGTGGCCTTGACCTCCAGGAGCCACAGTGTAGTGTGGACGGGCACGCAGTGAATGTGGGGCAGGGCAAGTGTGTGTACATGGCAGAGAGGCTATAAGTGAGGGGCACACGCAGTGCCTGTGGGCTCAGGGAGCGCCTGGAAGAGGTAAATGTGCCTAGGACAGCCTTCCCGAGAGAGGGGGCTGCACTGGTCAGGTGGCAGGCAGCAGAAACCTATCTCAGGCCAGCAGAAAGATGTGGAAAGTCTTGCTCACGGATCTGAGCAGTACCAGGTACATACCGCTTCAGGCAAGGCTGGATCCACGTGCTCCCACAGTACCCTCAACTCCCTGCCCCCCCCCCCCCGTCATTCTTGGGCAGGCTCAAGGTGAAAGCTGGCAAGATGGCCAGCAGACACAGAGCACCCTTTGCCCCAAGAGTCCCGAGAGCCCCTGCCCACAGCCATCTTGAACCATTCGATGTCCTTGAATGGATCCTGGGAGCCACAGGGCTCATATGGGCAGACTGGGGCCCTATGCTTATTCCTGGAGCCTGGGTGGTGGCAGCCCCAGGGAACCACAAGGCTGAGGGGGCGGGGTAAACCCTGAAACCATCGGGGCCACTTCCAGGAGAGCTGGGGCAGGCACTCGTAGGCAAGAAGGGGCGCCCTGCAGATGGCTGCCTGGTGAGCTGAGCTGGCCTGTGGTCTCTGAGGACATCCAGAGGCTCGTGGCTTTCTGTGCGTTGTGCCCATCTCAGGAACATCCAAGTGTTTTTATAGAAAGAGTTCCTCCCAGAATTCCAGAACTAGAGGCCATGAGGAAAGTTAGAGATCAGGATCCTTGAACTTTGTCCGGGAAGGAAAGAGGGAAGACTCCCCTCCCAACGAAACTGTGGGCACAGACTGCAGCAGGAAACCTGACGAGGTCTCTGTGGGTGGGCGAAAGCAGAGGGTCCCAGGCTCCGCCCCTGGACCCCTCCCACGCCCCACTGGCACTCTGAGGGCAGGGGTCGGGCACCTCTTTCCTCCTGCCATCATTTGCTGCCCAGCCCACAGGACCTGGTCAGAGGACCCTCGCCTGACTCACCCGTGACCACTGGGCCCAGGGCCTCTGCACACAGTGGTCCTGCAGACCCCAGACAGAGTCACACACCCACTAAACAGTGTTTCCCAGTGACCAGTCTGCGCTTCTGCTGACAAGGTGCTTGGGACATGACTTGCTTCTCCTAATGAGTGAGGACCCTGGGTTTTGAGGTCGTCGGCCCCCAGTCCCAGGCCCTGACAAGGCTGCAGCACCAGGGACCCCTCTTAGTTCTCAGGCTTCAGCAAGATGGACTGAGTCCACACCCGCACCCCCCTCACCCTTGCTGGCGGTGCCAGCCGCCTTCCAGGAGGTGGGATGGGGGAGAGACTGGACTCGTTCTCAGAGTCTCTGTCTCTGGGTGGCTGTTCGGTGTCTGATCCACACAGGCCACGTGACCAGGTGGACACCTGGGAGAAAGTGCGTGTGAAGTGGACAGGACACTGGGAAGAGCCCTCCAGGCAGAGGGCACGGGCAGATGGACGTGGGGAGCAGGGAACGCATGGGGCTCCAAGGGTGGGGACTGGAGGGCCAGGGTACCAGAGCAGTGAGGCTCTTGGGCGCTGCAGACCTCAGGGCGCCCTGGGAGGTGCTGACACGCCCCACCCCGACACTAGCGGCAGCCGTGTGCGGGGCCCGAGGGACACTCTGGGAGCCAGGCAGGCTGAGCAAGGTCCTCTGTGGCCCACAGCTCTCCCTGGCCTGCCGGCTTGTCTAGGGCTGGGCGTGGGCTGTGTCTTCACGCGGCATCGCTGCGGAGTGTTTGTTTTGTATCCCTGTTGTTTGGTCAGTGGATTTTTTTCACCATGCATCAGCACAGGACACAGCACATGCCATTAATATGAATGCGTGCTCCCTGTCTGGCTGGTGACTGATGGGCTCGCTGCTGGAGAGGCAGGTCCCGCCATCACCCTCCCCAGAAGCGGGAGCTGCTGAGTTGCCTTGTCCATCCCAGGCATTTTCTGACTGGCCGTGTCTGCCCAGACACAGAGGCAGCTTCCCCATGCCGGGGATGGTGCTGTGCGTGTTCTGCGCTGGAGGCTGCTCCTCAGAGAGGGCACAGAGTTTCCTCATCATCGTTAGCAGCGGACGAGATGCACTGTGGTTTCTGAAACCTTCTCGTGTTGAATGGCATGGATGCTGAGTCAGATTCAGGTCCTATCTGAGGCTACGGGGGGTGTCCTGTACTGAGTTACTGGTTCACGTGTGTTTCTAAAGCGCTGACCCCTAGAACTGGAATTGCTGGCCCAAACAAAATCTTTGCACAGTTTATGTTTTAAAATTTCCTAGTCCCCCTCTGCCAAAGTGGGCCTTGCACACCTGCCAACAAGAGATATGATCACTATTTTCAGCTTTGCTAATGTGATGCATGATGGATGAAACAGCACAGATAAGATCTGAATCCCCTTGAGGACTAGTGAGTTTCATGTGTTTATTCACCACTCTTGTTTTCTTTGCGAATAACAGCCATTGTTCTCATTTTTCTGTCGGATAAGCCACTTTCTGTCATTGATTGGTAGGAGCTCTTTGTATATGGTGGATATTAACCATAATACAGTTAGTGCAAATATTGTCTCCAAGTCTGTCTCCCATCTTTTGACTTGATTTATGGAATCTTTTCTGCACAGAACTCTGTCTCCCTCTCTTCAAATGTATTCAGAACTGTTGGCCTCCTTATTTTTGTCTTCTGACTTTTGTGTCCAGCTTAAGATTATAAAATATCCTTCTGAACTTTCTTCTACAGTGTTTACAGTTCTGAGTTGCTTAGTTGTTATATATTTTGGTTTTGCATTTAGCTTTTAATCCACCTGGAATGTTTTCTGTGTGGGCTCCAATGTGTTCTTAGAGATTTAAAATGAATGAGGCATCCTCTGTCTGCCTTCCGATTGACGGCCCTGCCTTGGAGGACACCACCCTAGCAAGTGGGCTCCACGCTGCCTCGTCCAGCAGGGTCCTCTGCCGGTGTGGGTGACTCGCCTGCGGTGTGATGACTCCGCAGGGCCGAGAGGGACGCCCTGGAGAGCAGCCTCTCTGAGGCCCAACAGCTGGCAACGCAGCTGCAGGCACAGCGGGAGCAGATGGAGGGAGAGGCCCGGAGTGCACAGCTGGCCCGGCAGGCCCTGCAAGGTGCTGCCCCGATGAGCTCCTTCTGCCCCCTTCCCTGAGCTTGTGCCCCCATGGGCGGCTCCCACTCACTGCGCCCCAACGGGGCCAAACACAGCGGGAGCTCACGTCTAAAGTCATCCGAGAGCCCCTGCCGCTGCTGTCTGCCACTGGCGGGTGCCCACCGGGCCTGCTGCCGGCCCAAGGCTCGGGATGGGCTCTGTCACAAGGCCCATGTGGCAGCCCCTGCCCACCCCCCGTGACCCTGCCTCTGCTCAGCCCACCCCAGCCATGCGGGCTGCCATCAAGACATACTCCTGCTGAGCATTCGGGGGGCTCTGTCCCACCGGCTTGCAGCCTCCCCAGAGCCAGGGGCCCATGGGCGGCAGGGTGCTGTGGGGCCGGGCCTCCCCATGGGTCTGGACATGCCTGTCCCCTGGCAGGGGAACTGGAGCAGCTACAGAGCGCCTGGGAGGCCCAGGAGATGAGGCTGCGGCAGCAGGTGGCGCAGCGGGAGCGGGACGCGCAGCTGGCCCTGCAGAGCCGGGCGCTGGCCCACCGCGAGGACCTCGCGCGGCTCCAGAGGGAGAAGGTCTGCCTTCCCGGGACCCCCGCCCCCAGCTTCCCGGTCACTGCCCAGGGACATGTCCCTGCTGTGTCCACAGAGGCAGCGAGCCCAGGAGACCAGCGGGCGGCAAGCGGGCCGGGCCACCCTGGGGCTGGGCGGGAGGACCGCTCACGGCCCTCACAGAGGAGGCGCCCTGGGGTGCCCGCTGACCTGCCGCGGTCTGAAGCCCGTATTCGCAGGGAGCTCCGTGCCCTCTGAGCTGTCCACTGATCCCAGGCCGGCAGGCCCTGAGTGACACGTCCTCACACACCGTGACGTCAGGGTGCCTGGTGCTCCGAGCTCAGGAACGGCTTCTGAGCTGTGACTGGGCCGTGGGGTGGCAGATGCTGAGGCTCAGAGCCCTCCACAGCTCCTGTCGCTGCGGGAGACGGGGCCCGCAGCCGGCTGGCCTGGACGCCCCCCAGGCGGCTGTCCTGCCCCGGCGTCCCCGGACCTGCTCTCACTCAGGAGCGCAGACGCCTGCTGCTCTCACGAGCTCTGACCTGTGTCCTCACACCTGCCCGCTCCTTCGGCCCAGGAGACCCTGAGTCTGTCTCTGATGGAAGAAAAGGGAGCAGCAGCGTGCCGGCTGAAACGGGAGAAGGAGCTGGTGGCGAAGAACGCGAGCAGGAGGGAGGCGCTGAAGGAGGAAATCCAGAGCCTAAGGCGTGAGCGAGACGAGCGTCTCCTTCAGCTGGAGCAAGAGAAGCAGCAGGTGATGGGGGGCCGTGGGGCGGGGGCCCCCACCCACCCACCGCGCCTGCTCCGACCCAGTAAGAGGGCGGCGTGGGCCTCTGTGTGAGTCGCTGTGACTGCAGCTCTGATCTCCCACCGCAGTCCTGGTGGACATTCACCTCCTCTCAGTCCCTCCATCCATCTGTCTGCCCACCCAACCACCTGTCCAGCCATCCATCTGTGAATCCACCCACCTGTCTATCCAGACATTCACCCATCCACCCGTTCATCCATCTGCCCGTTAGTCCACCTGCCCACTTATAATTATATACACATGTATCTATACAAATTATAAAAGGTCAAGTTTCATTCCAATCCCAAAGAAGGACACTGCCAAAGAATGTTCAAACTTCCACACAGTTGCACTCATTTCACATTCTCGCAAGATAATGCTCAAAATCCATCAAGCTAGGCTTCAATAGTACGTGAACCAAGAACTTGCAGATGTACAAGCTGGATTTAGGAAAGGCAGAGGAACCAGAGATCAAATTGCCAACATCCGTTGGATCACAGAAAAAGCAAGATAGTTCTAGAAAAACATCTACTTCTGTTCCATTGACTATGCTAAAAGCCTTTGACTGTGGATCACAACCACTGTAGAAAATTCTTCAAAAGATGGGAATACCAGGCCACCTTACCTGCCCCCTGAGAAACCTGTAGGCCGGTCAAGAAGCAACAGTTCAAACCAGACATGGGGCAAAAGACTGGGTCAAAATTGGGAAAGGAGTATGTCAAGGGTGTATATTGTCATCCTGCTTATTTAATTTATATGCAGAGTACATCATGAGAAACGCAGGCTGCATGAAGCACAAGATCAAGATTGCCATCAAGATTGCCGGGAGAAATATCAAAAACCTCAGATATACAAATGATACCATGCTTAGGGCAGAAAATGAAGAGGAACTAAAGAGCCTTTTGATACAGGTGAAAGAGGAGCATGAAGAAGTTGGCTTAAGCCTCAACATTCAAAAAATGAAGATCATGGCGTCTGGTCCCATCACTTTATGGCAAATAGATGGAGAAAAACTGGAAACAGTGACAGACTTTATTTTCTTGGGCTCCAAAACCACTGCAGATGGTGACTGCAGCCATGAAATTCAAAGGTGCTTGCTCCTTGGAAGAAAAGTTATGATGAACCTAGACAGCATATTAAAAAGCAGAGACATTACTTTGGCGACAAAAGTCCATCTAGCCAAAGCTATGGCTTTTTCCAGTAGTCACGCTCGGATGTTAGAGTTGGACGATAAGGAAGGTTGAGTGCCAAAGAATTGATGCTTTTGAATTGTGGTGCTGGAGAACACTCTTGAGAGTCTCTTGGGCTGCAAGGAGATCAAACCAATCAATCTTAAAGAAATCCACCCTGGATATTCATTGGAAGGACTGATACTGAAGCTGAAGTTCCAGTATTTTGGCCACTTGATACAAAGAGCCAACTCATTGGAAAAGACCCTGATTCTGGGAAAGGTCGAAGGCAGGGGCAGAAGAGGGCAACAGAGGATGAGCTGGTTGGATGGCATCAGCAACTCAATGGACATGAGTTGAGCAAGCTCCAGGAGATGGTGAAGGACAGGGCAGCCTGGCAGGCTACAGTTCATGGGGTTGCAAGGAGTCAGACACAACTTAGTGACTGAACAACAGTGTTTACACATTTATGCACACGCACTGTGTTTCCATTCACACATCCATGTCCATGCCACACATCCATGTTGCCCATCATCCATCTATCCACTTGAATGTTCATCCTTTATTCACATACCCAGCTGTCTACCCACATATCTGGTCATCTATCAACATACCCAATTGTCTATCCACACACTTGACCATAAATCTATGCATCAATTTGCTTAAATACCCATCTATCTATCCACGCACGTGACCATCAGGACTATCCATCCGCTCATGCAACCACCCATGTACTCACTCACTCAACTACTCATCCATCAGTCACTTGCAGACCCTTCCCTCTGTCCACGCACTCAGCTGCCCATCCACACTCATGCACTGTCCATCCGTGCGTCTGGTTATCCTTCCATCCATCTGATCAGCCAGCCAGTCATCTGTCAGTGTGTTCACCCATCAGCCAACCATCCAAACAGCCTCTAATCAGACACTGGGCATTTGAAAGCTACCCGCTGAGTCCAGGCTCTTCCAGTATTCCATGCCATCCAGAAGCACGCACTGCTGAGTGGGTGGAATAAACAAGTGAATACCTACATATGGGTTATCGCACTGTGACAGGCCTCTCAGGTGTTAGTACAAAATACAAATTGTGATGGAAGAGTCGCAGTGGCAGGAATAACCAAGGTTTATTGTCAGACTCTTCTGCATGGCTAGTTTCATCCTCACAACACTGTGAGGGACACCCTTTTTACAGGGCCCCCTTGACTGGTGGGAGACAGATTTGCAGATGGTGAACAACTTGCCCGGAGTGGCTCCGTGCACCTGCTGGGCACCAAGGTCCGCGTCCTCCACTGTTCCGCTCTCCTGCATCCTGGGAGGGAGGAAGCAAGAGTTTGCTGGGCGGCAGCATGTCAAGGGTGAGGGGTAAAGGAGGACCTGGAGGCATCCTACGAACATGCAGGGACGGTGTGAGATCCTGGGCAAACCCCTCAGCTTCCGCTGTCCCCGAGTGGCCTGCGGAACTCCAGGAAGCACGACTCTCACCATTACGGTTTTGCTGTAAAAGTCACAGGTCAGGACGAGTCTGGTGGAGAGACCCAGGGAAGGGCCGTCTCTCCGCAGAGTCAGCGCAAGCCACCCTCTGGCAGATCAGGGTGTTTAACCCGGCAAGTTCAGGGTTCTGTTGGGGTTGCCTTGCCTGCATGTGATCAGCTACACCCGGGGCCCAGCTTCCTCCTGAGCTGGGCGGTGGGGTAGGGGGGCCTCTCTGCACACCCCCCCATCACCTTGTGAGCACAAGCTCAGATGTGGTCTCAGGGCGGCACATAATGGACGCCCCTCCCTCGGGATGCTTCAGGGGTTTCCAGGCTCCCCTGGGACCCGGTGCCAAAGGCAGACACACTCTTTGTTGCAAAAGCTCCTCCGGGAGACGGCTGTGCGCAGACCGGCATGTGGGCATTGACACCGCCGTGCCCACTTCTGTGGCACAGGCAGCACCCCAGGCCTTTCTCCTTCGCAGGACCACCAACCAGACAGGTCCTTCCACACTGAGCTCTGGGCCGCATGGTCCTTTTTTTTTAAACACCAGAAGCACTTTGCATTGGGATATAACTGATGAACAGTGCTGTGGCTTCCAGTGAGTAGCACAGGGACTCAGTCATACATATACATGCATCCATATCCCCCAGCCCCTCCCACTGGATGGGCCGTTCCCACAGCTGATGTCACCCCGGGGGCACAGGGGTCCCCCCTTCCGTCTGCTGGCCTCCCCATGATGGGAGTTCTGAGGCTATTATCACTAATGTTAGAAATAATCACTGGAGACCCCGGAAGCAGGGCATCCCACCCACGCTCATACACGCACACCTCCAGGCTGCCCTCCCATGACATCCTGATGCAGGCACTGTTGAGCGACTGGAACAGATAAGTAAACAGCTACATGTGGGCTATCGCACTGTGACAGGACGCTCAGGGGTCTCCGTGGGTCTGGTGTGGGGGGAGGCATGTCTGTGAGCCACTCTGAGTGTCCCCTCCCACCTGGCGACAGAGCAGGGCCCGCCCAACTTGGGGCCAATGGGTGTGAGGCGGCACCCCTGGGGGCCCTTGCACACCCCTCACCTTCAGCGATGCAGAGCGTTTGGGGAGGTCAGGACCTGTCCGTGGTTCCTGCTCTGTGCCGGGGGTGGGTGGGGGGCTCCAGGGAGGAGGTAGTCCATGAAGCCCCCTGACCTACGCTGGGGAAGAGCAGGTACTGGGCAGGTGCCAGTTGGGGGGGGCACCATGGGCGGGGACGGGAGCGGGGAGCAGGCGGGACCTGCCTCCTCGGGACTCAGCTACCTCCGAGGGGCTCCCTGCTCCTAAAGCCCGTTGTCCTGGTGTCGGGGCCGTGACTCCCAGCGCCCTGCTGAACCTCTCGTCAGAGCCCCCAGCCTGCTCAGGAGTGCCCCCCACCCCTGTCACCAGGCCCTGCTTGTGCGGGACGCGGAGCTGAGCCGGCTGCGGGCGGAGCTGCAGCTGGTGCGGCAGGAGGCCCAGGGCCAGCAGGAACGGGCCGAGGTAAGCCCCTCCCGGCCAGAGCCGGACACCTGGGCTGGCTGCCCGCACGGCCCAGCAGGCACAGCGGACCCCAGGGGCACCCCCTCCCTGCCTGATCCCGGGGGGGTCTCCCCTCCACCCCACTGCAGCCGCCTGAACCTCAGTTTCCCCCAGATGACTCAGGCTCCCTCCTGGGGGGACAGTGTCTCCATGGGACGAAAAGGTGACGGAGCGGGATGGGGGGTGCCAAGGAGGGGAGGATGGGCAGGCCACATGCCCTTGCAGAAGCCACAGAGGGGAGGACCTGGCACCAGCAACAAGAGGGGGCAGAGCCCGGGTCTGCACTGCCAGCCCCCCTGGCGTGGTGAGACACAGCTGCCAGAGGCTCAGAGGCCTCGGCTGACTCTGGGGAGTCCCCTCCCCGAGGAGAAGTACAGCTGGGGAGGCCACGTTGGACCTGAGGCAGAGACTACCCGGAAAACACCCGGCAGAGAATTTTGAGCAGGGCAGGAGGGGGCATCCAAGGGGCCAGGAGACCCCAGCAGGCCCTGCCCGCCTGGGCCAGCGGACGGAGGCCCACAGGGCATGGAGGCCACTGCGGGCAGTCAGCTGGCCACCTGGGGCCCCAGCTCCTCCTCAGGAGCCCATGTCTGGGGGCAGGGAAGGCAACAGCAACCAAGACTCTGGGGAGTGAGGTGGGCCCCTGGGCCCTATGCCCCCAGCCTGCAGGCCCATTTATGGAGTGTGGGTGCCGCTCTGGAGGGGGGCAGAGTCGGGTGGCAGGATGCGGGGGAGGGCTCGGGGCAGCTGGTGCAGTCAGGCAGGACCCCGGGGGACTGGCAGGGAGCAGACAGGAGGGGTGGGGATGACGGCTCAGGGCAGGGTTCGTGTTGGGGGTAGGCCCAGACCCCTGCAGGGGGCAGGGCTGGTCAGGGTGAGGCCGCCGGCTGCCCAATGCCCTCAGCGCCCTCACTTGGTGCAGCCGGGCCGGCACCCTGTCCCCACTGCTCCTGTCTCTGTCCTCCTGGCTGGGCCACCTGCCCGCCCCACTGGTGCCCGGCGTGCCCCTAGCCCCAGGGGTGTAGGCTTAGATGCTCCCCTGTTGGTGAACAACTCAGGGAATCCGAGAACGAGTGAGCAGATGGCACGCGGACTGCAGGGTTAGGCCCAGAGCTGACCCTGCGAGCAGGGCCATGCTCGGGGCCTGCTCATGAGAGGCCGAGTGGGCATACCTCCAGACCGAGAGCTGGCCACCCAGACCACAGGACCTGGAGAGGCCATGCAGTTTGCACCAACCTACCAGACAGTGGGGGGAGGGGCGCTGGGCAGGGGGAGGGGCACGGGGTGGGGGCGGGGGGTGGGGTAGGGGCAGGGAGTACGGAGGGGTGGAGGGGTGCAGGGGCCTCACCGGGTGGAGGGGAGAAAGGCACTGAGAGGGAGGAGGAGTGTTGCAATCAGGAGCTGGCTGCCATGGTGTTTCTTCAACCCCTGCTGTCTGACGCGGGACCCGGCTCCCCGGGTCACTGAGCAGAGCACCCGGGACAGTCTTGCCCAAGAGCATCCCTCCTGGGAGCCCCCGCCCGGCTTGGCCCCACCCCCGAGGCCAGATGGCCCTTCCGTGGGCACAGCCAGGAGGGCTGTAGAAGCCCCCTGGGGTTGGGGGCCTCGTTTCCCGGACCTCTGCCTAGTTGCTCCTTCCGACCACCCGGTGGTCAGGGGACTAGGAAAGACCCCCAAGACCCAGAAGCTGAAGCCCCGGCTGGCAGGGTCCCCTGGGAGCCTTCCCTTGAGCTGACCGGGGTAGGGGCGCCTGCCAGCCCAGCTCTTCTGGGAGCTCATAAAAGGTTCTTTCGCCACCTTGGCCTGGAAATTAAAACCCACTGGGGGGGAAGGGTGGGAAGAAGAGCAGACAAGGAACACCAATTGTGGGTGACCTGCGAGCAGCCCCCCATGTGTGGAGGGGCTCCCGGCCCTGTCCTGTGGCCCACCACCGCAGGGGCCACCCCTGCCCGCTGGGCAACACCATGCCCTCGCTGCAGCCTCCCTGGGGCCACCTTGGGGGCACCGCCAGACCTGACCATCCAAGGCACACTTGTCAGGGCAGAGGGGCAGCTGGGTGTACAGGCGGCACCCGCGGGGCTCCTTCCCTGAGGGCGGGGGCACGGCCTGATGGAGCGTCCCCCGCCAGAGCCCTCGGGCAGCAGCCTGCAGATCCAGGGGTCCTGGGGGTCACCCCCCAAGCCCCAGTGCTGGCGGTGGCAGGTCCCCGGGCAGGGGAGGCTGGGCTGGGCCGGGGCTCAGGGCGAGCAGGCAGCGCCCTGTGCACAACAGGAAGGGCTTTGAGCAGCCGGACACTGCTGCTCCAGGGGCCCCTTGGTCAGCAGAGGGAGCGCCCTGGACTGAGACCACAGGAGAGCAGAGTCAGGCCAAGCTGGGTCCTTCCCAAAGGGCGTCCGAGCTCGGGGCCCGGCCGCGGGGCCTGGACCAGGATGACCCTGCCCGAGGGCTGCAGGCAGAGCCCCCGACCCCTCCCAGGTGTGCAGTGGGTGCTGACACACTTAGAGCCGGGGAGGCGCTGGGTGTCCCCCATGCCACGGCCTGCTTGGAAGTTCAGGAGCGGCCAGCTCTTCCCTGGGAAGCTCCCCATGGGGCCTCTGTCCCCTGCGCCCCAGCACCCTTCACCGCTGTGACCCCTCAGGACCCAGCACCTGGTCAGCCGGAGAGGCAGGCCTGCCTCTCCGGCCTGGGTGAACCATCCAGCTGGCCCAGGACGGCACGCAGCTGCCCGCGGGGGCCTGAGCAGACGGCCTGCTACCCCCACCTGGGGCAGCCCCTTGACCCCACGCTGCTTGCTGCGCCCCCAGGCCACCATCAGCGCCGTGGCCGCAGAGCTGAAGGCCCTGCAGGCCCAGTTTGAAGACGCCATCTCTGCCCACCAGACGGAGGCCAGGGTCCTGCGTGAGACACTCCGGGCACAGGCGGCCCAGCGGAGCAGTGCGGGGAGAGAGGTGAGGGGCAGCACCGGGGCTCCCAGGGGCAGGCAGGGACCCCAGCCAGGGCCCGCTGTCCAACCAGCTGCGGGGAGAGCCTGCGCGAGGCGGCGCTGCCCACCCCGGACGCGGCCCCGGGGTCAGGGTTAGAGGTGTGCTTGGGGGCAGCCGTGTACGGGCCCGCCAAGGCCCTGAGGCCAGCTCCGGGCTCCAGGAGCCGGTGGGGTGTCCTGGGGGGGCCCGGCTAGGAGAGGCCCCAGGCAGGCGAGTGGGCGGGTGAGTGGGATCAGCAGGCAGAGCAGGGAGGTGTTGACGAAGGGGCTCTGACAGGCCTGGGGACGCCTGGAGGGGGGGGGGCAGGAGGGCAGGGGGGGGGGGGGGGCCATGGGGCCCGCGACCTCGTGCACTCCCGGGCCGGGTGCCAAGGCTGGCAGGGGCGCAGCGAGTGCAGAGAGGGGCTGGGCCCACCCCCAGCACCCCGAGTGGGGCCGCCAGAGGAAGAGAGCGTGATTTAACATGACAGCCTGTTTACTTTGGCCCCAAAGAGAAAGGTCTCTTTTCAACAGATTTCGAAGTCAGGCCTGGTCAGCGACCACACGGGGAAGCAGAGTGAGGCTTTAACACGGGGGGCAGCAGAGGGAGGAGCCGGGGAGGCTGGGCACGTCGTGCTGGGGGTAAAGGGGGAGAGCACAGCCTCGTGGGAAGTTCAGGTTCCCTGATCGCCGCCCCCAGAAAAGAGAGGGGCCCCAGGAAGGGGCTGGGGTGATGGGGAGGCTGAAGCGGGCAAGGGGAGCAAGGGGAACAATGGCAGAGAGAGGGAGCCTGGGGAGCCCTCCCAGGCGCCAGGCTGGCCCAGAGTCACCATGGAAACCATAACATTTCACAGCCTTTAAACTGGAGGGACATCCAGCCCTCTGGCAGCCCTGCCTGAGGTCCACACGTGTGTGCATGTGTACATGTGTGTGTGTGCGTGTGTGTGTGCATGCACTTGTGCATGCTTGTGTGTGTGTACGTGCATCACCACACAGCTCATATGCAGTGCACACACCTCCATGCATGTAAAGACCACACTCCCATGCAGAGGACCAGTGACAGCACACACACATGCACTCACATATGCAAACACATGTGGACATCACGCGTGCAGCAAGCAGCACACACGACTCCATGCACACTCACGTGCACATGCATCACGCATGTGGGTGAACATGAGCACGCATGTCTGCACATATATGTGTGTGGATGCACACACCACATGCTTGCACATGCTACGTGCATGCATGCACATGTGCTCACACACAGGCCCAGGGCCCACACAGCCCCTCCCCTGCTTTCCTGACTCCATGTGGAGCCCTCGGGTCACCTCCCTGCAGGAGATTTCAAAAGAGGCTGTTTATACAATTTCTAGTAAAGAAATAATTATTATAATCACATTAAGCGATTTGGCTGTAAAATTCCTGTAAAAGGGATGGTTGTTCTCACGAGGCGGGGGGGAGGGAGGTCCCCTGCGTTTGTTTTGCTTGTTTTCATCTCCTCAGCCCTGGGAAATGAAAACAGCTTTTTATGATGGATAGGCCCTCTCCCTGGTCCTTGACCTTCAGGGTGGATTTCTGCTGAGCTCGGCGGAAAACGCTGCTCACGGTTGTGGCTCCCACATGTGGGGGGTGGGAGGGGAGTGGAGAGCGGCCCTTCCCAAAAACAGAACAACAAGAACCATGGGCGGACGTGGGAGCCACGGCCAGAGACCCAGAGAGTGCCCCACTGTAGCAGCCACAGAGTGGGGCTCACTTCTCGCAAGCCAGCGCCTGACACCACTCAGTTCGTGTGGTTCCCCTAGAGGCCTCCTCCATCTCTTCCTGCAGGGCTGAGGGACATGCCTTCTCCAAGGTTCCCTGGTCAGAGGGGAGATCCGAGGTCCTGGCCGAGCCTCGGCGAGCCCCCACCCCATAGTCCCTGCATCCAGGACGGTCTGCCCCTTCCCGGGGTCTGCACTGCCCTCCAGCGCCCCCCAGCAGGGGCTGAGCCCAGGGTTCTGCAGGCAACCTGTGTCCCAGGGCAGTTAGGGCCGCTGACACCCACCCATGGTTCAGCTGAGCTCTCAGACTCCCAAAACCACTAACTCCCCTGGCCCTGCCTGGAAGCTGTGGGTGAGCAGGCCCCGGTTATGGGGTGACACAGACACCAGACCCAGCATGGCGGGGGCCCTCCTCCAGGGCCAGCACAGGTCTGGCAGGGGACAAGGGCACACCTGCTCCATCTCCCGGCCTGGCTCCGCACAGAGGCCCAGAGCAGCCTGAGGTCCCCACCTGCTCCACAGTCTTCCCTGGGGTTGAGGCCCTCCATGCCGGGGCAGACCCAGACACCTGCTCCCGTGATGACAACAGCCTGGCCCTGGCGGCTCTGCCGCAGCCGGAGGATCATCAGGGAGCTTGCCCGAGACAGCCCTCCCTGCGCCCCGTCCTTCCACGGTCCTGTCTCTCCACGGTCCCGTCCCTCCACCCTCCCTTCACCAAGTGGAAGCTGAGGCCGCAGGCAGGGGGCAGCATTCCGGGGCCCAGGGCATGAGGTGTCTGTCCGCACTGGGGAAGGCAGGCTAGGGCCCCACATCCTCACTGAAGGACAGCAGGTGGGGACAGTGTAGCCGGTGGGCAGAGCTATGTCCCTCACAGGCCCTGCTGACCAGTGACCAGGTCCCAGGCATGCAGGAAGGGAGCCCAGTGTCACTCCAGGGTCAGAAAGGGTCGGGATGTTCTCTGCCAGGGTCATGGATGGGCCCCAGGAGCCGCCCTGCAGCCTCACTGGACCAGGCAAAGCCAGGCCTCCTGCTTCTCCTTCAAGGCTGGAGGACCCGAGGCTGAGGACACTGCTGCGGCCGGAGCCCGGCTCGTGGCCCTTTGCCGCCCCTAGAGCCACCTGCTCCCCCCTCAGGCCGAGACTCTGCGGGTGCAACTGGATGAGGCCCACGAGGTGCTGGCTGCGCTGCGCCGGGAGCTGCAGGGCAGTGAGGAGGCCTGGGAGGGGTTGCAAAGGGAGGCCTGGGATGCCCGCCGGGCGCTGGCAGACGCAGCCCGCGAGAAGGAAGCGCTGCGGGATTCCAACACCGAGCTGCGGGCCGCCATCCACCGGGCCGAGCAGGAGAAGGCCAGGTAGGGTGGCCCTCAGGAGCAGCTCCCACCAGCCTGGCCGGGTTAGGCCCCAGGGGCAGGGTGGGTGGGACATAGGGTGTCCTACTGGGCGGGGCCCGACGATGGTGCAGAGTGCCCACCAGGCAGGCCCGGGGTGCCAGCTGCCCACCCAGACAGTCCGCAGTGCAGGCCTGGGATAGGGAGGCTGGGATGCCCTGGGCCTGTCCTCACCGTCGAGAAGTTCTGTCCAATAGATGAGATAGGCCCTGAGCAGCTGGAAGGAGACAGCCCAGGGCTGGGGAGTGAAAGCGGCCCCCAGGGGCAGGACGGCCGGTGGGCCTTCACGGGGAGTCTCAGAGGGGCCACGGGGACCAGGAGGGGCTGGGGGTTGCTGAGGCCTGGGGAGAGGGGCTGAGAACTGAGGAGGGGGCTGAGACCAGGGGAAGGGGGGCTGAGACCTGGGGAGAGGGGGCTAAGACCTGGGGAGGGGGTGGAGACGGGGGGGGGGGGCTGAGACGGGGGGGGGGGGCTGAGACCCGACCTTAGCCATGGCGAGCGGCCCGGCCATGGCAGAGTCCCACCCAGACAGAGGGTGCCTGCAGAGGCTGGGCTTTGGGAGCCTAGGACAGCAGGCGGGGAAATGGCGGCCTGTTGCTCACCAGGACAGTCCCCTGGGGTGCCGGAACCCCTGCACTCCCCAGCCTGAGCCCACGCACGCCCCTCCGCTCAGCTTCAAGCGCTCCACGGAGGAGAGGGAGCAGAAGGTCCTGGTCCTGGAGAAGGCCTTGGCAGCAGCCCAGAAGCAGGCCGGCGAGCTGAGGACTGGCCTGCGGGAGGCGGAGCAGGCGGCTGTGGACACCCAGCGGCAGCTCCAGGAGCTACGCAGACAGGTGAGGGTGCCACCTGGACCCCGCCCCCAGGAGCACTCCCATCCCCGCCCCCAGGCCCCCAGGGCACTGTCCCCAGGCTGGGAGCCGCAGCCGAAGTGCCCTGCTCAGACCCGCAGGGCCCGGGTCGGGCCTGCCAGCGAGACACAAGGGCATGCCCCAAACTCCCTGGCTTAAAACAATCGCCCTGACGCCCATGAAGCCTGAGAGCCAGGAATCCAGCCAGGGGTCAGCACAGCTCTGCTCCGCAAGGACCACACCGAGGAAACCTGGCCGCATGGGGCGGGGGACTGAAGGTGGGCTCCCCTGACGCGCCTTCTCTGGCACCCAGTGTCTGATGCTGGCTGTGGGGGTTCATCCGGGCGGTGCCCATGGCCCCAGTGGCCTGGGCTCCTCCTATCACGCCGCCTCCAAGCTCAGGGTGAACAGACGGGCACCGCTTCGTCCACCGGCCTTGGCTCCTGAGACTGCAACCACTGACACTACCGCCTTGATCTCGAGCTCACCCCATGGGGGTCCTAGAGCCCCCCTCGTGTGGGAGGCCTGCCTAGCGTGCACACACACTTTTTTCAGCCTCTACAGACACGGCGGTTGGTGAAAAGCCCGCTGTAGGGACAGGCACGGGCACACTCCTTGCTCACGTGGCCTGTGCTCCAGGCATCACTCACAGCTCTGGGTTCCTCAGGATCCCGGCCCCAAGACAGGAGGTGCCAGCAGAGGCTGGGGAGTGCCTGAAGGGGTCAGCTCCTAGGGCCTGCTCTCCCAGGGGCGCGGAACAGACCGCAGTCCTGAGCGGGCCGTGACTCAGCTTCCCCATGTTCCGTCTGCTGCCCGAGAGAGGGGCCCTCTCCACAGAACATGTGAGCAGGGGTGGGGCTCAGCACGGCCCGCTGACCACCCCAGCCCCTCCTGGCACAGGGGCCAGGCGGCCCCGTCACACTAGCCCTTCCGTGTCCAGGTGACGACGCTGGAGACAGAGAACCAGAGAAAGGGCCGGGAGCTGATGCGGCTGCAGATGCGGGGCGCCCAGGAGACAAGCCGGCAGGAGGCCCTGGCGCTGCAGAGGCTGGTGGCCGAGGTGGAGGCCGCCCATGAGGACTCGCAGACGGAGGTGGGTGCCCAGCACCTAGGGCTTCCATCTGGCCAGAGCACGACCATGAGGGGGGCCTGGCTGCCTCCTCCCCGGCCTGGGCACCTCCTGATGGGTGGGGGCGGCTGCGTTTATTCCCCATTTGCTCACAAGTATTCAGAGGCCCCTCACCCAACTGCGGAGGGGCACCCTGGGGGCTGGGGCACAAGTCAGGCTACGGGCAAGGTCTGTGGCAGCCGACAGAGTATCCGAATCAGAAGGGACAGGGTGGACGCTGAAGAGGCGCGGCTGGGTCAGGGAGGGCCCGTCCGCCCTGGGGCTGCACCACCGAGAGGAGGGAGAGGACGGTGGCCCAGCGGGAGGTCCATAGGGATGGGTCCTGGTCGGGGGCAGGGGGCTTGGGGGGCAGGAGTGAAGTGAGCGGGAGGAGGGGTGGCCTGGCCACTGGCCCGCATGCACTGACGGGACAGCCTTCCGCTTGTCCCCTGTTTACCCCTTTGGAAGCCCGTGGTGGGGGCCCTGGACTCAGCACCATAGTCAGTGAGCCGCCGCAGATGGGCCTGGGGCTGGCCCCACGCAGGCCCGGGAGCGGGCAGCCTTTGGCCGTTGCCCTGTCTGGCCAGGGTCATGTGGCTGCCAGCCAGGCTCTCTGCTGCCTGCCGGGACCTGCTTGTGGTCCTGGGGTGCTGCCCCGACCCGGGCTCAGGGGTCCCTGCTGCCAGAAATGTGCTGGGAGGCAACTCCAGGGTCCCCCTGCTGTGACACCCAAAGGAGGGCGTGAGGCTGAGACTCCTGGGGAGTCTTGGCAGGTCTGGAGCCCCCACACCCCTCCCACAGGTCCGGAGGCTGCGGCGGACGCTGGTGGAGGTAGAGGCCCGGGCCAAGACCCGGGAGAAGAAGCTGGAGCGGCAGCTCTGCGAGAGCCGGGGGTCCGAGCGGGCCCTCCAGGCAGAGCTGCGCAGCGTCACCCGCAAGCTGCAGCAGGCCGACAGCGCGGCCAACAGCCTCCAGGCTGGCCCAGACGGGACCTGCCGCCGGACCCACGGCCTTGAGCAGGAGCTGGCCCAGGCCAAGGGCGCCAGGCGGGAGGCGGAGGGCCAGCAGGGCCGGCTGTCCTCTCCTGAGCCTCCCAGCCCTCCCACCAGAGGTCAGTGCCCTCCGCGCCTCCCCTGTCACCGGTCCGGGCTGTCCCAGCCCCCCAGGGCTCTGCCCCGCTCCACGTGAGTGAGGCCAGCAGCGTGAGGGGGCGGGGTGCCTGTGCGCCTCCGCTACGCCCCCACCGCCCCCTCAGCGTGCTCAGCCGCAGCCAGCGGCCCCACCGCGCCCCACTGCGCTCCCACCGCGGCCCCACCGCGGCCCATCGCGGCCCAGCAGTCACCTCTGTCCTCAGGCTCAGAGGGCCGGTTCCGCTCGCCGCTCCGGAGGCCCTCACCCAGCCCTGGAGACCGCAGGGCAGAGGGGGACCCGGGCCTCCATGAGGGACGCCCTGAGGGACTTGACGCAGAAGCCGAGGGATGCCCAGCGGGAGGGGTAAGGGGAGCAGGGAGCACACGCCTGGGGGGCCGAGGGGGACGGGGAGGCGCCGCTCACTCGGACCGCGGGCCTTCTGTCTGTCCACCCTGGCTCTACTGAGACCCTGGCGGGACCTGGTGGGAGAAACACGACTAAACACCTGAGCCGTTGGAAGCCCAGCTTCCCCACTGTCCAGCTGCCTCTGTGCTCAGCCAGCAGCAATGCCTGTCCTCCGAGGACCCATCCCAGGAGCTGGCCAGCTCTCCCCACAGTGCTCCAGTGACCTGCACTCCAGGGACCAAGCCCTGCTGCCCTGGGGACCCCCGTGAGCCCTGCCCCAAGCAGCCGTGAGCTGCCCCACTGCCAGCCGCCAGCCAGGCACATGGACTGCCTGCCCACCCACGGGCTGCCCCCGACCTTGGCCCCCCACAGGACGTCTGGTGTTCCCAGGCAGGGGGCCTGAATGCCCGGCGGGGCGAGGCCAAGAGTGAGCGTATCTGGGCCCAGAGCCGCATGGGGCAGCTGCAGAGGGCACTGGCTGGTGGAGGAAGGGGAGCTCCTGCCTCCGCCCTGCCCCAGGTACCAGGAAACGCCAGGCTTGGGCCCAGAGGCCAGCCCCCAGAGCACACACCCGCCGAGGGCATCTAGCACTTGGCAGCCAGAGGTCTTTCTCAGCCATACTTCCACATCACAAGAGACTCTAGTGCAGAGACCTCCAGGGCCTCCCCACCATGGCACCCAGCTCCTGTGGTCACGTGGCCCTTCACCCGCTAGGCCCCTGCCCTGGGTCACCCCCTCGGAGACAGGCCCCCTGCCCTGCTGGTCCCGCCTCATTTCTGTACCCTCCCCACACTGGGTCCGCTCAGGAGGCAGGCCGGGGCCTGGCACAGTGTCCGAAGGAGGGGCTCCCTGGGGCAAAGCCAGAAAGAGAGAAGACTGGGTGGGGAAGTGTCACCTCCCCTGGGGACTCTGAGCTTCTGGGCAAGACAAGTAGAGCAGGGGACGATCAGACAGAGGCCTCTCCACCAGCTGGGTGTCGGCCACTTAGACCCACAGGGCCTCAGTCTCCTGGGCCGTGCAGGTGTCCCCCAGACCTGGGAGCCAGTCAAGCAGCCCCACTTGCCCCCCAGGCCGGCGCCAGGCGGAGGGCGAGCTGAGCAGCACACAGGCCATGCGGGCCGTGCAGGAGGAGGCGCTCCCGAGGCTGAGGCGGGGCGCCCGGGACGTGCGGCAGGCCAGGAGAGGTGGAGGCTGCAGGTGGGGAGCACCCACACCCCAGGGCAGTGGGGGGACGGGGAGGCCAAGAGGGCTGCTGAGGAAGGGGAGGTTTCAGCTGCCCGTGGTCAGAGGCCACTGAGCTGGCTGAAGCAGACGGCCCCCAGGCACACTGGGCCCTGCGGAGCTAACTCCTCAGGGCTGACCCAGGCAGAGCATCTTTGAGGTGGTCCAGCCCTTACTTTACAGACTGGGGAAACTGAGTCCTGAGCAGAGAGCAACTTGGTCCCCACGGCACCGAGAGCAAGGGGTAGGGTCAGGGCAGACCGTGGCCGCCCAGATCTGTGCTTCCAGGGCAGGAAGGGGTGACACCGGCCCAGCCTAAGCGCTCTCCGCGTGTGCGGGGTCAGGGGTCAGGTTTACCGCCGTGGGACCAGGTCCTGGCTGGAAGCTTGTGAGGTGCCCAGGCACTGGGGGAGGGGCTGAGAGAGCAGGGGAGGGGCCCAGGTCGTGTTCTGTTTCACAGGTATGTTCACATATATCTGTTCCATGAATGTTTAAAAGCAGTTTCCTGTTTGCAGATTACAATTTTCAAAATGTCTCTATTAAATTAACCTCACAAGTGTACCTTTCACATACTCCACCCACATTCTATCTCCTGAGTTTATCACAGCTGGGAATCATGTGTTGAATTTTCCCACTACAATTATTGCGAGGCAGTGTCTCCTTCTAATGGCCTTTAATTTCTGATTTCTGTGACACGCTCTGTCTAATGTGAACTGGAGGCCTCTGTGCCCTGTTCCACACTATCTGCCTTGAATTCTACTCTGCTCGGGGCTGGCAGTGCCACTCCACCACCCCGACCTTGGACTCTTCACTTGACTCTGTGTGTATTTGGCCATCACTTCATCAGCCTCCCTTCAGTTCAGTTCAGTCACTCAGTCATGTCCAACTCTTTGCGACCCCATGGACTGCAGCACACCAGGCCTCCCTGTCCATCACTGACTCCCAGAGTTTACTCAGACTCATGTCCATCAGCTCAGTGATGCCATCCAACCATCTCATCCTCCATCGTCCCCTTCTCCTCCTGCCTTCAGTCTTTCCCAGAATCAGGGTCTTTTCCAATAAGTCGCTCTTCTCATCCAGTGGCCAAAAGTATTGGAGTTTCAGCTTCAACATCAGTCCTTCCAATGAACACCCAGGACTGATTTCCTTTAGGATGGACTGGTTGGATCTCCTTGCAGTCCAAGGGACTCTCAAGAGTCTTCTCCAATACCACAGTTCAAAAGCATCAGTTCTTTGGCACTTAGCTTTCTTTATAGTCCAATTCCCACATCTATACATGACTCCTGGAAAAACCGTAGCTTTGACTAGACGGACCTTTGTTGGCAAAGTAATGTCTCTGCTTTTTAATATGGTCTCTAAGTTGGTCATAGCTTTTCTTCCAAGGAGCAAGTGTCTTTTAACTTCATGGCTATAGTCACCATCTGCAGTGATTTTGGAGCCCCACAAAACAAAGTGTCTCACTGTTTCCATTGCTTCCCCATCTATTTGCCATGAAGTGATGGGATCAGATGCCACAATCTTCGTTTTTTGAATATTGAGTTTTAAGTCAACTTTTTCAGTCTCCTCTTTCACTTTCATCAAGAGGTCTTTAGTTCTTCTTCACTTTCTGCCATAAGGGTAGTGTCATCTGTATATCTGAGGTTATTGATATTTCTCCCAGCAATCTTGATTCCAGCTTGTGCTTCCTCCAGCCAGGCATTTCGCATGATGTACTCTGCATGTAAGTTAAACAAGCAGGGTGACAATATACAGCCCTGACATACTCCTTTCCCGATTTGGAACCAGTCTGTTGTTCCATGTCTGGTTCTAATTGTTGCTTCTTGACCTGCATACAGGTTTCTCAAGAGGCAGGTCAGGTGTTCTGGTATCCCCGTCTCTTGAAGAATTTAAAGCTGTGTGCTGAATGCACTCTGCTTTTCTTCCATCGCTGACAGGACACTCACTGCTGTAACACCCCCTTTCTGTCCTTTTACTGGGGGATCACTTGTGTGTGTTTCCCCCAACCCAATCCCCACCCCACCCCCACCTCTTCTCCAGCGTCTACATGCTGGCATCACACCTCCTCCCCTTCCTGGTCACCTCTTGGGGAGGGCAGCGCTGTAACTGAAGCACTTCCCCTGCTGTCCAGTGTTAAGTGTGAAGAGCATGTATGCATCTCCTGAGCTCAGGGACCCCTTGGCTGGACCCTGGGCCTCCCAGATGCAGGGGATCTACACCTGTGCCCCAGGCTTACAGAACCTGCTCTGCTCCGGGCGGTTCCCACTGAAACCTTGCTGCAGCCCACCCGGTGCTCTGGGACCCGCCCTCCTTGCTGACCTTGAACTTCACCTTCCTGTCACGGCTCCCACCATGCCTGGGGACTCAGGGTCTCAGAGAGCTCAGCCGCCTTGGCTGCTCTCCCTGCCTCCCTGAGGCCCTGGGCAAGCCCTCATGTTTTCAGTGAGGATGGTTCACTCTCTGGCTCCAGCCCTGGTCTCACCTTCTTGAGAAAGTCAGTTACCATTTTCTGACATGATTTGCATTTCTCACTTTTCAATTTGAGACCCTCAGATCAGACTCTGGGGACTGGCTGCTCTCCTGAACCATAGTTGATGGCAATTCAGTTGCTAATTCTTTTTCCTTCTTTCAAGAAGGGGGTGTGGTCTTGTTCCAAGCTGGGGTAAAGAGGAACCCATCAGGGGTTTCATGTGTCTCTGCCCAGACATTTCGGGCTCAAAGGAAAGGCAGAGAGCAAGATTCCAAGGGGAGCTGTGGGGGCCATGGGGAGATGTAGGAGAGCCATGGGGAGGTGTGGGGGAGCAACGGGGAGATGTACAGAGATGTGGGGAGATGTACGGAGCCATGGGAGTTGTGGAGAGGTATGGGGAACCATGGGGAGATGTAGGAAGCCGTGTGGAGATATAGGGGCTGTGGGGAGAGTAGAGAGTCGTGGGAAGATGTGTGGAGATGTGTGGAGATGTGGGAGAGATTTGGGGAGATATGTGGAGATGTGTGGAGATATGGGGGAGATGCGTGGGAGTTGTGGGGAGATGTGTAGGAGATGTGTGGAGATATGGGGAGATGTGTAGAGATGTGGGGGAGATGTGTGGAGATGTGTGGAGATATGAGGACATGTGGGGAGATGTGTGGAGATATGAGATGTGTGGAGATATGAGGAGTTGTGGGGAGATGTGTGGAGATATGAGGACATGTGGGGAGATGTGGGGGAGATATGTGGAGATGTGTGGAGATATGAGGACATGTGGGGAGATGTGTGGGGATATGAGGACATGTGGGGAGATGTGTGGAGATATGAGGAGATGTGTGGAGATGTGTGGAGATATGAGGAGATGTGGAGACATGTGGAGACGTGTGGAGATGTGGGGAGATATGAGGAGACGTGGGGGAGTGGCGCCAGAGGCATCGCTGAGTCCCCTAGAACTTTTCTGTTCCAGGAATAGGGAGAGTGAGGCCTGACCTCCAGGCAGAGCTGAGGGCCCTTCCTGGTGACTCAGCCCCTATGACCTTGGTCCCTGAAGGCCAACCCCCACCCGCTGCACCCCTCCAGCCTGACCTCTGAGGTCCCTCCAAGGGGTTCCCACATGGGTCCCCACATGGTTCCCCACATGTGTTCCCACATGGGGTTCCTACATGGGTCCCCACATGGATCTCCACATGGGTTTCCACATGGTATCCCCACATGGGGTTCCCACATGGGTTCCACTTGGGTGCTGACAACATCTTCGGGATGTTGTTTACATCTCTCTGCCCACATTCATTTTTCTGCTTGGCCAAGTGTTTAGCAGAGCGTGTGTGCTAAAATCTATCCATATTATGTCCAATTTTTCTAAGAATCCTGGCAATTATCGATTCTCCTATTTTTAGGCCAGTTGGCTCCATCTGCTCTCCATCTTTTGGGAGCCCTCAAAGTCCCTGTCTCCAGCTCTGAGGAAAGTTCCCCAGTTTCTGTGGCCTGTTGGCCACTGCGGCGGGTGCTGGGGAGGGGTTCCAGGCGCCCCTAAGTCGGCGGAGGCCCCAGCACGCCCCACTCCCAGGGAACCGGAGCTGTGGTGTCTCCCGCTGGCCAGGCCCTCAGGACTCGCGCCACACACCCCGCTGCCCACGCTGCGTCCCAGGCCAGGTGGCCAGGCTGCCAGCACGAGCTAGAGTGAGGCCGGCCTTTTACACAACATCTTTCACTTTCACGGACTGGATTTTTCCCCCGTTTCACATAAGCCAATGTGTTTGTCAAGAGAAAGTTAATTAAAAACATATTTTTCTAATTAAATGGTAGGCTGTGCTATGCAAACAGTAAGATTCTTGTTTGAGAGCAAACCGCCCCCTGCCCCCCGCCGTTTCCAGAGTTACCCTGGGAATTCAATAGATCAACAACACAGACCCAAGCCCCAAGGTTAGGACACGCGCGAACACAGGCCCCGGGGGGCCTGTAGGCCGCTGGTGGCCCAGCCAGCGGGAGGCGCGGCGGGGGGCCTGGCGCCCGCCCACTGGGAGAGGCTGCCCGAGGCTGTCCTCGGCCCAGAGCCAGGTCATGGCCTCAGTGGCTCGGAGGGCTCACAGGGGCCTCCTGGCACCCAGGCGTGCCACGTCCACCAGCTCGCCACACGCCCTCCACACCCTCCGCTCTTCCACAGAGAGCTCGCCTCCAGGGCCTGAATCAGGCTTCCATCCAGCTTCTAGAAGCAAAGTGGGGAGCGGCTCGTCCTCCCGGGCCGGAGGTGCTGGCCCGCGCTGTGGCTGGAGTGGATTGCTAACGTGTGATCAAGAATGTCTGTGTTCCTTTAGGGTACCGCACTTACCCGAGTGTTTTAATGTGTTACATGTATTTTATTTTCATAAAATGAATTGATGAGCTTCCCATCTTTTTCTATCATCTGGAAGAGTCTAAGCAGCCTGAGTTAAGCTTTCTTGAAAGGTTGCATTGAACTTAGCTGCAGGCTCCCTGCTGCTCCTGTCATTTTATAAACCATTTGAATTCCCTCTCCCAACTTTTCCTCTGTTGGTCTGTTCCAGTTTTCCATCTCTTCTGGGGTCAGTTTTTGACATTTGGAAGTCACTCATCTCATATTTTTTAACGCACCACAAGGGAGTCACTCTCATATTTAACCATTTTATTTACACGTGTTGTTGTTGTTGTTCATTCACTAAGTCGTGTCTGACTCTTTTCGAACCCATGGACTGAAACATGACGGGCCTCCCTGTCCATCACCATCTCCTGGAGCTTGCTCAAACCCATGTCCATTGAATCGGTGATGCCAGCCAACCATCTCATCCTCTGTCATCCCCTTCTCCTCCTGCCCTCAATCTTTCCCAGCATCAGGGTCTTTTCAAATGAGTCAGCTCTTCACATCAAGTGGCCAAAGTATTGGAGCTTTAACTTCAGCATCAGTCCTTCCAGTGAATATTCAGAGTTGATTTCCTTTAGGATGGACTGGTAGTTAGATTTAATTTATATCTATAGTTACATCTGTTTCTGTCCCTGATGTTAACAGATTTTTATTTGTTTCTCTTTAACTTGCCAGCAGTTCATCTGTTTTATTGGCCTTTTCAAAAATTAACTTTTCTCATTTCTCCCTTTTGTCTAGCTCATTCGTTTCCATTTTTATCCCTAATAACATCCTCTTTTTGTTGTTGTGACATTTCTGATTTCTTTGATTATGTAAGTGATGTATTTATGATTGGGCTTATTCTTTCAATAGTATAAGTATTCAATATTAGCACATTTTCCTTCATCATAGTTTTCAGTATGAATTCTTCCCCCCTCCCTTTTTTTTTAAACCAATTTTTTAGGAGTTTCTATCTTTATTTCTTCTTTCATTCAGAGGTTATTTATTAATGGAACAATAATTAAAGCTTGTGTCTCTTCTTGTCACTGTGCCTCATCTTACTGGAGACAGAGCTGGCTCTGGGCAGTTCCGAGCTTTTGATCAGCTTCCAGATAGCTCTTTGCCTATGCGCCTGCTCTCTTGGTGGTTGATTTTGGTTGCTGGTTTGTTTGTTCAGTTTTTTCTATTTGTTTGTGGTACATTTGGAGGGGAACTGGACAAGTTGATAGCAGTTTACAGAGAAGAGATGTTTGAGATTTTCAAAGGGATTTTGAAAGAGAATAAGAAAATTCACTGTAACAGTAGTGTGGTCAAAGCAGCAGAGGTTGGCGTGAGGGTGGACAAAGAGGCAAGCAGGGCAGAGTCCAGAAGCTTCCAGCTGCCAGTAACCCAGAGCAGATCTGGCCTCCTGTCAGGGCCGCTGAGGCCCACTGTGGAAAGAGAAGGGCTCTGGCCCCTTACACATGAGCACTTCCCAGTGATGGTTCTGTCCCAGGACTGCCTCCAGGCTCCCAGAGGGCAGGACTAGGTGGCTGTACCTGCTGCCCATGCCCACCCACACTGGGAGCTGGCCAACCGATGAACAGACCAATCCATGTCAACAGTGGATGAGAAGGTTGAGGACCTGGGTCCAAGACCTCAGAGGGACGGGCTGGGGGTGGCAGCAGGCTCTGCTCTTGTGCAACAGGCCAGGTGACGAGTGTCACCCCCGCCTGCAGTGCTGGTGTCTGAGGCATTTCCGCCTCTATGACCCCCATGTTCCAGCAGCCCTCATATGAGGGGGTCCCCACACTTCTCTCATCCTTCCCTTGGTCCCGACAGGAACCCCATGAGGTTGCATCACCCCCGTCCACAGAAGGGAAACCAAGGCTGGGAGCTGGTCCAAGGGTGCACACGGAGCCCCAGCCCCTTCCTCAAACCCAGGAGCTGCTGAAGCAGGTGGTCAAGCCTGGGCAGGAGGGCTGGGCGGCGTGTCTGCCTGCAGCTGCACCCCACTCTGAGCACCGCAGGCTGGTGACGCTGGCTCAGCCAGCCCCCACCTGTCTCAGGATCAGGGCTCAGAACCAGAGCCACCCAAGGAGGAGCCCAACTCAGCTGCGCTCAGGGTGACGTTCATGAAGGGCGCCTGTGCCGTGAGCACTGCAGTCACTCCAGCTACTGCGTCAGCACAAGAGTAGAGTGAGGCCCAGCAGTGAGTAGAGGCCCAGCAGTGCCTGGGCCTCCTTAAGAGACCATGAAGTGGTTAAGCCATATTTGAGGGAAACTTCTGCTTTTCTACTGGAAAATGTACACAAACAGAAAACTGTCATTTCCAAAATTACAAAGAAGGGTGAAACTTCAATTTTAGGTACAAGTGTTGCACTCCTTCCTTTAGTTAAAGTCCTAAATTGTCAGACCCCCAAAAATCCATGCAGGGTCACCCCGCCTGCCCCTTCCTCACCCAGCCTGGGAGGGGACCCCAGTCACGGCCCTGCCCTCCCCTGAGCCCGTCCTCCTCCCGCGTTCAGTGAAAACTGACCGGGAGAGGCTGTGAGAGCCCCTTAGTCACCCAGCTCCTCGTGAACGACGCATCTGCTGCCTGAGAGCCTGTAACCCGAGGGCTGAGCCCGGTGGGTCACGAGGGTCCCTGCCTTCAGGTCCCCTCTGTGGCTCTGTGCCCCCACAACCCACACCCCTCCCATCGCCACTGTCCGTCTCCCCTCCCCCAGCCAGGTTTCTGGAAGGGCTGCCCCCGTCCTGTCCCCAGGCCTTCAGCGCCCCAACCTCCGCCGCCTCACACACACAGACCACCAGTAACCTGGTCCCGTCCAGAGAGTCCTCTGGGGCCTGATTCCCGGCCTCTGGGGCATCCCGCACGAGGGGCCCACCTGTCGCTCCCGACCTGCGCCGGCTCGCTGAGCCTCCCGCCGCTGTGTCTCCTCCTTCTCTCTGCCACCCGCCCCCAGCCCAAGCCACCGCGGGCTCCCTGTGAACAATCTCGGGGAGCCCAGTTCTCCTCCCTCGGCCCCTCACCTCGGCCTTCCCGCTCAGCCACCCACAACAGGGCACCATGCGCTCCCAGAGGCCCCGGCCCACTGCGGCATCTCCCCCCCCCCCCCCCCCCCCCCCCCGGACGCAGGGCGCCATCGCCTCTCACCGGGGCTCCAAGCTGGGTGGGTGGCGGGGGGCTCGTGGCCCCGTGCTGTCAGGCTGGGAACGCAGTGGGCAGCACCAGGCTCGGGCTGAGGAGGAAGCCCCGGTGTCCCGGGAGCACGCGGTGAGCCCCGAGGAAACGGCCGCACGTGGTGGGCCTGGGGCCGCGAGCTTCCGAGGACTATCCGGGCCTCTAGTCCAAGGACTGGGAGCGGGGCAGGAACGACAGGCGCGCCTTCTGAGGCCATTCTGACCACAGTGGGAAGTGCCTTTGCCCGCACCAGGCCAACAAGGCCTGCTTCTAGGACTCCCCCCACCCGAGCAGGGGCCTGTGGAGGAGCCGCTCGCCCGCCTGCAGTGCAGGGGCCCGAAGCCTGAGGGTACTCGGGAGCCCCTGCGGCGGGGGAGGGCCCAGGGGGCACGGTCCTGCCTTCCCTCGGAATCATTCCCTCAGTGTGATGGGACACCCACGGAGGCGCCGGGAGCTGGCGTCAGGCACCCAGCCCCCAGGAGACAGCGGGAAACCCAGGCGGGAGGGCGCGCGGGGAGTCAGGAGCCTGAGGTGGGCTGCTCCACTGCGGGCACCCCGACGAGGACGGAGGGTGGACAGAGGACATGCAGCTTCAGGGAGGATCATGAGCCGGGCCGGGGGCCCAGCCTCAGGCCGGAGCGCCTGGTCCACGCGCCGCCTGCGCTCAGTCCAGGCGCTCGCCCGGCGGCAGGGAGCCCGCGGTGCGCGGCGCGTCGAGGCGCGTCTTGCGGGAGGGGCGGCCGCGCTGCGCCCCGGGCGGCCCGCCTGCAGGGGGAGCTCGCGGCGCGCCGGGCGCGGCCGCGGAAACTGGGGGGAGTAGGGTGGAGGGCGGTCTCTGGAGAGGTGGGGGTGGGGAGACAGGGAATGAGGAGTTCAGGGGCTGGGTCGGGGGAGGCACGGGCTTGGATGGGCTTCCTTGTCTCAACCTGCCAGTGGGGGCTACGCCTGCCCCGGGCCTGTCTGCCTGCCGCCAAGCTCAGCACCAGCCCAGGGCTGGCAGGTCCCCCGCGGGCCTCCCCGCCCCTCCTCAGTGTGACCCCAGCCCTACCTTTGCTGTCCGCGGGGAAGCTCCGCAGTCGTGGCAATCACCCCCATCCCACGTGGTTCCCGCGGCAGGAGCCCCGGTGCTGCCTGCAGCTGTGTGGCCCTGGCATGTCGCCCACCCCTGGAACCCGAGCCCCCTGGAGGGGTGTGTCCTGCCGCCCTGGTGCCCGGAGGTGTGGGCACCGATGACAGGGTGCAGCCGCTGCCCCCCTGTCGCTGCGCTGGCCCTGGGCAGAGAAGGGTTTGTCCCTCATGAAGGTCCAGGTGATGGTGTCCAGCCAGGGCCTCTCAGAGGGGGGCATAGGGTCCAGTGTTACATGGCTCAACCCCTGGACTTTGTGGGGGCACCCACGGGCCCAGTGGATTCCTGAGCTTGTCAGGGGCTGCTTGCCCTGACAGGGACCCGAGGGGTCCTGCACAGACCAGTTCCACGCTGTGGAGGGGCTTGTCTGGGTATCCTGGGCCAAGGGCAGAAGGACCCAGGCACACAGAGGCCAGGCTTGGCCGTATCAGCACATAGTCGCGGCCACTGGGATGAGTGAGAAGCTGACCGTGCCCGGGGCTCGTAGACTTGGAAGGACAAAGATGGGGTGGGGGCCGTGTGGACAGGAACACGGAGTGAGAGGGGCTGGCTCAGGGCGGGAGGAGAGGCAGAGCCGCCATCACAGCAGGGCAGGACAGGGTGTCCGTGAGCAGAACCAGGGGCAGCAGGGGTCCCCGCAGGGGCTGGTGACTGCCCGTGCCCCCTGCTGACGAGGAGGGTGGGCTCCGCAGCAGGCTGGCCCTCGAGCCCCAAGGGAGGGCAGAGAGGAGCCCGGAGCCTCCAGGAGGACATCTGCCCCGCTCGTGTGTCCCCTGGCACGCGTGGACACATGTTCTGGGCCTTCCCCGGCCGCCCGGGGCACACTGCCCAGCTGAGGGGGGCTCAGAGGCAGGAGGGCGTTCCGGAGGGACTGGCCAGCGCGGCGGCAGTGGGAGGTGGGGACCCTAGGGACAGAATTGGGGTCGGGATGGAGGCTCAGGGGACAGCAGACCAGGACGGTCACCGAAAGCCAGCAGCCGCCTGTCCACACAAGGCCACTTGCCGTCCTGCAGAGGAGGGTTGGCCAGCCGGGCCCGGTCAGCAGGACCCAGTGCTGAGCTGGGGAAGTCGAGGGCTCCGTGGCCGCTCAGGGTGGGCAGCCTGGGGGGGGCCGGGGGGCCCAGATGGCACCGCCCTGGGCAGCAGCCCCGGAGCCCGGGGGGAGGGGAGGAGCAGCTAATGAGTTCCAGGAGGTCAGCTGTGAGGGGCCCGAAGCCCATAAACCCTTTACTGGTGTCTCAGGAGGGGAAACCCGGATGCAGCCGTTTATTTATTTTGGATTTCACTTTTCTCTCCTCTTTTTAACATGCGCATCCAGGAGTGTAACTGGAGTTTTAAAGAAACAGGACTTCCTTTTGCAGTGGAGGGGGACTCTTGGCTTCCCTCAGTCCTGAAGAAGAAAGGACCCTTTGCTGCTGCAGCACAGCCCCCGGCCCTCTGCCTCCAGACCCGCCTGCCTTGTCCCAGGGCCCCCAGAGGCCAGGCCCGTCCAGTCTGAGGGCGGGGGGGCGGGTTGAGGGGGCTCAGAAGCAGGGACCGGCTGGCGGGGCCCTGACCACTGCCCCACCCGGCCCAGAGCCGGAGTAGTGGAGGCGGGTCCTGCTCAGGGCCTAGGTTCCCATCCTGCCCTGATGGCCGACGGCCAGGCCAGGTCCGGCCTGGGTGTCAGCTGCTTCCTCCAAAGGGACCATCCCCACAGGGGCAAAAGGAGCCCCTCAACCTTCCCCCAAAGACCACGCGTTCCTTCATGACCGAGCATCTACCCCAGCTCTTGCGTGCCTCTCTGTGGGGTGTGGTGGGGGTGGGGCCAGGAAGGGCTGTGCCCAACCAGGGCAGCCCCCAGGCAGGCAGACTGTGGGCACAGTGGGCCCGGGGGGCTGAGTGTCGAGGTGGGTGTGGGTCCCGGAAGCTGGGTCTGTCTCATGTGTGTGAGTTCACACATGGGACAGACAGGCTGGACCTCTCCAGTACAGAACAGTGCGGAGACAAAGCCCCAGACAGCAAGGGGCTCCACCAGGGAGACCCCTCAGTCTCAGGGTTCCATGGGCCCTGCGGGAGTTGGGGGGCCAGTCAAGGACCTGTAAGCCAGTGCATGGGCCAGAAGAGGGGGCAGTGTGCGAGATACAGGTCAGGTAGGCCTGCAGGCAGGTCTGGGGGTTGCTCCATGTGTATTGGGAGTGCCTGCCCTTTCCCCACTGACAGCCCCCCTGTCATCAGACAGGGCATTGGCAAGTAGGGGAAGGGCAAGCCTCAGCTCGTGATGCCTGTGGTACCCACAGTCCAGCCAAGTGGAGAGGAGGACACCATTAAAGCAGACGCAAGGCTCACTTTGGAGGCCTGTGGGCGGGATTCCAGCCCAAACAAGGCCCAGAGGTCAAGCATGTGTACAAAACCCCGAGCCCACCTGCCGGTCCAGGCGAGGGCCACCTGTACGCCCTGGGCCTCTGTGCAGCCCATCCCGGGGTGGGCAGTGAGGCGCCTGGGGTTTCCCCCAGATCCAGATGGCAGAGCTGGAGCACACCCAGCGGCTCCAGGAGCTGGCCATCTGGCTCCAGCGACCCCAGGCTGTGGAGACCGAGCGCCTGCACAGGCCCCAATGTCCCGAGAGAGGGCCCACCAGCGGCAGGCGAAGGTGCTGGAGGGGCAGGGGGGCTGGAGTCAGAGGTCGCTGGGTGTGAAGTGTCCAGACGTGCCTGGCACAGTGCACTGTGGCAGCTCCAGAGTCGGGGACAGGTCAGCAGTGTGTGCAGGGGGTGGGGTGGGCACAAAGCAGGATGGAGCCTTGAGCGTGTAACTCTGCCCCCCCACATGCACACATATGCATGCATGCAAGCACATGCATGCACACGTGTGCATGCACGTGTGCGCACATGCACACTCATGCATGTGTGTGCCCATGCACGCAAACATACATGTGCATGTGCACACGCACACACACACATATGCTGACTGGGGCTGCCCCATGGGCTCCAAGCTCTCAGACACCAGGGAGCCACCTGGTCAAAACCCCAATTTCCCAAACAAGGAACCTGAGGGACCCAGACACATAGTATAGCCTGTGCCCCCTGACAGTGTCCCTCCAGGCCACATGGATTCGGTTCCCCAGCCCCTGGGGTGGGCGGTCACCTCGGTCCCGAGAACGTGGTGGTGGTGGCCCTGACCACAGGTAGGACCGAGCACCTGTGGGCTGCTGGTGCATCTGCCCGTCTGCCCGGAGTCTCTCTGCAGGCACACCCCTCTCCGGGAGTGGGGGAGCATGGCCTCCCAGTCCTTCCGGTCACGGTGCTCAGCCACGGGGCCCGCCCGCCCTCCTGAGCTCCTGTCTGTCCCCAGGTGGCCGGCCGGAGGGAGCCGCTGGACCGGGACGTGCGGTGGCGGCGAGCCTGCCTCCGCCAGGCCTTCCGGGCCAAGAAGTGAAGCCAGCTCCCAAGCCCAGGTGGCCGGGCTGCTCCAGCCCTGACCAGCAAGCAGCAGAACCACTGCTCAGCAGGGCCCCGAGGTCGAGGGGTGCCCTGGAGTCAGCAGCACCCTCTGACCCTTGACCGCCAAGCTCCCGTGGCCCTCAGGACCCCGGGCTCTCTCTGGCGGTCATGGACCGAGCTCTGGGCCCTGCTCTATGACACGCCCCCCACCCCTCCAAGCTGCACGGGGCCTCCCTGTGGCCCGCGTCCGACCTGGCACTGGGCGGGTGTGCTGACCGGGCCAGGCCCCGGCAGGCCAACTTCCGCACCGCGGGCTGCATTCCGTGCCCTCAGCTCTGTAAACACAGGGAAACACGTGGAGAACATTTCCACCAACTGGCGCCAAAAACATAATGTCCTGCAAGGCCCAGCCACCACCTCCCCGCGCCCAGAGGCGGCCTGACTCCGACTCCAGGAACTGCGGGGCCGTCACGGTGGCAGGTGGCTGGAAGTGACTCAGAGTCCGGTCCCCGTGACTCACTGGCCGTAAGAGGCACTGGGGTGTAAAAGTTAGAGCTGTTAGAGAGCCACCCGATTTCCCAGCCCATAAACGCTGGGAAAATTCCTGCCGGAATCCAGCCCTGGTTGCCACGGAGACCAAGGCAGCCATCTTAGGCTGGGCCGGTTCACCTGTTAGCATTTTTCTCTTTTCCCATGAACATGGGTCAGGGTGATCTAGTTCCGCTCCAAACAGCCTCTGGTTTTGTAAGTGACATGTTGACAACATCTGTGGGTGCCAGCCAGCCCAGGACATTCCTCGAGCACAGGTGCCAGCCGCACCCTGTCCGGGCTCCTGGCGGGTGAGAGGGCTGAAGCTGGCAGAGCCCCCCACCCTCATCATGTGAGCTGTGGCCCAAGCGTGTGACACCAGCCATCTGTCTGCTGCAGCAGACCCAGCCTGTACCACAGGCTGTCCCGCCGGAGCCTCCTCTCGGATGGAACTTAGTCATGGGGTGGCCGTACGTTGTAAACTGTGCAAAAGCAGTGTCTAGAGAGAGGTCCCAAACACGCTCCATTCCACCCCTCAGGTCTGTCCGATTACTGGTGGCTGTGTTGAGAAGGATTCTGAAGTTCGGCCCAGGCTCAGAGGGGAAGAGTGTTCAGTTTAGTTCAGTCGCCCAGTCGTGTCCCACTCTTTGCAACCCCATGGACTGCAGCACGCCAGGCTTCCCTGTCCATCACCAGCTCCCGGAGTGCAGTGAAGAGTGTGGTGACCCACTAGCAACGATGCTCCGGGCAAACGAGGCGTTAGTGGTGGTGGACGCGCCCAGACCGCCACCCGCTGCAGCGGCCCGTTAGAGAACCAAGAGCAGCCCAGAGGCACTGCCGCCCAGGCGACCGCTGGAGAGCGTCATACAGACAGGAAGAGAAGGCCATGAGACAGTGTGTGACACTCAGGGACCCCCAGGCCACTCCCTGTGGAGAAGCGGCCCCGGGGGCAGTGGGTGGAGAGCAAGGAGCTGGCAGCCAGAGACTGGAGTCGGCGTCGACGCTCTCCTCTCTGCGGGCCTGGCCACTCGGTGTCACACATCTGGGACCAAAGCTCCCTGTGCAGAGGAGGTGCTCAGTGGACACCCACGGATGAACATAGCCCAGATGCAGGAGGGGTCGGAGAGATCTCTCAGCACTGACCTGCGAGCCACCTAGGGTTGGACCGACGTCCTGGTGATTCGAGACCCGCCTTGCCTGGCTGCTCCCGGAAGACCTTATGTGCCCGGGACACTGTAGGATATGTTATATCTCAGTGAAAGTTCAACCAGTGGAGGAGACACTATTCTTACTTGTTCAACATAAAGTTGTATGTTTAGGTAAAAGGATTTTTCTAATGGAAGTAAACTTTTCTTAAACATTGCCAGTGGTGAACGCGTAGCTTCTGTGTGAAAGTCTGATGGTCACCGCACCCATGATGGCCGTGCACCCGGGACCCAGGCCCCCAACTGTGACCCGTGCACCAGCTGCCCCAGCCAGCCTTTCAGTGTCGTGACCACACCCGGCGGGCCTCCCCAGGAGCGGGACCCTGCCTGCCCTCCAGGCCCTGTGAGCTCCTGACCTCAATCCTGGAGCAGGTAAGGGTCTCCCTGGGGTGTCACCTGTGTGGAAGCCCCATGGCTCTGGGGAGAAGGAGAGAGAGCTGGGGATGCAGCCAGCCAGCTTCTGCCAGTAGCAGCCCTGCTGGGGCCCCTGCCCCCGCCCTGCAGGGACCAGCCCGCCTGGCCAGGCTCCGGTGGGGGAACATGCCCCACCTTGGCCGGCACGGGGTCCTGGGGTGTCCTGAGCCCGGCTCGGGGCTCCCCATCTAAATTGCACACACTCAGGCCCTAAATTAAAATGTCACAGGCCTGTTGGGGAGGCTCAGGTTTCCCAGTTGCAAAACACGAGCCTGCTTGATAAAACGATTTTGGTTTTGATAAATGTGGACTTTCTGTGGCAAAGACAAAGGCACCCTTGAGTACGGAGGGGAACCTGAAACAGCACATTGCTAAAAAGTATTTCCTGATAATATTTTTAGCACCTGGAAAAGAGATTTTTTTTTTCTCTTTTTCGCTTGTGGAGTGTGTGTGTGTGTTTGAAATGTAATGCCCAGCGTGGTGGAGCCTCCTGTTAACTCCCAGTCTCCCAAAAGGGACTACACACGGCCCAGGGCGAGGGCCCTGGAGGGTCAGCAGGCCTGTGCCTGGGAAGCAGAGCCTTGCGGGGGGGTCTACCTACCGCTGGCCCCACCCACACCGGGCGCACCAGCTCTCCAGGGCGGCCCAGGCCTGGGCATCTCACAAACTGCAGAGAGGGCTGCCTTGGGAGGTGGGTGGAGACCCCGTCTGGCCAGCTGCTCCCACCAACCCTGGAGAGTCTCAGCGCATCTGCTGAGCACCACTGTGTGCACCCTGCCCCCCCCATAGGCGCCCAGGTAAACCCAAAACTTAGCCCTGAAGTGAGCCTTTGCTAGGGTCCCCGGCCTCCCACCCAGAGCAGGAAGTGCAGTGGGGGGAGGGGCTCCCCATGCAGCCCCTGCAGGAGGTGGGCAGGTCCAGCAGGGGTCGAAGGTCAGCCTGGACGTCCCCCACCCGGCTGGTGCCAGCTGAGAGGTTCTGCCCCATCTCGCTCTCAGGGCGGGGCCACCAGCCCTCCTGCCTGAGGAAACAAACAGGAGCCGGCTTTCCGCTGGGCTCCGAACCCACCGCACATCTGGCAGATGCTGCCCAGTTCCCACCGAAAGCCCACATTGAAAAAGCACGTCCTCCTGGGCTCCCACCATGGGGACCAGCCTTCTGGCCCCTCTGCCATCCAGTGACCCTGTGGCAGCCTTGTCCTGCCCCCTCCTGGCCTTTGCCAGTGAGGCTCAGGAGCGACCTTCCTTCCATCCAATGAGGGCGAGGCTGCCACACCCCTCCCCTGACCCTGGCCGTGACCTCTGTGCTGCTGGGCTCTGGGCTTCCCCGACGCTGCATTTGAGCCTATGGAGTGCCAGGGAGAGGTTCATGGAAATGCCCATGTGTGCCGGACTGTGGGTGTGTGTATGTGGGTGTGTGTGCACATGCGTGTGGGGTGTGTGTAGGGTGTGTGTGTGTATGTATATGTGTGTGCACCAGTGTGTGTGCATGCGCTTGTGTGTCTGTGTGTGTGCCAGGGTGCATGTGTGTGTGTGTCTGTATAAGTGTGTGTGCCGGTATGTGTGTGTGTGAGGTGTGCTGGGATGCGTGCATGTGTGTGTGGATGTGTGTGTGAGTGTGTGCTGAGTGTGCATGTGTATGTATATGTGTGTGTTTGATGGCATGTGTGTGTGCCAGCATGTGTGTGTGTGTGCTGGGGGGGGGTGTGTGCATGTGTGTACATGTGTGTGTGCTGGGGTGTGTATGTGTGCTGGGGTGCATATGTGTGTGTGTGTATGTGAGTGCCGGTGTGTGTGTGTGCTGGTATATGTGTGCGTGTGTGTACACACGGGCGTTCCCCCACCCCCGGCTCCCGCTGAGAGCCGTGTGAAATTGGGAATCTGTTCCCAGGGCAGATCCTGCAGTTAGATGTCATCTCTGAATTTCTCCCACAAACATGTGCAGCCTTGACCTTTCTCATCCTTCCTTTCTTGGAGCCACAGTTATCCTGCTGCCCTGGGGGTCTCCAAGGCAGGAGCCTGACCCAGAGCCGGCCCTCACACATCTGAGCAGGGTGGGGCTACAGTGGAACTGGAGGGACAGTCCCTCTCAGGGTGGTGCCAGTAGGGGGTCAGCCTCAACAGTGGGAGCCCCCTGAAACTCGGCACCTGGCCCTGATACCAGCCTGGAGGGCACAAACATCACAGGGGTGAGGTGTAAACCTGTGACCCCCCAGTCATACGCTCACACAAACAGGCCCCCTCCACTAGCTCTTAAAAGTCACATTTAGTATGTCTTGCTCTGACTGCAAAGCAATGCATGCTTGTTGAAGACATTTGAGGAAATACAGAGAAGCAGGAAGCCAAGTGTAAAACGGCCCAGCCAGTGAGAGCTGCTGTCCCTGCCCCTCTCTGCTCATCCCTGAGCCGCACAGCCTGGTCTTCAGGGGCCCCGGGCTTGGCTCGTGGTCACGCATCAGCCCACACCAGCGCCCGCAAGCAGGGAGGGGGCGGCGCTGTGCTTGGGCCCTGAACTGGGGCCACAGATGTCCCGTGGGAACAAATACTCAGGGTCTGGTTCTCAGGGCAGTGGGCCTGGCGGCGGGAGGAGGGCCAGGGTGGCTGCAGACTGAAGACAGAATCGCAGTTGTGGGGCCTCCAGGTCCTGCCCCTGCCCACACGGCGCCGTGCCCTCAGGCCAGCATGGACCAGCACCCTGGAAGAGGGCTGCTCTCCCCAGGTTTCACCCCGGACTCCCCTGCTGTGAGGTTTCCTTAGGTCCCCAAACCATCTCCACCAGGATTCTCCTGACGAGGCCACGCAGGGCGGAAACTTCTCTTCATGCCCTGCATTTGCCCAGGCCAGGTCCTCTGCTCATAAAACCGGATGGCAAGCCTCAGGGCTCTGGCTGCCTCCGGAGGAGCCCATCCAGGTGCTGCCAGTCAGGGCGGCCCCTGATCCCCTGCACTCTGGCAGGAGTGTGGCCAGGTCTCCTGGGGGGCAGGGGCCTGAAAAGGCCACCCCAGGGGCGGGGGTGGAAACCTACCCCCTGGGCCCAGTAACTCATGCAGGCCTGAGGGTCTGTTCCAGGACCGCTTTGTGGACAAGGCGCTTCCTCTGGGCTGGCCCCACGCGGGCGGCAGGGGACCCACGGAGGAGGAAGGGGTGGGCCGCTCTGGGGGCGCTGGGCGAGGGCTGGGCCCGCTGCCCGGCCTGACGCTTTAAGAGCCGCCTAATTTGCATGGCCCGGCCCCAGCCCCGCCCAGGCCCGAATGACCGCCCGGCTGGATATTTAAATCGCGGCCACAGGGGCGGGTCCGGCCTCCAGCGCGGTCCCGCCCGGCGCTTTCCTCCGAAAGAGGCGACCCGAGCGCGGCTTGGCAGGGCGGGCGCGACCCGGGAGTCCACCTACCTACGGCGCGGCCGCGCTGCACGCACGCCCGCGCGGCCCTGCGGGTCACTCCCCACCGCGGCCTCGCTCCGGCCCGAGCTGACCGCAAAGCCCCGTTCCGTCTCCCCGCGTCCCCGCCTCGTCGCCTCTCTGTCCCCGCTGTGTCTTCGCTAGGTCCCCGCTCCGTCCCTCCCCGTCCCCGCTCCGTCCCCGCTGTGTCCGGCTCGCGTCCCCGCTGTGTGTGCCCCCCCTGCGTCCCCGCTCGCCGACCCCCGGCGATGCCGCGCGGCGCCACCTGGGCGCTGCTCTTGGCCGCGGCCCTGGGGCTCGGGGCGCGCGGGGCGCGCGGCGCGGTGGCCCTAGCCGACTTCTACCCGTTCGGCGCGGAGCGCGGCGACGCGGTCACCCCCAAGCAGGACGACGGCGGCTCTGGGCTCCGGCCACTCTCCGTGCCCTTCCCGTTCTTCGGCGCCGAGCACTCCGGCCTCTACGTGAGTAACCCGAGCCCGCGGGGGGCGCCAGGGAGGGCGCTGCGCCCCGGCCGCTGCCCGCCGCCCGCCGCCCCGACTCCCGCCGCCGCCACCAACTTGGCACCGCGGCGGCCAGAGGTGGAGTGAGGACAGCGCTTCCTCCTCCGGCGGCCAAGGCCGGACAGCGGCCCGAGGGACCGGCGGGCGGGGCGGGGGTGCGAGCTCCGGCCGGCCACCCGGGCCCCGCCGCTGCGCCTTTCCCTGCCCGCCCGCCCGGGGCTGGGGTCGCGGGCCGACCCTGCGCAGCACGGGCCGTCGGCCGTCCTGCGTGCTTCACCGACAGCGCTGGGCAGCAGGCCGGCGCGTACCGCATTTCCCAGTGGGGCGCGCCCGCCTTTCAGCTCCTCGCTTCGCTGCCAAGGTCCCAGCCCCCCTGAGGACCACACGGGCCCCGCGCGCGCTTGGCACCTGAGGCCCACTGCCCCAAGGCTGGGCCTGCCGGCACCCTCAGGGCCGCTGTGGGGAACCTGGCAGGCTGGTCCTCTTTGAGCCCCCGGCCCCTCTCTTGGGCCTGGGGCGCCACTCAAGCCCGGACCTTCACACCAGATGCCCGGAGGGAACGCAGGAGAGTGGGGCGGCTAGAGCCGAGAACAGCACCTCCGCTCAGGGACGGGGGCCTAGGCCACCGAGGAAATGGAATGCTGCGTCTCACGGCTGCATCGAGCATTCACTCAGGGGGCCATGCCCCGGCGCCCCTCTGTCCCCCACATCCTGGCTGGTAAAGTGCTAGGCGGGGCTGAGGTCCCGTAACCTCCCACCCCGGCACCGCCCGCCCCTTCCAGCACCCCCTCCACCGCCAGCCCCCTGCCACTCACCCCCATCATCAGCCCCCCTCCCCGCCCCGTCACTCACCCCCATCAGCACCGCCCCTCTTGACCCCAGCTCAGCCCACATCCCCTCTTCCTCTCCCGCCTTGGCGCTAAAACGCTGCGGGTGGGAGGGGACAGCCATTCTCTCTCGGAGCCACCCACCGAACGGTCCCTCTGGGCCCGGCCTTGGACAGCGGGGCCGGGCTGACTTCCGGAAGTACGGGGTGGGCGGGCAGAGCTGCGCTCTGGGTCTCCGGGAGCCAGGGAGGCCTGTACACCCTAGAAGTGGGAAAACCCATGCTGGCGCCGTCTTTCCAGAGCATTCTGTCCAAGTGCTCCTTGAGCATGCGGGCCAGGCTTGGCTGTCTCGCTCCAAGTCACAGGTGAAACCATGATTAAAACCGCCTCACCAAAAACACCACCCCTGCCAAAACACCTGGGAGAAAGGGCTCTGAAGGGGAGAGCTCTGCTAGCAAGACCCCTGGGTTCACGAGAAACCAGCACTGTGGTACATAACAAAATACATGTCTCCAGAGGCGCTCTCTCCCAAAACTGACGTGACCCAACACCCACCGTGGGGACAGACAGCCTGCTTCAGGATGTCTCCTCTCAGCGGGGAAGACAGTCGGATTCTCGAGGACACCTTGCCTGAAATAACTGCCCGCGCCCCGTGACTGAGCAGGGAGTGGGGAAGAGGGTTAGAACTGAGGGCAGAGAAGGGAAGGGACAGGAAGCGAAGGGGCTTATTCTGAAGCAAGTAGGTCAGACTGCTGCCTCCGAGAGGACCTCTCCCGGCCAGCCCCCAGCTGTGATCCTTGTCCAGCCTGGCAGCGGCCAGCCCCCAGCCCAGGTGCTGCACGGGGCTGAGGGAGAGCCCTCCGGGGCTGGGCCCCGCCCCCTGGCCTCTGCCCCCTCATCCCCAGCCAGTGCTCCGCAAAGAGCCAGTTTGTGGAGTGGGAGGACGCATGGGTGGGTGAAGGCAGGTCCCAGCCCCTGACGCTGCCCAGAAAGCTGACCTGGCTTTCTGCTGAGAAATGGACCCAGTGCTGCTGCGTGCGAGTGGCCCCCTTCTAGAAAGCCCCCTCATCTTGCCACAGCAGCTGTAGGCGGTAGTTGTCAGGCTCTGAGAACTGTCGAGACTCCCTTCTCAACACAGATCAGGCCAGCACTGCCGGCCGGCATGGCGGTGGCACCCACCCCGCGGAGGGGAGCCCTCCTCGCCAGGAGCTGGACAAGCGGCCGTGCCGTGGCCTGCCAGCCTGGCCGAGGGGCAGGCTCCACCAGGGCGGCGTGAGGGCCAAGGTGCCGGCAGAGGGCCCGGTGGCGGCCAGAGGCCCCGCGCCCCTGTAGAAGCTACCAGCTGCAGCCCCCCGAAGGCTGCAGAGGGACATCTTGTCTCATCTGGTATCAGGCACCCAATGGCACCTCAGGCAGCAATTCTTTTCCTTTCCCTGGGAGGGAGTGCCAGGCGGGTAGCATCCGTGAAGGTGCTGGGCACCCTGGGAGGGCCCACAGTCTGCTACCAGGGTGCGCTGGCTGCGATGTTGGGCGTGGGGTCTGTGGCCGTGTCTCTAAGACTGAGCTGTTGGGGGTGATGCCTGAGGTGGTACACCCCCACCTTGGTGTGCCCCCCGCCCACTCCCCAGGAGCTCTTCCAGCCCCTGCTGGCTGCTCACCCACAGAGCTGTGACCCCTTGACTACTGAACACATGTCTTCCCCGTCCTGGTCTCTGGGGAACCCTGGTGCCAGTCCCCGGGGGCCAACCCTGGGTGGGAACTGGAGCATGTGGGCGCAGCAGGCAGTGATCCCTGAGAGCCCCAGGCAAGTCCTGCTGGCCGTCAACCTGGCCTGTGCCCTGACTGGTGCCCCAGGAAGGGCTGGCTCCACACCTGGCATCTGCTGGCCCGCTGGCAGCCCCACCTGGGGCACAGTCCCACCCAGCCTCCCTCGGACCACCCACCCAGGGGAGGGGCTTCCGCCGAGAGCCTGGTCCTCCGGCTCTGCAGGCCTGTCCTACTGGTGACAGGCATCCACCTGGTCCTGTCACGGCGTCTGCCCACCAAACATCTGCAAGAGCCACCCTGACCCCCGCCGAAACCAGTGAGACAGAGGCAGGGCTGGCAGCTGAGCTCTGCTTTGAAACGCATGAGCTCCCAGTGGGCAGGGAGGGTCCCAGCCGGACCCCTGCCCGTGCTCCGTTCTTGCTGGTGCCTGGGGAGGATGGGGAGCCGGCAGCGTCGAGTGAGCGAGCGTCCTGGGGCGGCCTGGTGACTCCACTCTGCACCAGGACTGCCAGAGGGCCACTGCACACACGCGTTTGTCTTTGCACACTGTGATGGGGGCGTGCACGGAGGTGTGTGGGGACATCAGTGCACTGAGGGGAGTGCAGGCAGCCATGACCCCCTGGCCACTCACAGGCCCAGCACCCAGATCCCAGTTCCCAGACACCTGCAGGAAAAGATGGAAACTAATCTGGGAAATCTCGCTCCAGAAAGGAGGCGCGTGACCCACAGATGATCAAGACGTGGCGACAGGGCACAGAGGCCGTCGGCCGGGGGCTCTTGGCAGCCGCAGGGGACAAGTGAGGCGTTAAAACAGTGGGAGTGACAGACTTGAGTCCATTAAGGAAGAAGTCGGTGGGTTTACACCGGCGTGAGTAAACACACGGTGCGCGTGTAAACGGAGGACGCCCTGCGTGCCTAGCGCTGGGTCGCCGCGCGTGTCCTCAGCAGGAAACGTCCTTGCAGGGGGATGGACACAGCATCGGCTTCAAGGGGTGAAGGCCATCACTGCTGCAAGCGCCCTTTGTGGTTCAGGAAACACCCGTCTCTGCAGCAGGAGAGAGAACACGGTCAAGCAGGCAGGGCAGAATCCTAGCGTCCGCTGAGTGTGGATCCAAAGTGTGAGGCGTGTCTTGTAGGTTTCCTGTAAGTCTGACTTTCTACCAGACACCTCGTTCCCCTGTGGAAGGCCTTCCCATGAGAACCCCGGAGCCCTGGGCACATACCTCGCCACCCTCACCAGGAGGCAAGCCTGCCTGGCTGGGGAGAGCTCAGGTGGCCCCGTCCCAGCTCTCGGGGTCTGTGATGCTAGAAGCGGCCAGCTGGCCACACTGCGCCCCAGACAACCCACCACTCACTCACTACGGACTTGTCGCTGATTCACTTTTATGTGTTCATCTCGAAACCTTGATGGAGCCCCAGCGCTGAGTCAAGGAGGGGACACAAATCAGCTGCAGTGTTTAATTTTCAGTTTTAAAATAACCTTTGTCGCGTTTGTTCACGGTACTCATCCAGCCTTGGAGGAGAGTTAGCTCCTAGAAGCAGCCTTGTAAACGTCACTTGTTCATCTTCTCATCTTCGGGACAATACACCCCAATTCCATCATTCCGAAACAAGCACACTGTTTTGGCAAAATCCCTCCTGATGTGTTGTCAAAGGTATTTGGGGCTGCCTGTCACACAAGTTCCCACTCTGCACACTTTTTTTAGTGTTACACCATGAGCATTTTCCAATGCCTTAAATTTGCTGTGAAAACCTGCTTCTGCTGACAGTATAATATTCCATCCTGCGGCTATGAGTGCTAAGTTACGGCTCTTTGCGACCCTATAGACTGTAGCCCCCCAGGCTCTCTCTGTCCATGGAATTCTCTAGGCAAGAATACTAGAGTAGGTTGCCATGCCCTCCTCCAGGGGGTCTTCCCAACCCAGGGATCAAACCCACGTTATGTCTCCTGCACTGGCAGACAGGGTTGTTACCACTAGAGCCACTGACAGTAATTCTTTTAACCGGTTAGGAGCTGTGGACTGTGTGGGTGGCCTCACTGTTTCCTGGGATGCTCTAGTGCACATCCAGCTTACACACACCTTTGTCCAGATCTTTTGTTCTTTCCTTTTCATACAAGTTCCTCATCCACACCCTGCTCTGGGGTGAAGGGGGCTCCTCGCCTGAACTGAGTCAGCCTGGAGGGCACTGCTTCTGGTCCCCCAGCTTCCAGGCCACACAGGGCACCTGTGGTCCAGCTGACAATGGTGTGGGGGCAGTGGCAGTGGGCAAGCCCTGGGACAGAAGAAGCGAGAGGACGCCACTCCTGTAACTCTGAGACTGGGCAGCTGCCCAGCTGGACAGCCCCCATACCTCCTGCGCAGGGGGCCCAGCCTCAGCACCTCAGGCTCTGTAACTAGTCCTCTACAAACTGGCCAGGTCTTTCATGAAACGTCCACTGTGTGTGAAGCAGTGCTCTGCTCCCAGCCCCAGGACTCCGTCTGAGCGCCAGGGGCTGAGTCCAGGGCCACAGGAGGGGCACACTGTCCTCTGAGCTGCTCCAGGGTCTGGGTCTGGAGCCAGACACGGCCCCTTGGGCCCTCAAACATTCCCTGCCACCTGCTCCTGGCTGAGAGGGCAATGCATAGGCAGCCCAGAGGCCTGCTGGAGGTGGGGGCTGGGATCCCAGAGGAGTGACTTCTGTCCCAAGTGCGCCTGGCAGGGCATGGGAGCAGAGACACCGGGTCTGCACTCGGAGGCGACATGTGGGGGTGGGGGCCACAGAGCTCAGGGCAGCAAAGTCAGGCTGTGTTGCGTGCAGGCTGCTGTCTCCGAGGTGTCCAGGGCCCCCGGGGACTTGGGATCTTGTCCTGGGGAACACCTGGCCAAGGGATGACAGGTGAGGGAAGAAGGTGGCTTTACTGGGCGGGGAGGGGAGCAGGAGCTGTGGTCTGCTGGGGGGCATGGGGCGTGGGGGGCGGTGAGGCCTGCGGGAGGCTCAGGACAGGGCCTGGCCCTCCTGGAGAGGCCGCCCGGGTGGAGGGGCTCAGAGGCCTGGGCTCAGGGCCACAGGCAGGGCCACGAGGCCCAGGAGGAGACCAAAGGGTAGTCACAGGGAAGCCCTGCCTGGATAGCGGAGGAGGGGCAGGGCGTGCAGCCCAGGAGGGCCTGGGGGAGGGCTGTCCTCCAACCCACCCTCTGGGGAACTCTCTCCAACCCCCCACCCACCGCAGGCTCTGATGCCAGCGCTCTGCCCACCCCCAGGCCTCACCCTGGTACCATGGCAGCAGCTCTGGCCCCCTCAGGCCGCTCTGGCACTCCTGCGGCCAGGAGAGGCCCGCCCTGCACACGGGGTGCTGAGAGAGGGCCAGCCTCTTCTCTGCAGGCTCTGGTAGCCAGGGCCCCACCTTGCCCAGGGCCCTGGGCCCGGCCCACAGTTGTCCTGTGAGCAGGACCCCAGTCCCCAGCTGTGCTTGTGGAAGGAATCCTGGTTCCCCAGAAAGCTGCCAGGAAATAAAAGACATGCCTACATTCTTCAAAACAAGCTTATAAAAGGCCTTGGGGCTTTATTGTTTTATTTCTGGCAGAGACGTCAAAGCAGGAACCGAGGCCCCGCCCTCTGTGATCTGATGTTTGCAGAGCTGGGTGCTGCAGCCTCGGGACCCCCGCTCCCCTCCAGGCCGGCCCGCCCAGCCCAGAGCAGCCCCTACCCAGCAAGGGTGGCTCCAGCCAGCCCCAAACTGCCCAGCTCAGGGACCAGCCAGACACACGTCACACACTTCCAGCTGCAAGTGGCCTGAGAGAGTCTCCAGGACATTTCCACTCCTTCCCCACTTTATCCAAGTCGGAAATGCCACCAGGCAGTCTCTGCACTTTCTCCTGGGTCAGGGGAGGGCCAGCCCTGCTGTCAGCCCCCTTCCTGGCCACAAACACCCCCAGTCAAGGGCAGGCCTCCTCCACACCCCACGGGCCACCTTCCTGCTGCACATGGCCCTGGGTCTGTCCCAAGGGACTGGCAACTCCCCCACCAAGATCCTCACCTGCCGGGGTCCTAGGGGAGGAGTCAGCACCTGCAGCTGCCCGCCCCACGTGGTCGGCTCCATCCACACTGCCTTAACCGGGCAGCCTGGGAGCGAGCCCCATCCCCGGGGGCCAGTGCTTAGATGCCTGGAGAGGAGGACCCTACTATGGGTGAGCACAGCAAAGCCAGCACTGCCCCCAAGGCCTGCCTGGGCTTGGGAAGACTGGAGGGTGGCCACGGGGAGGCCCTGGACATCAGGAACTGCAGGGAAGTGGGGGCAGGAAGGGCTTCGGAGCCAAAGTCCTGCAGTCTGCTCCCAAGTGTCCTGCTCCCTTTCTGCCCCAGGGGTCTCCGTGCCTTTCTGCCAGCACCCCAAGGTGGGGGGAGCGGGCAGACTGCCACCCCCGCTGGCTTCAGGCCCTGAGAGAGAGTGGGTACAGGACCCCGGCAAACAGCCAGGCCCATGTTGGGTTTCTGATCCATCAGCGACTGAGGCGGTGCGGCTCCTCGCAGGGGGTCCTGGTCGAATCCTTTCTCCTGTTTTTCTGTCTCTGTTGTGTGCTTTACCAAGTGCTAGCGCAAGTAGAAAAATAATAAGACTGACATCTTGTGGAGGTTGTACTTGCAGGTCCCTAAGGGGAGCAAACACAGGGTGGGGGTGGACTGGGGCTCCCAAAAGGGTCCCCACACCCCCGGACCCTGCCCCGCCCGGGGGTGTTCTTCTGTGGACAAGGGAAGTCCGAGGACGGCCCTGTCCAGGTGGGAGCGCTGGCCAGCAGCTTGGCCGCTCAGCACGGGGCCCGCGCCTTCCCACCGCGGTCCCGGCCCTGCTGGGCCCTGGCAGCGGAACAGGGCCGGCTTGTTCTGCCTCCTTCCTGGCCCACACCCCGTAGGGAGGGCGGCAGCCATCTGAGGCGGGCCCAAGAGGGAGCCGGAGGCGGCCAAGTGCTGGCGGGCAGGCCGGAGGCCTCTGCACACGCCGCACGCACCTGAGCCCAGGCTTCAAAGGCAGGAAGGAGACTTGGCGGAGCGTCGGCGGAGCCACGCGGCCGGGCCAGCTGCCAGGGGTGCCGGATGCGGGCCGGGCGGGCGGGCAGGTCCTCCGGCAGGTGGCCCGGCCCCGGGACCCTGCGGCCGCGGCCGCGGCCTCCTGTCCTCCTAACTGCGCTCCCCCTCCAGCGCGGCTCCTCACCCTCCACTCCGTTAACTTAGATCCAGGCTCAGAGCGGGACCCGCCCCAGTGCGGGGTCTGAGCTCAGGCCCCGCCAGCCAGCCACGCCCATGCGCTCTCCACGCCCTCCAAGACCACGCCCCTCATATTCGCCCGGCTCACCCGCCCACTCGCCCTGACCACGCCCCCACATCCCTGCTGAGGTCGTAGTCCTGCACCTGCCTTTCTCCAAATTGTTTAGGTTCCTCCATCCATATTCTGTCTACCTATTTACAATTAAAATACATTCAAGCTACTGCACAATTGCACTCATCTCACACGCTAGCAAAGTAATTCTCAAAATTCTCCAAGCCAGGCTTCATCAGTACGTGAATCGAGAACTTCCCAATGTTCGAGCTGGATTAGAAAAGGAAGAGGGACCAAAGAGCAAATTGCCAAAATCCGTTGGATCATAGAAAAAGCAAGAGAGTTCCAGAAAAACATCTACTTCTGGTTCATTGACTACCCTAAAGCCTTTGACTGTGTGGATCACAACAAACTGTGGGAAATCCTTCAAGAGATGGGAATACCAGACCACCTGACCTACCTCCTAAGAAATCTATATGCAGGTTAAGAAGCAACAGTCAGAACAGGACATGGAACAACAGACTGGTTCCAAATCGGGAAAGGAGTACACCAAGGGTGTATATTGCCACCCTACTTGTTTAACTTATATGCAGAGTACATCATGCGAAATGCCGGGCTGGAGGAAGCACAAGCTGGAATCAAGATTGTTGGGAGAAATATTAATAACCTCATATATGCAAATGACACCACTCTTATGGCAGAAAGCAAAGAAGAACTAAAGAACCTCTTGATGAAAGTGAAAGAGGAGACTGAAAAAGTTGACTTAAAAGTCAATATTCAAAAAACGAAGATTGTGGCATCCAGTCCCATCACTTCATGGCAAACAGATGGGGAAGCAATGGAAACAGTGAGAGACTTTATTTTCTTGAGCTCCAAAACCACTGCAGATGGTGACTGAAGCCATGAAAATAAAAGACACTTGCTCCTTGAAGAAAAGCTATGGCCAACCTAGAGAGCATATTAAAAAGCAGAGACATTACTTTGTTCACAAAGGTCTGACTAGTCAAAGCTATGGGTTTTCCAGTAGTCGTGTATGGATGTGAGAGTTGGACTATAAAGAAGGCTGAGCACCGAAGAATTGATGCTTTTGAACTGTGGTGTTGGAGAAGACTCTTGAGAGTCCCTTGAACAGGAAGGAGATCAAACCAGTCAATCCTAAAGGAAACCAGTCCTGAATATTCATTGGAAGGACTGATGCTGAAGCTGAAGTTCAAATACTTTGGTCATCTGATTCGAAGAACTGACTCATTGGAAAAGACCTGAAGTCAGGAGAAGGGGATGACAGAGGATGAGATGGTTGGATGGCATCACTGACTTGATGGACATGAGTTTGAGCAAGCTCCGACAGTTGGTGATGGACAGGGATGCCTGGAGTGCGGCAGGCATGAGAGAATCAGACATGACTGAGCGACTGAACTGATAATTAAAATAAATTATTTAATGTTTTAATTATTAATACGTAGATCATCTTCAAGTTGTTCATCAGTTTCACCACGGTGGACTTTTGGGGTTGTTCCTACTTTTAGACCATCCTTACTGGTGCTGTTTGCGAAAATCCCTGAACACGTGTGCAAGTGCATGTGGGCGCTGGTGTAAGGGTGGGCCCTGCAGGGAGAGGGGTGGGCCTGCCACTCCAGCCCTGACCCAGTGGTGCGGGCAGGTGGGAATGCGGTCCTGATGTTCTTTTTATTCCGGAGGCCGAGCACTGGATTTCCTCATTTGTAAATGCACCAAGTCTTTACCCTTTTCTACTGAGTTTGCTTTTTTCATGTTACTTTATGAGAGTTCTGTATCTTCACTGGGTCACAAGTGCTGTGAATAGATTTTCCCTTTTTTCCTGCACCTGTTTCACTCGCTATAGTGGCATCTTGGGTGAATAGACACACTTGAGTTTAAATGAATCCATCTTTACTTTTATGGTCAGAGGCTTCTGTGCCTTATTTTAAAAATTTTCCCCAAGGCAGGAACACATTCCCAGTCATCCTCCCACCCCCCAACAGCCTCATCGCAGTGTGGCTTGGTCGCTCACACCTGCGCCCCTGCACACGCACACGTGAGGGAGAGCAGCCCCTTTGGCCGCGTCGCCTTGCCCAAAGGTGCGCATGCTTGGGCGCACTTCTGTGTCTATTTAGGTCACCTCTGATATTTTCAGGACAGTTTTAGAACTGATGGCAGGGAAGACCTGCATGTTTTTTGTTAGACTTATCCTTGAGGACTTGATATTTTCTGTACTACATAAGATGGTGTCTTTACTTCGTTTCTTTTCTACTTACTTCTACTAACATTCTGTTAATGCAGAATCCCAGTTGAGCTCTTACCTTTTCTAATATTATAGTTAAAACCAGACCAAACCTCTTATTAATTTTACTACCTTATCCAGATTCTTTTGGGTTTTCCACATTCGAGTTCATGGCATCTGCAACTGGTGATTGTGGCATTTCTTCATTCCTAATCATTTTACACTTGGTTTCATTTTTTGCCTTGCTGTGCTGACTGGATACCTGTGTCCAGCAGGATACAGGTAGTGTAGTGTTAGCAGGGCCCTAAAAAGGAAGTGGTCCAAGTTTCATGACTAAATGTGTTGCTTCTTCCTGTTTGCTCTCAAGATGCCCTTTCATCAAGTTAGGATGTCCCTTCATGGGCCTCCCTGGTGGCGCTAGTGGTAAAGAACTTGTCTGCCAGTGCAGGAGACATGAGAGATGTGGGTTTGATCCCTGGGTTGTGAAGATCCTCTGGAGGAAGCCCTGACTACCAACTCCAGTATTCTTGCCCGGAGATTCTCAGGGATAGTCATATTCCTATTCTCATATTTGGGGATTTTTTATCACATGTGGATGTTGGCTATTACTAGACACCATCTCTATGCCTACAGACGTGATTGATGATTATATGATTTTCACATTTAACCTGTTAAATTGGTCATTAAATTAATATTTTCTAATGTAAAGGCACACTTGCATTCCTAACAAAAATCCAAGTTGGTAATGATTAATTACTTACCCAATTTAGAATATTGCTGGATTCACTTTGCTAATAATGCATTAATATTTCAGCAGACTTTATATGTGTGATTGGCCCATTATTGACTGGCCTTGTTAACTTTTACCATCAAGGTCATACAAGCCTGTAGAATGAGCTCTTCTCTCTGGAAAAGTCTGTGCGCCTCTGGGCTTATCTCCTGGATGTTTGGTAGAACTCACTGGAGCTGCCACCTGGACCTAGAGCTTTCTTGGTGGAAAAATTCTGAACACTAATTAGATTTCTTTATGATTATATATTAAAAAAAATAGGTTGTCTGTTTCCACTCACATACGGTAAGCTGTTTTTCTCAGGGGAATATCCACTTTATATACAATTTCAAGGTTATTAGCATAAAATTGTTGAGCTCTGGGGTTTGATGGTACTTTCCTGACATGCCAGCATCAGCCTGTCACTGCTTCCTGGAGGCTGCCCGAGGCCCAGGGCTCCCAGGCGGCTGCTGGGACCCATGGTGAAGCAAGCACACCATGTGGTTCGTACTGGTGTCCCTGGCTCTCCAGTCCCGCGAGGCCACACGGAGGGGCCCAGGCAGATGGAACCCAGACTGTGGGTTTGCATCACAGCCAGGAAACCCTGGGCCTGGGGGCTCCACCTCTCTGTGGCAAGCCTGCCTTTGTCCCCAGGGGAGACCACACTTTGTCCAAGGCCAATCTCTACAAAGACAAGCTCAAGACCCAGCCCAGGCAGGGAGCGGACAAGCAAAGCATGCAGACCTCATGGCCCACCTTCCCTCTGGTTCTGGGCCACACTCAGATTTCCACCCAAGTCTGCCTTTCGGCCCACCTCTCTGATTCTTTGGGCCGGCAGAGACCAGGACCGAACCCAGCTGGTTTGCTGCCCTCAGGACTCCGAGCAGCGGGAGGAGCTTCTGCCACGGGTGGTGGGTGCAGCCAGCTGTGCGTGGATCCCACAGAGGCCGGATGCTCCACGGCCAGGCCTCCGTCCGCCAGGACCCACGACTGTGTGCAGACCTCCTGCTGACCTCAGACACCCTCCCCAGGGATCAGAGAGGCCACAGGAGGGCCCAGAGGCAACTCCCAGCCTACACTGAGGAGTCCCCAGGCACAGGCAGACCCCCGGCCCATCCCCCCATCACCATCCCTGTCTGCAGACGTGGGGGAACTCAGGCTCTCGTCCAGGGTCTGTTAGACCTGACTCCGACCTCCTGGCCCACTGGTGTGGCTAAGGACCGAGGCCATGTTGCCCAGCACTTGTGGCCTCAGTCACTACACACAGCAGACCCCGAGCACAAGTGTGAGTTCCTGTCCGGGAGATGGAGACAAGGCCGTGCCAGCGTGTTTCCTGTGGGGGCAGGGCCCGCACCGGGGTGGCAGGTGCAGCAGAGCCGTGTGTGACCCGAGCTCCCTCCATCTTCAGAGCTTGCAGATGGGCCGCCAGCCCAGCACAGGCAGGTCGGCAGTCGATTGCTGCCTGACTCCAGCGGGCTTCAGGCACTGGATCTAGGATGGGGCGACGTCACCCACAGCCAAGGGGTCCCCGCTCAGGAGCAGGTTTAGCAGCCACGAAGCCAGCGTGCCTGTCCTGGTCACGTTAATCACCCGCACCCCTCCCCACCCCCCCGCCATCTGCTGCTCACACCCAGACCTCTCCCCAGGGGGCTCAGGGTCAGAAGCAGCAGCATTTGTATAAATTTACAGACACCGCTGAAGCTGAAGTTCCAATACTTTGGCCACCTGACTCATTGGAAAAGACCCTGATGCTGGGAAAGATTGAAGGCGGGAGAAGGGGACAGTAGAGGATGAGATGGTTGGATGGTATCACCAACTCAATGGACATGAGTTTGAGCAAACTCCAGGAGCTGGTGATAGACAGGGAGGCCTGGTGTGCTGCAGTCCATGGGGTCGCAAAGACTTGGACATGACTGAGCAACTGAACTGAACAGAACATACACCTTACATCCCCCTCAGCGGCCCCCAGGGCCTGCGGATGACAACTCAGTATTCTCAGCCAAGTGACTGTGTCTCCATGACCGGGAGCCATGTCATCCCGCAGAGAGGATCATCGGAACCCCGCGGCCCCTGCAGGCAGGCTGCGCGGCAGGGCACCAGCCAGGCTGGGCAGCGCTGTGGTCAGGGAGAGGGATGCTCTCCCTTTGCCGTGGCCCCTGCCCAGAGGGCAGCCAAAGAGAGCCAGACCCTTCCTGGGGCCACGTTCTGTGAGCAAACAGGGCCAGCAGGGTGGACAGGGCATAAGACCTTGGGGTGATCTTGAGGCAGCTGGCCATGGGCTCGTGACACCAGGTGCCCTCAGGGTGGGGGGAGGCGGGGTGCCCATCGGACCACTGACTCCAACCTCTGCGGAGGCAGGGGTGCCTCTGAGACACCCCGTCACTGCCAGACACAGAGTTCCAGGGGGTGGATGCTGGCAGCGCTGTGGCCAGAGGAGGCAGGTGAAGCTGGAAGGGCAGCGCCGTCACGGGAGCATGTTGACAGCGGTGAGCGCCCACCCCGGCCACGGTGGGCCAGCGTCTGCGCCCACAGGCATGGCAAGCAGCGGGGGCTTTGCTGCCAGATGCAGAGCCCTTCCTTTCGCCGGGTCCGTGGTGGTGGCCACATCTCTGACCCCAGGAGGGCCCCGGGGCATCCCCACCAGTCCCGTCAGAGAACAGACACCCCTGGGTACCCGCCCGAGGGCCGGGGCCATGAGAACAGCAGCTGCGGTCTGTTGCCATGGCAATGGGCCCAGAAGGGGCCCCCTTGGTCCAGTGGCAGCCGCCCCAGGACACCAGGCTGCAGGCCTTTCTGCGAGGTCAGGCAGTGACCCTGGGCACGTGGTGGCCGCCGGGGCTCCGAGCAGCCAGTCAGCGTGTGATCTTGTGGGACCGAAGCTGGGTCCCCTAAAGCACGGCCCTGGAACCCGGCCCAGGCCATCTGTGTGACCCCGGTGCTCAGAGTGTGCTTGCCTTTTAAAAGGGCTGTGAAAACAAAGCAGTGAAGCCCGTGTGATGGAGACCGTGGTCCCAGATGAGTGTGTTCACCGTCTGGCCCTGCACACAGCAGCCAGCAGAACCTTGAAAGCCCCCGCCCCCACCCCCGCTGGGGTCAGGACAAGCCTGTAGTCTTCACCCTCAGAGCATCCCCCCCACCCCGCCCCCGGCCCGCAGCCGGGGCTGGAGCGGGATGGGTCTGCCCATCGCCCTTCCCCAGAGGGGGCTGGGGCTGGACGGCTGCTGCCCCCCAGTGGATGCCATCGGGTCCAGCTTAGCTGGACTGTGTGTGAATCAGGCAGGCTTTCAGGGGACCCCCTGGGACTCGAGGTCACACCAAGCCAGGGCTGTGCTCTGGATGCTGGGGTGGCGAATCCGAGCCGGCCCTCTCTGATTGGCCCTTCCCTTGACAGTGGTCCAGTCCAAGTCTCCCGTCCCAGTGGGGGATGGGGGTCAGAGTCACAGACCCCATGGGTCACACGCTGCTCCTGCCAGCTCCCACGGGGAGCGGCACCGCCCGAGTTTTACACAGGACACAGTGGGCTCTAACTTGGGCAGGGCAAGGATGTGGCTCTGCGCTGGGCTCCCAGCTCCAAGTCCTGCTGCCGAAGGCGCTGGGGTCGGGGTGGGAGGGGTCTGTGCCACGTGCCTGCCCCTCTACACATGCGGGGCCCTTCAGAGGAGACCCCAGAAACTTCCCCAACAGATCCCACTCCACACACAGAAGCCACGTGGCCCAGATCCACCCACAGGGTCCTGTCCCTGCTGCAAACCCATCTAAGCCCCAGCAACAGGACCCGGGCATCTTCTGTTCCCTCTGGAGCACGGCAGTTAGGGGCCCACAGCAGACCTGCAGTCCACCCCAGCACAGGGGCAGCAGGGGGCGGCAGAGCGGCGGCCCCTCCTCCCCCCTGCCTGCAAGGCCGCCCCCACAGGCCCATGCTCAGGAGCACCGCCCACCGCTGCCCCCTGCCTGCCCCCTCTCCTTCTCATGTCTCTCTCTCTTTCTCTTTCATCTTCACCACTGAGATGTAATTCACACACCCTACAGTTCCCCCTTCATGCATCACAGTCTTGTGGCAGAGGGATTTGAGCTGTGTGCTCAGTCACTCAGCCCTGCCTGACTCTGTGTGACGCCAGGGGCTGAAGCCCGCTAGGCTGCTCTGTCCATGGGCTCCTCCAGACAAGAACACTGGAGTGGGTTGCCATGCCCTCCTCCAGGGGAGCTTCCCACCCAGGGATCCAGCCTATGTGTTTTGTGTCTCCTGCATTAGCAGGTGAGTTCTTTACCACTGAGCCACCTGGGAAACCCCGTGAAGGGACTCATGTGACTCCGTGAAGCCGTGAGCCATGCCATGCAGAGCCACCTGAGACAGACAGGTCAGAGTGAAGAGTTCTGAAAAATCGTGGTCCACTGGAGAATGAAATGGCAACCCACTCCAGCATTCTTTTTTATTCCAATCCCAAATAAGGGCAATGCCAAAGAATGCTCAAACTACCATATAACCACACTCATTACACGTTAGCAAGGTTATGCTCAAAATCCCTCAAGCTAGGCTTAAGCAGTACGTGAACTGAGAACTTCCAGATTACAAGCTTGGTTTCAAAGAGGCAGAGGAACGAGAGAACAAATTGTCAACATTCACTGGATGATGGAGAAAGCAATCGAGTTCCAAAAAAAATCTACTTTTGCTTTCATTAATGACGGTAAAGCCTTTGACTGTGTGGATCACAACAAACTGGAAAATTCTTAAAGAGATGGGAATACCAGACCACCTTACCTGTCTCCTGAGAAACCTGTATGCAGGCCAAGAAGCAACAGTTAGAACTGGACATGCAACAATAGACTAGCTCCAAAGTGGGAAGGAGTACATCAAGGCTGTATATTGTCACCCTGCTTATTTAACTTATATGCAAAATACTTTGTGCGAAACACTGGGATGGATAAAGCTCAAGCTGGAATCAAGATTGCTCGGAGAAATATCAGTAGCCTCAGATATGCAGATGACACCACCTCAATGGCAGAAAGCAAAGAGGAACTACAGAGCCTCTTGATGAAAGTGAAAGAGGAAAGTGAAAAAGCTGACTTGAAACTAAACATTCAGAAAACTAAGATCATGGCATCCGGTCCCATCACTGCATGGCAAATAGAAGGGGGAAAGGTGGAAACAGTAACAGACTTAATTTTCTTGGGCTTCAAAACCACTGCAGATGGTGAGAGCAGCCATGAAATTAAAATCTACGCTTGTTCCTTGGAAGGAAAGCTACGACAAACCTAGACAGAGTATTAAAAAACAGACTCATCCGTTTTGTCAATAAAGGTCCATAAGGTCAAAGCTATCGTTTTTCCAGTAGTCATGTATGGATGTGAGAGTTGGACCATAAAGAAGGCTGATCACTGAAGAATTAATGCTTTCAAACCATGGTGTCGGAGACCATGGAATCTTGAGAGTCTCTTGGACTGCAAAGAGATGAAACCTGTCAGTCCTAAAGGAAATCAATCCTGAATATTCACTGGAAGGATTGATGCTGAAACTGAAGTGCGAATACTTTGGCCAGCTGATGTGAAGAGTCAACTCATCAGAAAAGACTCTGATGCTGGGAAAGATTGAAGGCAAAAGGAGAAGTGGGTGGCAGAGGACGAGATGGTAGGATGGCATCACCAACTCAATGGACATGAATTTGACCAAGTTCCAGGAGATGGTGAAGGACAGCAGAGCCTGGCATGCTGCAATCCATGGGGTTGCAAAGAACTGGAGGTGACTTAGCGACTGAACAACAACCCTACAACTCACCCTCTTACAATTCAGTGGCTTTTCATGTATTTTCGGAACTGTATGTCTGTCACCACAATTGCCCTTAGAATATTGTCTTCAACCCAAAAGCAACCTTGGCCCCGAGTTACCACCCTCCAGCTCTTAGCACGCCCCGACTTGGGCAATCACTAAGCTGCTTTGTGTCTGTGGATTTGCCTATCCTGCATGTTCTGTGTGAGTTGAATCATACGCTCTTTTGTGACTGGCTTCTTTCACTTAATGTTCTCAGGGTTCACTCATGTTGTGGGCAGTGTCAGTACTTTTATTTGCCAAAAATATTCCATTTATTTTTAATTTATCCGCTCCTTCACTGATGCAAACCTGGACTGCTTGCTCCTTTGGTTATTGTTAACAGTGCTATTGTGGACATCTGTGTACACACTTGTGTGTGGACATGTTTTCGGTTCTCTTGGGTGAATACAGATATATTCCCAGGTGTGGAATTGCTAGGGCAGTTATTCTATGTTTAACTATTTATTCTATGTTTAACCATAGTATTTTCCACAGTGGCTGATTGCTTTTACATTCCACCAAGGGTATGTAAGGGTTCTAGTTTCTTCACATCTTCACCAACATTTGTTATGATCTTTTTCCCCCCATGATCACCATCGTAGTGGCTATGAAGTAGTATCTCAACTGTGCTTTTTTTCAGTATTTTATTTATTTCTCTCTTTTTATTTATTTGGCCGTACCAGGATCTTAGTTGCAGCCTGCGGGATCTATAGTTGTGGCAGGTGGGATCTAACTCCCTGACCAGGGATTGAACCTTGGCCTGCAGCATTGGGACCACAGAGTCTTAGCCACTGGACCACTATCGAAGTCCCTCTCACCATGGTTTTGAGTTTCACCCCCCTGACAATTAATGATGCTGAGCATCTTTTCATGTGGTTGTTAGCCATTTGTATATCTTCTTTGGAGAAATGCCTATTCAAGCTCTTTGCCCTCCTTTATTGGGTTGTCTTTTTCTAAAGACCATTTTTTAACAGCAGTTTTAAGTTCACAGAAAAATTGAGAGGATGGTACAGCGATTTCCCATATACCCCTTACCCGCCTCATCGACCACCTCCCTTTTATCAGCATCCTCCACCAGAGGGTACATTTGTTGTAACTGATGAAGCTACACGGACATATTGCTATCACCCGGAGTCCGCAGTTTGCATTCAGGTTCAGTCTTGGTGCTGTGCATCCTGTGCATTTGGACAAATGTTTCGTGCTGTGTGTCCCTGGATGTGGCGTTACACACAGTGTTTTCACTCTGTGCTCCTCCCTCCATCCCTCCCCCAACCCCTGTCAACCACTGATCTTTTTACTGTCTCCACAGTTTTACCTTTTCTAGAATGTCATATAGTTCAAATCACATAGTATGTAGCCTTTTCAGACTGACTTTTTTTACTTAATATGCATGTAGGTTGCATCTGTATTTTTTCAATATTTCATAGCTCATTTCTTTTTAGTGCTGAGTAATACTGTGTTGCCTAGCTGGACCACAGTTTAATTATTCATTCTTCTACTGAAGGCTATATTGGTCGCTTCCAAGTTTTGGCAGTTATGTGTGGAGTTGCTGTAAACATCAGTGTGCAGGTATTTGTGTGGACAAAAGTTTTCAACTCTTTTGGCTAAATTCTAAGAGTCACAATTACTGGATCATGTGGTAAGAGTGTTTAATTTTCCAAGAAACTGCCAAAGTGTCTTCCAAAGTGGCTGCGTCACTTCACTTTTGCACCATGAGCAATGAGTGGGGAACTCTGTCACCCACGCCCCCCCACACTTGGCTCTGGCAGTGTTCTGGATTCTGGCCATGCTGAGGTGTGCAGCGCTGTCTCACTGCTGTTCCGATGTGCATTTCCCTGAGAACCCACGAGGCGGGGCCTGTTTTATACATGCTTATCTGCCTGCACATCTGCTTTGGTTGAGGGGTCTGTAAGACTTCTGACCCGGTTTTTGACCAGGTTATTTGTTTTCTCACTGTTGAGTTCTGAGAGTTCTTTGCGTATTTTGAATAAATATTTATCATGTTTGCAAATATTCTCTCCAAGTCAGGCTTTTCTTCCCACGCTCTTGATACTAGCCTTCACCGAGCTGAACTTTTTATTTCCTTTATTTAGTGCATTAGTAGAACTTCCAGGACAATGCCGGAAAGGACTGGTGACAGGGAAATCCTTGCCTTGTACCTTATCTTAGTGGGAAAATGTCTCGTTTCTCACCAGAAAGTATGATGTTAGCTGCAGGTTTTTTATAGATGTTTTTTATCTTTATCAAGTAAGGAGGTTCCCCATTTTCCTAGATTACTGAAAGTCTTTATCATGAATGGGTGCTGGATTTTGACAAATGCTTTTCATGCATCTATTAATATGATCGTGTGATTTTTCTTTTTGAGCCTCTTAATGTGATCGATCAAATCAATTGGTTTTTGAATGTCAAACCAACCTTGCATACCTGAGATAAATCCCAGGTATGGTTGTGGTATATAATTCTTTCTATACAGTGTTGGATTTGATTTGCTAATATTTTGTTGAGGATTTTTATACCTATATCCATAAGAGATATTGGTCTCTAGTTTTCTTTTCTTGAAGTGTCTCTGTCTAGTTTTGGTCTTAGACTGATGCTGGCCTCATAGAATGATTTAGGAAGTATTACCTCAGCTTCTATCCTCTGAAAGAGATGGTAGAAAATTTGTATCATTTTTTCTTAAATGTTTGGGAGAATTCATCAGTGCACTCATCTGGGCTTGGTGCTTTCCATTGGAGAAGGCTGTCATCATTGATTCAATCTCTCTAATAAACATGGGCCAATCCAGATTGTCTATTTCTTCTTGTGTAAGCTTTAGCAGATTGTGTCTTTCAAGGAATCAGTCCATTTTACCTTACCAAATTTGTTGTTATCAAATTTGTTGTTGTTGTTTAGTTATTAAGTCATGCCCGACTCTTTGCGACCCCATGGACTGCAGCATGCCAGGCTTCCCTGTCCTTCACCATCTCCTGGAGCGAACTCATTGTGTCAATGATATTATCCAGCTGTCTCATCCTCTGTGCCCCCTTCTCCTCCTGCCCCCAGTCCTTCCCAGCATCAGGGTCTTTTCCAGTGAGCTGGCTCTTCACATCAGGTGGCCAAAGGATTCAAGCTTCAGCTTTAGCAATTGTCCTTCCAGTGAATATTCAGGGTTGATTTCCTTTAGGATGGACTGGTTTGATCTCCTTGCTGTCCAAGGGACTCTCAAGAGTCTTCTCCAACACAACACTTCAGAAGCATCAGTTCTTCAGCACTCAGGTTTCTTTATGGTCCAACATTCACATCTGTACACGACTACTGGAAAAACCATAACTTTGACTAGTTGGACCTTTGTTGACCAAATGATGTCTCTACTTTTTAAAATGCGGTCTTGGTTTCTCATAGCTTTTCTTCCAAGAAGCAAGCATCTCTTAATTTCATGGCTGCAGTCACCATCTGCAGTGATTTTGGAAACCAAGAAGACAAAGTCTGTCACTGCTTCCACTTCTCTTCTGTTTGCCATGAAACTATAGGAACAGATGCCATGATCTTTTTTGAATGTTGAATTTCAAGTCAGCTTTTTCACTCTCCTTTTTCACCCTCATCAAGAGGCTCTTTAGTTTCTCTTCATGTTCTGTCATCAGAGTGGTATCATCTGTATATCTGAAGTTGTTGGATATTTCTCCCGGCAGTCTTGATTCCAGCTTGTGATTCATCCAGCCTGGCATTTCACATGATGTACTCTGCATATAAATTAAATAAGCAGGGTGACAATATACAGCTTTGTCATACTCCTTTCCCAATTTTGAACCCAGTCCGTTGTTCCATATCTGGTTCTAACTGCTCCTTTTTGACCTGCATACAGGTGTCTCAGGAGACAGGTAAGATGGACTGTTAGTCCCATCTTTTTAAGAATTTTCCACAGTTTGTTGTGATCCACACAGTTAATGGCTTTAGCATAGTCAATGAAGCAGAAGCAGGTGTTTTTCTGGATTTCCCTAGCTTTCTCTATGATCCAAGAGATGTTGGCAATTTGATCTCTAGTTTCTCTGCCTTTTCTAAATCAAAAGTATGGTCATAGATTTTTTTTTTTCATATTGTGTGTGTGTGTGCTCAGTCATGTCCAACTCTTTGTGACCCCATGGACTGTAGCCTGCTAGGCTCCTCTGTTCATGGGATTTCCCAGGCAAGAATACTGGCATGGGTTGCCATTACCTCCTCCATGGAAACTCCTCCACCTAGGAATCAAACCCACATCTCTTGCATCTCCTGCATTGGGAGGTGGATGGTTTCTTGTTTTTTATTGTTTGTTTTTTTTGTTGTTGTTGTTGTTGTTTAACCACTGTGCCACCTGGGAAGCCCCTATCTCTTTATTATCCTTTCAATCTCCTTGGTATCTGTACTAATATCCTCTCATTTCTCATATCTGTAATTTATGTCCTTTTTTTCATCGATAGCCCGGCTAGAGGCTTATCAATTTTATTCATCTCTTCAAAAAGCCAGCTTTTGTCTTTGTTGATTTTTTTAAATTGATCACCCATCTTCAATTTCATTGATTCCCCTGTCATTCTTATTACTTCTTTTCTTCTGCTTTTTTGGATTAAATCTGCTCTTCTTTTTCTAGCTTCCTAAGGTGGAAACTTAGATTATTGATTTTAGACTTTTCTTATTTTCTAATACACATTTAGCGCTCTAAATTTCCCTCTTTGTACTGCTTTCACCACATCTCACAATTTTTGATAAATTACATTTTTATTTTCATTTAGCTCAAATATTTCTTAACTTCTCCTGACATTCTTAATGCCCCATGTGTTGTTTAGAAGGGTGTTGTGTAGGGGCTTTTCCAGTTATTTTTGCTATTGATTTCTAGTTTAATTCCAGTGCAGTATGAGAGCAGATGTGTAGCATTTCTGTGCTTTTCAGTTCTTTAAGGTGCATTCTATGGCCATGGATGTGGTCTGTGAACATTGGTGAATGCTCCTTGTGAGCTTGAGGAGAATGTGTATTCTGCTGTTGTTTGGGGATGTGGTATGTTGATTATATCTAACTTTGACAGTGTTGTTGAGTTTGGCTATGTCATTTCTGATTCTCTGCCTGCCAGATCCATCCATTTCTGGTAGAGGAGTGCTGAAGTCTCCAGCTGTATGGGGGGCATGTCCATCTCTCCTTGCAACTCTGACAGCTGTTGCCTGTGTAGTTCAATGCTGTTGGGTGTACACACATTAAGGATTGTTATGTCTTCTTGGAGAATTGACCCTTTTATCATCATGGAATGCCATTCTTTATCCTTCATAACTATGCTTGCTTTGAAGTCAGATCTGTTTGGAATAAATATAGCAACTCTTGCTTACTGTTGACTAGTGTTAGCATGATATAACTTTCCCCATCCATTTACCTTTCATCTATACGGGTCTTCAAATTTAAAGTGAGTTTCTTGTAGGCAACTTATGGTTGGGTCTTATTTTTTGGTCCACTCTGACAATCTCTTTTTTCACTGGTGCTTTTGGACTATTGATTTTCAGCGATCACAGATACGGTTAGCTATATGGTTAGCTATATATGGTTAGCACAGGTATTAAATACCTACCACATCTGTGACTATTTTCTATTTGTTACCTTGGTTCTTTGTTCCTACTTTGCTTCCACCCTTTCTGGCTTTTGTGTGTGTGTGTGTGTTTCTAATTGAATGATTGACCTACAACAGTGTTACTTCCATATGCAACACGGTGATTCACTATTTCTGTACATTAAAAAATGATCACCATTGTAAGTCTAGTTACCATCTGTCACCACACCAAATTACCACACTGTTGCTGACTGTATCCCCCAGGCTATACACCCATCTCTGTGACACACTATTTTGTAGTGGAAATCTGCACCTAAGTCGCTCACTGTCCCACCACCCCTCCCCTCTGGCAAACACCTATTTGTTCTCCACGAGTCTGATAGCTTCTGGTTGTTCATTTGTTTCTTTTTTTAAGTTCCACATACAAGTGAAATCATACTATATTGTCTTCTCCATCTGACTATTTCCCTTGGCATAATACCCCCTAAGTCCATCCATGTGGTAACAAATGGCAAAGTTTCGTGCTTTCTTATGGCTTAGTAATATTCAATTACATATATATCTGCCTTTTCTTTATCCATTCATCTATTAGTGGTTAGTTTGCTTCCATTATCTTGTCTATTATAAATACTGCTGCTGTGAACATAGGGTGCATTATCTTCAAATTAGTATTTTTGTTTTCTTTGGGAAAATACTCAAAAGTGTAATTGCTGGATCATATGGTAATTCTATTTTTAGTTTTATGAGTAACCTCCATATTGTTCTCCATAGTAGCTGCATCAATTTAAATTCCCAGCAACAGTACACATGGGTTCCTTTTCTCCACATCCTCACCAATATATTTTATTTGTGTTTTTGACAATAGCCATTCTGACAGGTGTGATGTGATATCTCATTTTGGTTTTAATTTCTTTGATTATCAATGAAGTTGAGCATCTCTTCATGTGTCTACTTGTCATCTGTATATCTTCTTTAAAAAATATCTATTCAGGTCCTCTGCCCATTTTTTTTTTCTGGTTTTCTTTTTTGTTTGATTGTTTTCAACACTGAGTCATGAGGTCTTTGTATATTTAGGATATTAACTCCCTTGTTGGATGTACAACTTGCAAGTATCTTCTCCCACTCAGTAGGCTGCCTTTTCATCTTGCTGATATTTTCCTTTACTGTGCAAAAGCTTTTTAATTTAAATCCCATTTGTTTATTTTTGCTTTTGTTTCCCTTGCCTGGGAAGACAGAGTCAGAAAAGAACTGCTAAGACTGATGTCAGAGAGTATACTGCCTATGTTTTCTTCTAGGAGTTTTATGGCTTCAGGTTTTACACTTAAATTTTTAATTCATTTCGAGTTTATTTTTATATATGGTGTGAGAAAGTGGTCCAGTTTGAGTCATTTGCATGTAGCTGTCTAGTTTTCCCAGCATCATTTATTGAAGAAGCTGTCTTTTCTCTATATTTTGCCTCCTCTGTTGTAGATTAATTGACCTTATGTGTGTGGATTTATTTATGCATTCTCCATTCTATTCCATTGACCTAAGTGTCTGCTTCTGTGCCAGTGTCATCCTGTTTTGATTACTGTAGCTTTGTAGTGTAGTTTGAAATCAGGGTGTTTGAAACCTAGAGCTTTGCTCTTTCCAAGATTGTTTTGGTGATTCACAGCCCTTTGTGTTTCCATACAAATTTTAGAATTATGTGATCTGGTTCTGTGAAATTTGCCATTACTGTTTTGATAGGAATTGCAGAATCTGTAGATTCCCTTGGGTCATATAGTTATTTTAACAATATTAATCCTTCCAATCCATAAGCACAATATGTCCTTCCATTTGTTTGTGTTGTCTTTAGTTTCTTTCATCAGTGTCTTATAGTTTTCAGATTACAAGTCTTTTACTTCCTTGGTTAGATTTATTCCTGTCTATTTTATTCTTTTTGATGAAACTATAAAGGGGATTGTTTTCTTAATTTCTCTTTCTGATAGCTCATTGTCAGTGCATAGAAACACAACAGATTTCTGTATATTAATTTTGTAACTTTCATCTTTATTTAATTAATTTATTAGCTCTAATTGTTTTTGGTGGATTTTCTAATATATAGTATCATGTCGTCTGAAAACAGTGACAGTTTTACTTCTTCCTTTCCAATTTGAATTCCTTTTATTTCTTTTTCTTGTCTGATTGCTGTGGCTAAGACTTCCAAATACTGTATTGAATAATATGGGGAGAGTGGCATTCCTTGTCTTGAATTTTGTCAAAAGCAGTTTCTGCATCTACTGAGATGATCATATGATTTTTATTCCTCAATTTATTAATGTGATGTATCACAGTGTGTTATCTGCAGATTTTGAGCCATCCTTAGGTTTTGGTTTGCTTACATAGGCTGCCAAGACATTAGAGCCACCTCAGTCTAGTGACTTCTTTGTTTAATTACTTTAAGACAACTAATCCCAGTATATGTTCAAATAACACTATAGTACCTCTCAGGGAGCGTGAATGCCTTTGTAACAAGAAAATAACACTAATCATCCCCCCTCCTTTGAATCATCGCTGTCATACCTCTTACCTTTATATTATGTGATTGAATACATTATTGGTGCTATTATTTTAGACAGACTGTTGTCTGTTAGATCAATTAAGAGTAAATTTTAATTTTACCTTTATTGCTTTATTCCTTCTTTATTAAATATATTACTTGAAAATATTTTTCTGTTTTGTGAGTGGCCTTTTTATTCTGCTGATAGTATCTTTTGATGCACAAAATGTTTTTAATGTTGATGAGTTCCAGTTTGTCTATTTTTTTCTTTTGTTGCCTGTGCCTTTGGGGTCATTGCCAAAGTCAATGTCATGAAGCTTTTGCCCTACATTTTCTTAACGAGTTTTATATTTGTAGCTCTTATATTTAGACACTTGATCCATTTCAGTTAATTTTGTAATGGTGTTAGAGAGGGATCTAATTTCATTCTTTTGCATAAGATTACCCAGTTTTCCCAGTACCATTAGCAGCCTTGCTGAAACTGACTCGACCGCAGTGTGAGGGCTTCTCTCTGGGCCCGCTGTGCTGCTCCTCGATCTGCCTGCCTGTCTTTATGCCTGTGCCACGTGGTTTTGATCACTGTAGCTTTGCGGTCAGTCTTGAAATCAGAAAGTGTAAATCCTGCAGTGTTGGTCTTCTTTTTAAGATTATTTTGGCTATTCTCTATTTCTCTGAATATGGCAAAGCTTGCTGGCTTAGAGTCTGTGTCTGATAATTCCGGTGTCTGCTGTTTCTCTTCCTTCTGCTTACTCCTGCCAGCGGTGTCTCACTTCCTTGCGCGCCTGATCGTCGGAGTAACTCGAGGCCTCAGATGATGCCATCTTCCTCCAGGCAGAGTTTTCCTTTACTCCTGCCAAGAACCCGGTTCCCAGTCAGAAGCTGCCTTAAATTAAGCCCCGGGCTTGCAGTGCCTGGATGGCTCAGGTGAAGGAGAGGTGGAGTGAGTGCCTGCATGGGGACCATCTACTTTGGGTTAACCCTGATCATGACAGAGGCCTTAGCGATCCCAGCCTCACACGGGGGTTACCAGATTCCTCACCTCGAGCTAGCTCTCAGGTTTGGCATTTTTCTCTTTCCCTCCATGAGGCTACAGAACTTCAGCTGAGGCTTGCATCTGTTGCTTCTACACCTGCAGATGCATTCACTTCAAATACTGGGCTCACCTCCAGTCTCTCCTTGTCTGAAACTTGGAGTCAAAACACGTTCCCTTGTTCACTCTTTGTTGCCTTTCCGAGGTGTATTTATCTGCATTTTTTGTTGATGTGGATTGCAGAGCCTGCCCTCACCCCAAGAGTTGTTTCTAAAAACACAGTTCTGACCTCAGTTTCCCAGGACAGGTCATGAGGGTTGACAGCAGACTCTATGGTCATTAATTCCCTCATCTTGTCCAGCCCAGCCTGTGAGGCCAGTTCAGGATTCACACCATCCTGCAGGTGAGAAGCCAGAGCAGAGAGAGGCAAGGCTAACCTGCCTGCTGGCCACAGAGCTGGAGAAGGTGGGGTTAGCACAGGACCCTGTTGTGTCCGACCACAAGGACGCTGCTTCACCTCCTGTGTCCACTGTGAAGAATCCTGGGCACAGGCATCCCCATCTGGCCATTGAGGCCCTCCTACCCCTGGCCTCCTGCTCACCCCTGCAGACCTGCTCAGAGTCTGCCCTGCCCTTCTGAAGCCCCTGTCGGGAGTGGGACTAAAGAGCTAGGGCCACTGGGCAGGTCTGAGCCCCCCACCCTCCCAAAGCCAGGGCACACACTGGAGGCTCCCCACCCCACACTGACAGCCCTAGGCGAGGCTCCATCAACCGCAAACAGGTCAGAGCCTGTGCCCCAGGAGGGGATGGAACAGGCCCGGGGATCCCAGGTCAGGAACCAGGAACTGTCGGGCCATCCTAGAAATGCCCACCCAAGGCTGGCTCAGCCTCAGGGGCGCCCAGTGGCTGAGGCTTGGAGGCCCCAACTGGCCCCCCTCTCACTTTCTGCCCCAACAGGTGAACAACAACGGGATCATCTCCTTCCTGAAGGAGGTTTCTCAGTTCACCCCAGTGGCCTTCCCCATCGCCAAGGACCGCTGCGTGGTAGCAGCCTTCTGGGCAGACGTGGACAACCGGCGAGCAGGGGACGTGTACTACCGGGAGGCCACAGATGTGGCCACACTGCATAGAGCTACAGAGGACATCAGGCGCTACTTTCCCGAGCTCCCGGGCTTCTCAGCCACCTGGGTGTTCGTAGCCACTTGGTACCGTGTGACCTTCTTCGGAGGCAGCGCATCTTCCCCCGTGAGTGTTCCGTCCTGGGGCGGGGAGGACATCCCTCTGGGGCCCAGGGTCTCCCTCCAGGCCCCTGCCTTGCTGGGCTGGGCCGGATGTCATCCCCATGCCATGCCCAGAGGGGACAGTGGGGCTCAGGGACAGAAGCCACCTGCCGAGGTCACAGGGCCAGGCTGGAGGAGGGCAGAGCCAGGACCTTCCTGGCCGCCTGGAAACCACCCATATCCAGGAAAAGGCCAAGTGCCCTGACACAGCAGCTCACATACTCGGGCTGCAGATAGTCTGTTGGGGGTTTTAACAGGACTATGATGGTGAATCAGGAAATGTGGGCTCTTTCTGTAAACGTTACTACAAAAGAAATTTCACATGAGTGAACTCCTATTTACAAAGGGCCTATTAACATTTCTATACTTCCTTTGTTTTTTCTCATCACTAGTTTGTAAGAAAAATGCCTTTTTTAACAAAAAGTAAAGGAAAAGAACCCACAACCCCGCCAGTAGGGCAGAACCATTCTGTGTGTGCTGTTGTGTACAGACCCACAAGATAGCAAATAAACGGAACCGCCTAGACTGTGCTGCTTTGTGAGTGCTTCCTTCAGGCACTCTGCATTCTGTGTTTGGTTATAGCTTCACCTCCGCAGAGTCATTTCACCTATTACCTCTCCGCCTGGGACGAAGGAGGCGTCCAGGGTCCCTGCTGAGCGGATATTCTCCTCTTTGCAAACCCAGTGGTGTCTGTTCCAAAATGATTGTCTTGTGAGACAGGGACCCAACACTCTGGGTTTGGGATGGAAGTTAGTCTGGGAGCTGGGAAACGGGAAGCCCTCCTCCCCAGGGGCAGCTGCAGGAGCAGGTGGATCCACAGAAAGTGGCAGTCCACCCTCAGGCACGGCCTCATCCTCCTCAGAGGCCTGGGCCTCCCAGCCTACATAGCCGCTCCACTGCTCTCACCAGCCAGGGTCCTGCCCCCCAGACCTCCCCCCATGCCGGCCAGCAGCCGTCCGTCTCCTCCCTAACTTCCGTGGCCTAGCACTAAGTCTGCCTTCCTGAAGGCAAGCACTCGGTCTCCATGTCACCTTTCACCGTGGGGCTCCCTGCGTACATGCCCCCCAGCGTGGCAGCACCTGCCCTCGGGTGGCCCCCAAGGGTGCTGCACAGCCCCCAGTGGGTCGTGAAGTCAGATCCTGCACCCATCGCCAGAAGGGAAATGGTTGCCCACAGAAATCTAATCTCCCCTGAAAACGTGCCCAGTCACGTTCGCGAAAGCCACAGCCGAGTGAAGTGAGGCAGCCCTGCCTGCACCCAGCCACACACACTACTACACCCTGCCTGCCAACCATACAGGGATTTCCAGCTTTACACATCGCTGATTTCTAGCAATGGTGAATCATCGGCTACTTGCATTCTATTGTGATGTTTCTGTTCATACCCTAGCCAGTTTTTCTGTAATGTTTTTGTTCTTTTTCTTTTTGACTCAAGGAAGTTCTAGTTGAATTAAAGACACCACTAGTGCTTCTGCCACGTGTATTATAAAAACATTTTTCACTTCACTGTCTGTCATTTGGTTTGGCCTTATGACACTTTTTGGAGTCAAATGTATAAATCTCCTTTTTGGTTTTTGCAGTTAACCACCATCAGGCGTAGAAGTCCTTTCCCGAGATGCTCTACGAATTTGCCTATATTTTCTCCCAGGGTGCTGATGGTTTCATTTAAAACCTTACTTGATTTGGGATTTATTTTCCTAAATAAGTGATGTAAAGCTCTGATTTGTTTCTCAGTGTTTCCTATTTGTCCCATGATCTTTTCTTAAACAGTTTCACCCTTTGCCCAATCCGAAATAGAAGCTCTTATGTATGTTTTCATGGAGGAGGATTCCATGAAAATCAAAAAATGAGTCTGCCCTGCGGTTTTAATGGTTAAAACCGCTTTTCCTCGTTTCCCCTTTTCCTTTTTACCTATTTGCCCACTCCACACGTGCTGGTTTGTGGCTGTGGTCAAGCAGGCGCGACCCCTCAGTGCCCCCAGGCCCACAGGAACAGGGTCTGCTCCCGGGTCTGTGGGCCCCCACACCCCTCGTGGGCTTACGCCCTCCCCAGGCATCAGACCTGGGGGGCAGACCAGGGGGCCGCCGCCCTGTGGCCAGGCCATGGGTGGGGGTGGGGCTGGGGCCAGGCCGCGCTCAGGCCCCTCTTTGGCAGGTGAACACGTTCCAGACGGTGCTCATCACGGACGGCAAGCTCTCCTTCACCATCTTCAACTACGAGGCCATCACCTGGACCACGGGCACACACGCCAGCAGTGGGGGCGACGCCAGCGGCCTGGGGGGCATAGCGGCCCAGGTAGGGGCCCCGCTCCGCGCCGCCAGGGCTGTCACGAGCTGGAGAGGCAGGTAGATGGCCCTCCCCGCACACACAGCCAGGGCAGAGCCTCTCACGGCCGGAACCGAGGAAGCGTTCCGGGCGCACACGGCCAGCCTGACAGCGCTAGCTGCCGCAGGGACGGAACTCTGTGTGCCCGGCTGCGCCCGGGTGGCCCGGCCACGGCCCTGCTCTGAGGGTCAGTGCCCAGCAGAAGGTCCCAGGCGTGGAGGGCGGTCAAGTGAGCCGCCCAGGGTCTGGGAGCGCTCCGCGCCCCCTGCCGGCACTCTTTCTTCTAAGATCACACTGGTCCCTGGCCCCAGGCGAGGCCCAGAAGCCCAGGAGTGAGCAGGAAGGGCGGTGGGGGGAGCTGCCGGGACCAGGACCCCGCAAGGTCAGCGCAGGAGGAGCCGCGGGTTAGGACGGGACCGGCCGGGACGCAGGGGGGCGCGGACACGCCTGACCCTTTAGTGCTCCCAGCTCGAGGCCACCGCGCGGGAGGTGGGCCTTGGGAGCTTTGGGGAGACCTGCAGACCCAGCCCGCCCCCGCCCCCCTCTCCAAACCCGCCCCCAGGCCGGCTTCAACGCGGGAGACGGGCGGCGCTACTTCAGCATCCCCGGCTCGCGCACGGCGGACATGGCAGAGGTGGAGACCACCACCAACGTGGGCGTGCCCGGGCGCTGGGCGTTCAGAATCGATGATGCCCAGGTGCGCGTGGGGGGCTGCGGCCATACAAGTAAGAGGATGGAGCAAGCGCCCGGGTGGCGTGCGGGCGGGGCGGGGCCTGGGGAGGCTGGTGGGGAGAGGAGGGGCGCCCCGGGCGCCACCCTGCGGACGCGTGACTCCGGCCACCTGGGTTCCCTGTGCCCGGGCTCACCCCTGAGCCTCAGTCGCCCCGGGAGACTTCCTGCCTCTGCTGTGGGGTGGGAGAGGTTTGCTGAAGACCTCGGTTGGCGGTGTAAACGGGTGGCGTGTCGGTAACGTGCCCCCAGGGCGTCCTGAGCGCCCCTGCGTGGACGCCTGTGTCCTCGGGAACTCTGGGAGCAGCTCTCTTCCCACCCATTTCCCAGCCTTGCTTCTTGGTGGGACTTAGTGCTGGGCGGGTTGGGCGGGGCCCCTGACGGATCTCAGAGCAGACGGGAGCAGGGCCCACCCCAGGGTCGAGCACATGGTCCCACCCCAGTGGAAACAGCGGGACTGACTACAGAAGAGTGTGTTCCTGCCACATCCACCCCCCAACCGTGTGACCCTGAGTTGCAGACCCTCCCGCAACCCTACTTACACACGGCAGAGGCGGGGCGGGGCTCAATGACTGGTTCAGCCCTTCCAGCATCCTTGGAGGGCTGCTGATCACTGCCCCCGCCAAGTCTGGGGCCGGTGAACCAGATGCTGGGACCCCCGCCCCGCCAAGACCACCTCCCACTCCATGACGACCACGGCCACAGAGAGAGACTGCTTCTCCTGAACGCTGTCCCAAGGACGAACCCAGCACAGAGCAGCCCCCAGACCTGCCTGGGGGCAGGCGCGCACACCAGGGGGCGGGGCTGGGGGCGGGGGGCAGGCGCGCACACGGGGGGGGGGGGGGTGCTGGGGGGCAGGCGCACACTGCACTGAGGACTGGACACAGCCCTGGTGACAGAGCCCGAGCCCACCGGCTCAGCGGGGCACGGAGTAAGAGCCAGCGTGGGGGCCGCTGGTTTCGCCCCCTGCCCTGGGGGTGAAAAGCCCTCTTGCACCCCAGAAGGGCAGCACGCCCCTCCCCCCCATCCACCTGACTCAGGACAGTGGGGTTCAGGGCATGGGGAAGTCACCCAGTCACCATCCTGTGGGCGAGCAGCAGGGAGGTCTGGCACCTGCCAGAGGCCAGGGCCTGGGCTGTGGTTGAGGAGTAAAGTGTCGGTGCAGGTGGGTGAGCAGGAGTTGGCAGGTGCATGCTGCCCTGCAGAGGCTGCAGGCTCTGACCCTGAGGAGTGGGGTCTTCAGAAGAGGGTCCGTTCAGTCCCCTGGGGACCCTGTTACCACGTGAAAATGCTTCTCCCGCCATCCCAGGCCTCTGTGGGCAGCAGATGAGGGGCACTGCTGGGCCCCCAAAACTCGCAGGCGCAGAGGCCCCAGGAGTGCAGTGCCCTGAGGGTGGAGTGCAGGGGACCAGTCCCCTGGGGTCCCCAGCACACCTCAGGCCCAGAAGATGAAGCCTGTATGCGTCACTTGGGGTCGCCAGGAAGGGAGGGTGGTTCACCTCTGGGAGGCGGGGCACCCACAGCCCGAAGAAGGGCTGGCCCAGAAACGGCTCAGGCAGCCAGCCATCAACTGCCACAGGGCAGCCAAGCCCCACATGGCCTGAGTGCCCGGACGGCTGGAGAATGGTCAGCCGGCAGGTGTGGGCCTCAGAGACCCCCACAGCATCAGCGGCTCTCGGGACCGGAGGGCCCTTCCAGGAACGACCCCCACGCCCCCACCTCTGGACGCCAGCCAGGTCTCCCTGGGGCCCTCCTAGTAACGGGAGAGCGGAAACCCTGGGACACTCTTGTTCCTGCCCACGTGTGCGTGGTGGTTTTGTTTTGGGCCAAGCTATGCAGCTTGCAGGATCCTAGCTCTCTGACCAGGGACTGAGCCCGCGCCCCAGCAGTGAAAGCACAGTCCTAACAACTGGACCGCCAGGGAAGCCCCCGAGTGGGCCCAGTGATGGTGCGCTTCCATGCCTTGCTACTGCAGCGCGGAGGGCCCCACGAGCTGCTCAGCCGCCCGTCCCCTAGGCCAGGGCAACCATGGGTGCTCGCTAGGCAGCTGCAGGTGGCGCAGCACCTCCCCCAGGGGGGCTCCGGGCCGGGCTGACGCTCTGCCCTCCGTGTGTCCGCAGCGTCCGTGTGCCAGGCCTTGCGTCCCTGCCTCAACGGTGGCAAGTGCATCGACGACTGCGTCACGGGCAACCCCTCCTATACCTGCTCCTGCCTCTCAGGCTTCACGGGGAGGACGTGCCACCTGGGTGAGCTTCTGCAGGACCCCCCCCTTCCCCACCCCTTGGAGGGACCAGCCCCGGAAGGAAGCCCCCCCACATCACCCCGGAGGTTCCGCAACCTGCGGCCCAGGGTCTCCGTCCCCACATCCTGGGCGGCGTGCACGGACACCATGGGGGAGCCAGACACAGCAGCTCCACGGCCGTGAGCCCGCCCAGCCGTGGCGGGCCTGGCCCTCCCAGGGGTGCCTCCACTGAGGCTTCAGTCGCCCTGTTTTCCAGATGTGAATGAGTGCGCTTCCCGCCCATGTCAGAACGGTGGGACCTGCACACACGGAGTCAACAGCTTCAGCTGCCAGTGCCCGGCCGGGCTCAGGGGACCCACCTGTGAGACAGGTGAGAGGGTCCTGCCAGCCCCACGGGCCAGGGGCCACAGGGCGCCCAGGACGGCCCTGCCCGACCAGGGTGGGGGCATCAGGTCGACATGCTGCAGGGGGCCTTGCCCCAGATGGGGGTGGCCAGAAAGGCCACGGCGGGGTGGGGATGGGGGGTGCAGGAGCCCGGAGGAGAGGCCCCGCCCCAGGGCGTGGCAGGAGAACTGAACACAGCGACTCAGACCCCTGAGGCCTTGCAACAGGGCAGGGCCTGCTCCCAGATCCTCTCCCTCTAGAACCTCTGCCCCCAGGGGCCCCTGGCAGGGCTGGAGGCTGGTTCTCCCCACCCTGGGGCTCTCGCGGCCCAGCCGTGGGTTGAGGTCTTTCTCAAGACCCTCTTGTTGCTCTCAAACTGCAGCCCACACTGCAGTTTGGTGAGCGATAGTGGAAGCTGCTATGGGAGCCCAACAGATGGAGCCCTTAAGATCAGAGCATGGTGGCCCCTGACCCCCATCGGCTCAGCCAGAGACACTCCCCCCAGACACTCACGGATGTAAATTGTCATTTAGAAACGCAACACTTAAATCAAAGGGGAACAGGTAACACCCACACCAGTGTCAGCTAGAAAAACATTTCCAATGGAGACTTGGGGCCACAGGGAATGTTTTCAAGTGTTTGACTCTGGTGTGTAGTCACGTGTCCAGGCCAGCAGGGCCCTGGGGGCCTTGGGGCAGTGCCAGCAGCCCTGAGCCTTGGGCCCTCTGTGGCCACCACAGCAACACCCGCAGCAGTGGCCCTGGCCCCCAACCAGGCTCCCTGGTCTCCGGACCCACCTCGGCGCCCAGAGTCCATGCCAACAGGGGCACCGGGCAGTGTCCAGCAGGGACGTGGGCGCTGGCTGCCTCAAGTCTCCCCACTCCCACCCATGCCCAGCCCTGCTCTGGTGGGGTCAGGGTCCCAGAAACAGGGACAACCCAGGAGGCTGGAAGTTGGGCCCCTTCACCTCCGTGCCCCTGCCATCTGCTGGGATAAACCCAGTTCAGACGACCATTCAGTGCCAGTGGCCGGGGACAGCCATGGATTCCAGGGCCTACTGCTCCCTGGAGACAGCCAGGTCCACCCACATGCAGCCCGAGGGTCAGGGTTGAGGATCAGTGGGAGCCCGGGCCGCACAGCTGGGAACCCCATGGCCTTGCACACTGTGCTCGCAGCGCAGTCTCCATGTGATGACAGAGAGTGTCAGAACGGCGGCTGGTGCCGGGCGGAGGGCAGCACCGCGGCATGCGTGTGCCCAGCGGGCTACACAGGGGTGGCCTGCGAGACAGGTGAGTGCGCCCTCGCTGGCAGCGGGGAGGGGTGGAGTGGGGTGGGGCAGGGAGTGGGGTATGGGGGGGCAGAGTGCTGGGTGGGTGGAGGCTTGTGTGGAGCCGAGCCCCCACCTCTGCCACCTGCAGACATGGACGAGTGCAGCTCTGACCCTTGCCTGAACGGAGGCTCATGTGTTGACCTGGTGGGGAACTTCACCTGCCTGTGTGCAGAACCCTTCGAGGGACCTCGCTGTGAGACAGGTAATGGCCGTGTTGCAGCTCCCGTGGGTGGGCTTTGGTCTGGGCTCTGCTGTCCACGTGCTGGATGAGGCCCAGGCAGTCTGCTCCCCACTCTGAGGTGGATAGCCACACTCCCAAGGCCCCACCCCCTCAGCAGATTCTTGGCTGTTTATTGCCTCTTCTCCCCGCCCCAGAGCCCTCACCACGCCAGGAAACAAACCTTGGGCTGATCTCTACTATACGTGATGAAGTCTGCTCACTCTGTTCTACTGCATGTTGTTTTAAATGCTGGTTGTTCCTTGGAATAAAAGCTATAACAAACCTAAACAGTGTATTAAAAGCACACGCATACTTTACCAACAAAGATCCGTCTAGTCAAGGCTATGGTTTTTCCAGTAGTCATGTATGTATGTGAGAGCTGTACTATAAAGAAACCTGAGTGCCAAAGAATTGATGCTTTTGACCTGTGGTGTTGGAGAAGACTCTTGAGAGTCCCTTGAACTGCAAGGAGATCCAACCAGTCCATCCTAAAGGATATCAGTCCTGAATATTCATTGGAAGTACTGATGCTGAAACTGAAACTCCAATACTTTGACCACCTGATGCAAAGAACTGAGTCACTGGAAAAGACCCTGATGCTGGGAGGGATTGGGGGCAGGAGGAGAAGGGGATGACAGAGGAAGAGATGACTGGATAGTATCCCCGACGCGATGGACAAGAGTTTGAGTAAACTCCAGGAGTAGGTGATCGACAGGGAAGCCTGGCGTGCTGCAGTCCATGGGTTTGCAAAGAGTTGGACACAACTGAGCAACTGAACTACACTGAATTTAACCATATATCGGGATAAAATTCTAAACTCTTTAGATGAATGTAACAGAATCCAGGACTCCAAAATACCCACCCAAAAGTTACCAGGCATACAAAATGTTGAGAGTGTATGACTTACAGCCAGAAGTAAAATAGATCAAAAGAAACAGTGGCCAGAGATGGCCAGAGAGTCAGCAAATACAAATGTTTGATCATCCATCATGAACATGCATGTGCCATATGTTCAAGACTGTTGAGGGAAAAGACATAATGAGAAGTACATGATATTAAAAAAAAAGTTTCTAGAGATAAAAAACATAAATCTGAATTTTAAAAAAACCAAAAAACAAAAAAGACACTGGATGGTGTTAACAGCAGGTCAGACACTGCAGAAGGAAAGGTCAATGACCTTGAAGAGAGAAATGGAAACAACTCGACATGCAGCCCAGAGAGGAGAATGTGGGAGGGCAGCAGCAAGGCAGGGCTTGTGCGTGGACACCATGCGGTCCAGCAGGTGTGGCCCTGAAGCCCCTGAAGGAGGGATGGGCTGAAGGGGTGCAGGAAACATGTGTGAAAAAGCAACAGCCAAACATTTTCTAAGTCTGATGAAAATGAAAACCCAAAATTCAAGAAAAACATGAAGAAAACCATACAAAGCCCAACATAAATCAAGCTGCTAAAAACCACTACATGAACTGAAAAGTTCCAGATGCACAAGCTGGATTTAGAAAAGGCAAAGGAACCACAGATCAATCTGCCAATATGTGGTAGATCACAGAAAAAAGCAAGAGAATTCCATGAAAACATCTGCTTCATTGACTACACTATACAACAAACTGGAAAATTCTTAAAAAGATGGGAATACCAGACTGCCTTATCTGCCTCCTGAGAAACCTGTATGCAGGTCAAGAAGCAAAAGTTAGAACCAAGCATGGAACAACAGACTGGTTTAAAATTGGGAAAGCAGTGCATCAAAGCTGTATATTGTCACCCTGATTATTTAACTTCTATGCAGAGTACATCATGCAAAATGCCTAGCTGGATGAATCATAGACTGGAATTAAGACTGCTGGGAGACATATCAATAATCTCAGATATGCAGATGATACCACCCTTATGGCAGAAAGCAAAGAGGAACTAAAGATCTTCTTGATGAAGGTGAAAGAGGAGAGTGAAAAAGCTGGCTTAAAACTCAACATTCAAAAACTAAGATCATGGCATCTGGTCCCATCACTCCATGGTAAATAGACAGGGAAACAATGGAAATAATGACAGACTATTTTCTTGGGCTCCAAAATCACTGCAGATGGTGACTGCAGCCATAAAATTAAAAGATGCTTGCTCCTTGAAAGAAAAGCTATGACAAACCTAGACAGCATATTAAAAAGAGAGACATTACTTTATTGACAAAGGTCCACATAGTCAAAGCTATCGTTTTTCCAGTAGTCATGTATGGATGTGAGAGTTAGACCTATAAAGAAGGCTGAGTGCCGAAGAATTGATGCTTTCAAACTGTGATATTGGAGAAGACTCTTGAGAGTCCCTTGGACTGAAAGGAGATCAAACCAGTCAATCCTAACGGGAATCAACCCTGAATATTCATTGGAAGGACTGATGCTGAAGCTGAAGCTCCAATACTTTGGCCACCTGATGTGAACAGCTCACTCATCAGAAAAGACCCTGATGCTGGGAAAGGTTGAAGGCAGGAGAAGTGGGTGACAGAGGAGGAGATGTTGGATGGCATCACCAACTCAAGGAACATGAGTTTGAGAAAGCTCCCGAAAATGGTGAAAACAGGGAAGCCTGGTGTGCTGCAGTCTATGGAGCCACAAAGAGGCAGACATGACTGAGCGACTGAACAACAGCAGCAACAACAAACAGGAAATATTAAAAGTAGCCAGAGAGAAAAGACACAGAGACACAAGGATGACAGCAGACTCATCATCAGAGTCAATGCAGGTCGGGCGACAGTGGGACAGAACCCTTAAAGCCCTGAAAGAAATAAGATATTACACTAGTGCTGTATCCCCAGAAACAATGTCTTTCAGAAATTAAGTTGAAACAAAGATGCTTTTCAGATGGTCTCTCAGCAGCTCAGAGGACACAAGCTTGGAGATCAGCCAGGATACAGGGACAAGGAAGCACTGCTGGCCGACCCAGCCTGACTGATATTCACAGACACCCATGTTCCCTCCAGGGCTTGCAGAGCCTTCACCATGACAGATGACCCCATCGTCCATAAAATGAGGCTCAATAAACTGAAAAGGACTGTGTTCTCTGACCCCAGCAAAATTAAACTAGAAATCAACAGCAGAAAGATACCTGGAAACCTCTGAACATTTAACTAACAGAGGTGCTTGATGAGCAACGCTCAGAGACCCTGGCCTCAGCCAGGCCCTTGGTGTACCACAAGCCCCGCTGCACTCCAGCTTCTGCTCCAGAGAGGGAGTTTGGGACTGAGGGCTGCTGGAGCCCAGTCTGCAGGCACTTGGCACAAAGAACAGCAGTTAACACGCCTCCTCTCTAGTCCAAGGCCCTGTTAACCCACTCCCAGCTCAGGCCCTCTGCCAGGCCTTGGGTGACCACTGACTTTCTTGCAGGACAACACCCAGTGCCCGAAGCCTGCCTCTCAGCACCTTGCCAGAATGGAGGCACCTGTGTGGATGCAGATCAGGGCTACGTGTGCGAATGCCCTGAAGGCTTCATGGGCCTCGACTGCAGGGAGAGTGCGTGTGGGCCAGGCGGCCAGGGTGGGGGCCCCGTGGGCTGTGCATGTGGACACCCATGGAGAGGATCTGGGAGTGGGGAGTGGGGCTGTGCAGCAGGTTTTATGGGACAGTGGTCAGGAGGGTGCCCCCACACTGAGGCCTCTGCCCCCTCCCTCCGTGGCAGGAACCCCCAGCGTCTGTGAATGCCGCAATGGTGGCAGGTGCCTGGGGGCCAACAGCACCCTCTGCCAGTGCCCACCAGGCTTCTTTGGGCTCCTCTGTGAATTTGGTGAGTGCCCAGGGTTGGGACAAGGGCTCCCGTCCTGCCCTGCCCTGAGAATCCCGGAAACCACGGTGAGCCCCGGGTGTGGGAGGCACCCCAGCTTGGTCACCCTGGGGGTCATGCAGTCCCTGGGCCTCCCCCTCGTGTGCAGAGGTCACAGCCACACCCTGCAACATGAACACGCAGTGCCCCGACGGCGGCTACTGCATGGAGTACGGCGGGAGCTACCTGTGCGTCTGCCACACCGACCATAACGTCAGCCACTGTGAGTGGGGCCTGCCTGGAAGCTGGCAGGGGAGAAGGTGCTGGGAGGTCCTGGGTGCAGCAGCAGGGGGCCTGTGAGGGGACCTGGGGGTGAACAGCCTGGCCACGCACCCTGCTCCACCCGCTGCAGGCCACGTGTTAGCGTCACTAGGTGCTTTCCAGCTCGGCTGCTGGGATGTTAACGCCTGACAAGAGCCCGTGGAGAAGCATGTTTGCATGCGTGTGTGTTAGTGCAGATACCGAGTGACTTGGGTAGTGAGTCATCACGTGTGATGGTGGTGACATGATGGCAGGTGGTCCTGACACCAGGACTCCTGTGGACCACAGCTCAGTCCCAGCTCACAGAAGAGCCAAGGCAAAATCTAGAAAAATAAAAAATGTGATAGAAGAAATTCTAGGGGTGGCCTCCAAGCCCAGCATGAGGACTCAAACACTCTGGCATCAGTCTGGCCAGGACGCCTGGATGACCGCCCTCTGCCCCACAGCGCTGCCGTCACCATGTGACTCCGACCCCTGCTTCAATGGAGGTTCCTGTGACGCGCACGAAGACTCCTACACGTGCGAGTGCCCGCGGGGCTTCCACGGCCGCCACTGCGAGAAAGGTGGGGCACAGCAGCTTAGGGGGGTGGGGGGCTCCTGCTCATCACAGCGCTCTCCTCACGGCACTCTCCTCACGGCGCTCTCCTCACAGCGCACTCCCCTTCCTGCTCACTGTTTTTCCTGTGGATTTTACAATCACTGACAAAAAATTCAGTGTTGTCCAGTCGCTAAGTTGTGTCTGACTCTCTGTGACCCCATGGACTGCAGCACGCCGGGCTTCTCTGTCCTTCACCATCTCCCGGAGTTTGTCAGATTCATGTCCACGGAGTCGACTTTATAAATGTAATGCAATTGGAGAATGTCGACATTTTACAACTTAATCACAGAGATTAGCCGCTTAAGAATGTAAGCGCTCTTCAGCAAATACACTGTGGGCGTCATTGTGCCCACCCTGCCCGTCCACTACTGTCCCTCCAGCAGCTGGAAGCAGCACTCAGGACTCTTCAGTGACCCAGGCGTCCCCTGGTCGGGGCCCAAGGTGCTGGCTGCCCGGCCCATATGCCCACGTCTGTCCTCCCGGGCTTGGGGCCTGGGCCCCGTCCAGCCCTCCTGCTGCCTCATGTGTCCAGAGAGCTGAAACCTGAACCCCTGCCTCTGCCGCTCCCACGGCCCTGAGACTGGGTCCCTGGGGCTCCAACCAGAGCACCCATGGCCTCCCCACCCTGTGGAGGGCTTTCCAGAGAGCAGGCTGATTCTGGGCACAGGCCACCAAGGTCATGCATGCCTTGGCCAAGGCATCCCCAGAGGGGGATGGAGAGGGTGTGGCCAGAACCTGGACAAGCATCCTGTGAGGCCCCACAGGACGTGGGGGGGGCCTCCTGCCTCACATTCCCCCCAAGAACATTGAGGGGGCCGAGGGTCTACATTTCTGGCTGAGCTGTGAAGGTGGGACATCCCCAGTATAAGAGGGTGGTGGGCCCCCCAAGGGCCAGGGAAGGCCCCCAATACAAGAGGGTGGCGGGCCCCCCGAGGGCCAGGGAAAGCCCCCAATACAAGAGGGTGGTGGGCCCCCAAGGGCCAGGGAAGGCCCCCAATACAAGAGGGTGGCGGGCCCCCCGAGGGCCAGGGAAAGCCCCCAATACAAGAGGGTGGTGGGCCCCCCAAGGGCCAGGGAAGGCCCCAGTGAGGCACGGAAACATACAGATCTGAGGGGAATGGAGGGCGGTGGGGGCAGCTCTCCAGTGCTTCTCAGCAGAGCCTGGACAGAGGAGGGAGCAGCGGGTGCAGGGCCCCCAGGCAAGTGGGGACTGCAGGCACAGGGGGGGCGGGGTGGTGGGCACAGGGCCCCCAGGCGAGTGGGGAGCACCTGACTGGCTCGGCCCCTGGGCAGCAGCCTCTGGGGCTCCGCTAACTGGAAGCCCTGGCCTGCGGGCACTCTGGGCCAGGAGGCTGGCCCCAGCCGACCGGCCTGTCTGTCTGTCTGTCCCTGGCAGCCCGGCCGCGCCTGTGCAGCTCCGGGCCCTGCAGGAATGGAGGCACGTGTAAGGAGGCTGGCGGCGAGTACCACTGCGACTGCCCCTACCGCTTCACTGGCAGGCACTGCGAGATCGGTGCGGACCCAGCGGCACGCTGGCCTGGGGAGGGTGGGGAGGGGCTGGCCTGGGACCCCTGCCCTGCCCCCTGCGTCTGCTCATCAGGAGCCCCTGCTGAGGGTGTGGAGGGACGAGGGGAGGGACCGGGGTGGGGGTGCACGCGACCCCCGGCCCTGCCTGATGGGTGCCTCTGCTTACAGGGAAGCCAGACTCGTGCGCCTCGGGCCCCTGTCACAACGGTGGCACCTGCTTCCACTACATCGGCAAATACAAGTGTGACTGCCCCCCGGGCTTCTCAGGGCGGCACTGTGAGATAGGTAAGAGGGAGCTCCTCACAGCCCCGTGGTCGGGAGGCAGAGCTGGCGTGAGAGGCAGGACGCCACTGCTGCGCAGAGGCCTCGGGGGGACAGGGATGGACAATGGGGTCCCCGCGCCCTTGCAGCCCCCTCCCCCTGCTTCCGGAGCCCGTGCATGAATGGGGGCACCTGCGAGGACCTGGGCACAGACTTCTCCTGCCACTGCCAAGCAGGGTACACAGGACGCCGGTGCCAGGCAGGTGAGCGGGCCGGGTCGGGGCCGGGGCAGGGAGGGCCCAGCAGGGGCCTGGGGAGGGAGGGGAAGGAGACCTCTGAGCAGCCCCTGGGGGCCAGTTCTGCCACCTGTGACAGGCTGCACGGGGAGCAAGGGGCTCGGGCGGGTCAGAGCAGCGGGCGGCCAGGCAGGGTCCTGCAGTGCAGGGCCGGGCCACCATGTCCTTGCAGAGGTGGACTGCGGCCCCCCCAGCGAGGTGAAGCACGCTGCCCTGCGATTCAACGGCACCCGGCTGGGCTCGGTGGCCCTGTACTCGTGTGACCGAGGCTACAGCCCAAGCGCCTCCAGCCACGTCCGGGTGTGCCAGCCACAGGGCGTCTGGAGCGAGCCCCCCCAGTGCCACGGTGACCGGGGCCCTCTGCTGGGTGGGGGGAGCCATGCCCCGCTCCCCTGGGCTGAGCGGGAGAGCACAAGCCGCAGTTCTGACCTTGGCCTGTGTCTCCTCTGTGCCAAGTGAGGCCAAGACCTGGTGCTGATGGTGGTGACGACCGGTCCTCTCCACTCAGGACCCTTCTCTAAGGTCTTCTGGTCCTCAGAGCACCCCAGAGCATGAGGTCCAACACCCACAAGCCCACTCTGCAGAGGAAGCCACTGAGGCCAGGAGGCAGCCCAAAGGCAGAGCCCTGCAGAGGCAGATCAGGGCTTAGGACCCACTCCTGCTCCCAGGCCCACCCAGGCCTATGGGATCAGACCCTGCATGAACAAGGCCCCCATGAGCCCCCTCGGGCATTTAAGGGGTGTTGCCCCGCAGGCAAGGCCCCCCTTGATCCAGGCACCTGGAGACAACGGTGCTGCAGATACCACTGCCAGCAGTGCATTAAGCCAAACAGAACATCCCAAACTGTTCAGACCATCTGTGTAATGGTAACACAGTCTCAGAAGACAAAGAGTTTTCAGCAAAATAGCTTAGGGACAGGACAGCAGAGAAGAGGGGCACAGAACACAGCGCTTCCTGCCAGATGCCCTGCAAGGTGTCGGGCCTGGGCAGCCCTCTCGGGTAGAGTTCCAGAACACAGGTGCAGTCCCCTGGCCTTAAGCATGCTCCTTTACATCTGTCCTTCCAAGTCCCCCAGGGCTCGTGGTCACTGTCTAGGAGGCCACCCGGGGCCCAGTGCTGCTTCTCCGTAACGTGCCATCAGAGGAGGAGTGGGGACCACCAGGGAATGTGTGCTCACAAACCAGGGTACCAGGACACTCGAGGAGCACGGCCACCTCAGAAACAGTAATAGAGCCCAGACAACACATACTACTGGGAGTAGAAACGTAGAAGATGAGTAAGAACGTAAAATAAGCATGACAAATACACAAAAAGAAACATGGCGTTGGCCATAAAAATAGAATCAACAAATAATATTTAAAAGAAAGCAGAAATAAGATGATTGAAAAGCTAATAGTAGAAGTAACAGGCACAACTTATAAATGGAAACAGAGAAAGACGAAGCTAATGAGTTGAAAGATCAGTGTAAGGAGTTGTACCAGAGAGAAGAAGGGAAATACTCATAAATCAGAAAGACAGTGTAGGGTCTGAGGAGTGTATAAGTGCTGACACTGAGGTAACAGGACTCCAAGAGTGACAAAAATTAAAATAGGATGGAATGTTGCAACAACTATGGAGCTAAATTCCCAGAATACCTGATAAATGATCAGAGATGGAAAGGGCCTGCAGAATGTCAAACAGGAGGGAAGAGAAACATTAGATACATTATAATAAAATTTAAGAAAATCAGGAAAAGATCCTTAGAAAAAGGGACAAGAATCCACAAAGGAACAAGAATCAGATCAGCACCAGACTTAGACATCAGGACTGAGATACTAAAATGGCATTTTAAAGATAGTGAAGTGATCGATTCAGTTAGGGTGTAGACAGTTAGAAAACACCATCACTCTCACTGTAACATCAAGGGAGCTCCAGAGAGCCCATAAAATCATACCTTTTAACTCATCAGAGGGCTGAGGATGCAAAGTTTTCCCACAAGGAAGCACCAGGCCCAAACAATGCCATGGATCAATCCCACCAAACTGCCAAGAAGCAGACTGCTGCAGTGTTACACAGGCCCTCCTGGGGAGTAGAAAAGAGTGTGTGCCAACCACTCCACGAGGCCAGGATAACCTTAAACCAACACCAGACATGGACAGGTGGAGAGAGTAAAGTTATGGGTCCATTAAACGTGAAATAGATGCAGAAATCTGACGGTCTATAAAGACTATATACACCATAATGAGGCTTCCCAAGTGATGCCAGTGGTAAAGAATCAGCTTGCCAATGTAAGAGACCCAAGAGACATGGGTTTGATTCCTGGGTCGGGAAGATGCCCTAGAGTAGAAGTGGCAACCCACCCCGGTATTGTTGCTTGAAATGGCAACCCACTCCTGTATTCTTTCCTGGAAAATTCCATGGACAGAGGAGCCTGGTGGGCGACAGTCCATGGGGCCGCAAAGTCAGACACAACTGAGCACACGCACACCATTCTTGAGTTGAGTTGTTGTAAAAATAGTTTGATATTAGAAAAATTTGCTACACTAACCAACTAAAGGAGAAAAGTCATATAAGAATCTCAATGAATGTATAATAAGCATTTGATAAAATTCATACCTATTCAAGTAACAAATTCCTACAAAGTAAGAATTTTAAAAGTACTCTTCATCCAAATAAAAATAATATGATACACACACACCTTTCTAGTACCACATGGTATAATATAGGATTTATTGGAGGGAAAACTTATAATAGCAGAGCCCACAGAGCCCCCCAGGTGTTCATTAGCCCACAGGGAGATGTGCTTAGACCAGGCATAAGCTAGGCTGAACACAGGGTTACACTGAAGCACACCAATTATACTCCACATATTTACAGAGGGGTGAGGACAGGTTCCCTCAAGAGAGCTTGGGGGCTTCCCTGGCGGTCATGGTGAAGGCTCTCTGCTTCCCCGGCAGAGGCCACAGGTCCAGCCCCTGGTCAAGGAGGCTCTGCGTGCTGCACGGTGCAGACAAAAACAACAAGGAGAGGAAGCTGTGGACCAGTGTCCCCTGATCCTTATCATACAGGAGGGGGATCTGGAATTCAAAAGCTGCTCTTCCGTTGAACTGACTCAGACATGCTGAGCTATCAACAGGAGGAAGGAAATTAGCTTCTGAGGCAGTTTTATGATGGGTCTCATCTAATGTAGAACAGACATTATCCTAAGTGGAGAAACATTCCCCTTAAAATTCAGAACAAAATAAGGATGCCCATTATCACTAAGTCTAGTCAATATTGCATTGTCAGTAATAGCCTATGCAATGAAGTAAGAAAAAGTAAAGTCATGAAAATGCTAAAGGAGGAAGTAAAAATGTTAGTATTTACAGCCAATATGGTTGTCTTTCAACCAAAAGAAAACTATATAAATGATAGGACATGTAATATGTTTGGTGAATATAGGTTATTATAACAAAATTCATTGCATTTTTATATATCAACAACAAATAATGATTAAATGATATATTTTTTATAATTTATAATTAATTATAAAGAAGACATGTGCAGATGAAACCAAAAACTGATTACTTGAAAGGATCAATAAAGATAATAAGCTTCTAGCTAGACTGATCAAGGAAAAAAATAAAAATTAGCAATATCAGAATGAAAAAAGGGACATCACTAAAGACTATATGAGCATTTAAAGGGCAAGGAGATACTGTGAACAACTTCAGGCCAATATATCTCACAATTTAGAAAAAATAAAGAAAGACACTCTAATGACCACAACTGACACAAGAATAAATAGAAAATATGAAGAGCTTCATATCTATTAAGGAAATTTAACTTGTGGTTAAAAACTTCCCTGCAAAGAAAACGGCAGGACCAGACTGCTTCACTGAGTTCTGTCAAATATTTCAGAAGGAATAATAATACTATCCATACAGCTCTTTCCGAGAACGTAGGAGGGAACCCTCTTCAGCTCATTTTATGAGACCAGTATCGCCTTTATACCAAAACCAGAGACATTACAAAAATGAAGTTAAAGGCCAACAATATTCCTCATGTGCAAAGCACAAAAATCCTAACAAGACATTATTAAAATCCAACCCACTATTACATCAGAAGGCTAATACAGCCTGACCTAGAGGGATTTATCTCAAGAACAGTTTAGCATTTGAAAATCAGTAAATGTAATTCGCCATATTAGAAAATAAAGGAGAAAACAATATGATTATTTTAATAGATGCAGAAAAAGTCATTTGACAAAATTCAACTATTATTTTAAAAATTCTTAACAAACTAAGAGTAGAAGAAAATTTCTTTAACCCTATCAAAGGGCATCCATGAAAAAAATCAACAGCTAACAAAGCACTTACAGGTAAAAGACTTCCTGCTGTTATCAGTGGTAAAGCAAAGGTTCACCAGTGCCTTCCACCATTGTCCTGGAGGCCCTAGACCACGCCATAGGAGAGAAAAGGAAGACCTCATGTCTATCAGGCAAGAAGTAAAGATGACATGATCGTGCACATAGAAAATTCTAAGAAATTCTACAACAGAAGCAATAGAAATAAGTGAATTCAAGCAGGTCACAGGATACAGGGTCAATACACACAAACAATTATATTTTCATATTCTAGCAGCAGAGACTTGGAAAATGAAATTAAACAATATTATGTACAATAGCATCAAAATGATATTTTTTATATATGTGAAATGAATTATAGACAAAATGTAAAACTAAAACTATAAACTTCTGTAAGAAAGCATATGAGAATATCTTCATGACAGCTGGAATAAAATGGTTAGGTACTCAGAAAACATTACACTGTTTCTCTACTTCTCACCACAACCCACAGTTAGTTCCAGATGTATTAAGGACTTAAATAGTTTTTTTTAACTATATAGTTTTGTGTAGGGAATGTAGGTTAACTATCTTTTTGGCCTTAAGGCAGGGAAAGATTTCGCAAAAACCACTAAGTATAAAAGGAAAAAATGGACAAATTGACTAGTTAAAAATTAGGAACTTAAATGCATCAGCCTTAAGAAAGTCGGGCTTCCCTTGTGGCTCAGCTGATAAAGAATCCGCCTTCAGTACGGGAGACCTGGGTTCGATTCCTAGGCTGGGAAGATCCCCTAGAGAAGGGAAAGGCTACCCACTCCAGTATTCTGGCCTGGAGAATTCCATGCACTATATATATAGTCCACGGTGTCGCAAAGAGTCAGACATGACTAAGTGACTTTCACTTATGTATATATTATATGTTATATATACATATATGCATATATATGTATACATACACACACATATATAATCAACCCAATAGGTAAAACACATGAGTAGGAATTTCATAGAAGTAAACAACATTCCCTTTGTCAGTGATGTGCAAAATGAAAATCAACAGTACAGTGAGATACATTCAGTTGGCAAAATTTCTGAAGTCTAAAAAGTCCATATATTGGTGAGACTATGGGTAAACAGGATTTGTCCTAAATTTCTGGAGGAAGCGTAAACTGGTATAAGCACTTTGAAGACAATTTAGTAATTTGTCAAGCTGGCCATTCATATAAACTGTGTCCTTGCAATTGTACTGCTCTATAATTGTAAATCTAGGGAAAACTCTACACCAGGAGATGTGAAAGATGTGTCCTTGCAATTGTACTGCTCTATAATTGTAAATCTAGGGAAAACTCTACACCAGGAGATGTGAAAGACACAGGACAGCAAGAAACCTAAACCCAACCCCAAAGCCTACCAAACAAGAGAGATAAAGTATGGTATAATCACACAGGAATATTATACAGCAATGAAAAGAACAACCCACAACATAGAAACATCTATTAATATAATGTTGAGTGACAAAAGAGTACATTAACCACAATATCCTATTAATAAAGTTCATAATAGCAAAAACAAAACTGTATATTGTCCAGCATATTGGTAAAAATTTAAAAACTAGGAGGCACAGAGAGGATAACCACAGACATTCGAGTTACAAGTGGGATATGCATGTGAGCAGATGAGCCAACATTCTTAGCCCCCAGGTCAGGTGCTGGCCCCCAGGGGTCATCCTGTCAGTACGATTTATTTACTTATTACATGTTAAGCATTAAAAGTAAACTGCTTTAAGCTAAACATCATTAATTCAGGAGCAAAATTCCCAGTTTTTTAAAATTCCACAGTGAATATTTCAAAATGAAGGGCTGGCCCCCAAGGGTCTCGGTTTCATACACGATTGTTACATAACGAACAGGCGCGGTGGGGTCCTCAGGAGCATCCCCAGCCCCTTCCCGGAGGTGCTGCTCTGCCCCTCCAGGGCCCTCCTCGAGTTCTGGCCTCTCCCGGCACCTGGGATATCGTAGACTCCCGCCCAGAGCCTCCGGTCAAAGCTCATGTGCGTCCCTCTTAGTCCGGCTTCAAGTCATCCCTGCTAACAGCAGCAACACTGCTCTATTCTTGGGGTCTCCCCCGGCGCCTGGCACCCGGGCTTTCCTCGCTCAGAAATCGACGAGTGCCGATCCCAGCCGTGCCTGCACGGGGGCTCCTGCCAGGACCGCGTCGCCGGGTACCTGTGCGTCTGCAGCCCAGGGCGTGAAGGAACCCACTGTGAGCGGGGTAAGGCGGTCCCCGCCTCCCATGGGCCGGCCGCTCCCCTTGAGCCCCAGCGCCCAGCACGGCCCCTGCCCAGCCGCTCCGCTCCGTGTGCTGGGGTCTGGCTGGGTGCTGCCTGCTCTCTTGGGCCCCTGCCGGGTCTGATGTCCAGAGGGGGAGCAGTTTACAGATACTCTTGCCTACAGTCCCCAGGAGGACTGAGCGCAGCTGACAACAGCTAACTGTGACCCTCTCCCCTGCCTCCCGCAGACTCTGGCTGGTGGGGGGCGGGGGGAAAGTGGGGGTGAGGACCCAGGGGCAGAGAAGGGGTGGGGTGCAGGGGGCAGATCCCAGTCCTGCATCCGAGCCGGACTTGGGGGAGGCCCCATGAAGCCTGCTCCCTCATGCCTGTGCAGGCCAGGTGGCCACAGAGCCTGGGCAGTGAAGGCAGCAGGGGCCTGGACAGGCTCCGTGGGCAGTGAGGGCAGGCGAGGCTGCAGTCCGAGGCCCAGGAGGCCCCAGGGCGGGGGCCATGCAGCCTCGTGTCCGTGTCCCTCTCCTCAGAGACAGATGAGTGCCAGGCGCAGCCCTGCAGAAACGGAGGCTCCTGCAGGGACCTCCCGGGGGCCTTTGTCTGCCAGTGCCCCCCCGCTTTCACTGGCGCCCACTGCGAGACAGGTAGGGGCTGCTCTCGGGGTCCCCACGTGCCGGGCCCTCACCCACACTCACAATGCCCCGGACGCCTGGGAAAACCTGTTTGCAACAAGCACAGACGCTGGGCTGCTCAGAGCAGGGGGCGGGGACAGTGCCCGGGGACAGGATTCTGGGGGGAAGAGGGGAGGGCCAGGTGCCCGCCAAGGGCGCGGGTCACCCCCCGCCCGCCCCCTGCCCCCAGCGACCTCGCCACGCCGTCCCTTCCCTTCCTCCCGCTGTCCTCTCCTCCCTCCCCCAGACACCCCCTTGCTGCCCTGGCCGACTCTCTGGGTGTTCTCCAGAGGTGGACGCCTGCGCCTGCAGCCCCTGCCAGCATGGAGGCCGCTGTGAGAATGGCGGCGGGGCCTACCTGTGCGTCTGCCCAGAGGGTTTCTTCGGCTACCACTGCGAGACAGGTGGGGGTCCCACTCCCTGCCCGCGCACCCCCGTCCACCTGGCTCCATGTCCAGCCACAGGCTGTGCCGCCCTGGACAGGCCCAGCTCACAGCCGCCCCAGGGGACTGGCGCTCCCAGTTCCTCACGACGAGAGACCCTCGCTCATGAGCCTGTTAGGGTCCCTGGGGACCGGGCGAAGGACGAGGCCTTTCCTGACCACGGCCTGCAGCAGCCGCCACCCCACCGCCCGCCACCCCAGCACCGTTTCTCTGCTCAGCATTTCTCCCAGCTCGCTGTGTGTCTCCCCAGGGTGGGGTGGCCTGACCTGTGCTGTCCCCAAATGTCCCCTAAGCTGGGCCTGACTGGCACTGCTCAGATATGCCGGGTGGACAGGTCCTGGGCTCCAGCCCCACCACGGGGCACAGGAGCCAGCCCAGCGATGAGCACGGTGTGGATGGTTTGCAGCCAGAGTGCCTCACTGGGGTGGGGGGCCCTGTGGGCCCTGGCCTGGAAGCCCGGGGCTGCGCCTCAGCCCCAGCAAACACAGGCCGTGGAAGGGCTGGTGTTCTCAGCTGCCCCCCAGGAGTGGTCACCTTGGCTTGGCTGCAGGTGGGCCAGCCTGGCCTCTCTGTGGGGCCCCTGGCAAGCCCTGCCCCTCTCCCAGAGAGTGTCCCCCATATCTGCTCCCCAAAGGGCCACCTGTGACTGCCCACCTGCACCCCACAAGCACCCCAACATGGGACCAGCCCAGGGTCAGCATCAAGGGCCCAGGGGAAGGCGCCTGGCCATACGTCCACTCACTGCTGCCTCCCCCCACAGTGAGTGACCCCTGCTTCTCAAACCCCTGTGGAGGCCGCGGCTACTGCCTGGCCAGCAACGGGTCCCACAGCTGCACCTGTAAAGTGGGCTACACCGGCAAGGACTGTGACAAAGGTGAGGCGGCGAGGGCGCCAGTGTGGGGGCTCCCCTCCCACCCAAGGGCTGCAGACACCCCGCAGGGTGGGACCAAGAGCTGAGTGACCCCCGGAGCAGAGTGTCCAAGCAGCTGCTGCCTGAGGCGTGCCCGGGAAGCCAGGAGGCACATACGAGCCCGAGGGCAGTATCTGGGCAGTCCCACTCGGGTATATGCAAGAGACCCTCCAGGAGCCGCTGCCAGATGCCAGATGTGGGCACCATGGCAAGCTCCAGCCAGCAGCTGCCCACCTGTGCCCCCCCGGGGGGGAGGGCAGACCCAAGGGCCAGCGGGCCACACACCTGCCTGGGAGCCGGGACTCGCCCGGCCGACAGCTGACACCCCCCTTCCCTTGTTCTTGACTGAAACCCTGAAGAGCTCTTCCCACCAACGGCCCTCAAGGTGGAGCAAGTGGAAGAGAGTGGGGTCTCCATCTCCTGGCGCCCCCCCGAAGGCCCAGCCGCCAGGCAGGTGCTGGACGGCTATGCTGTCACCTACGCGTCCTCGGACGGTTCCTACCGCCGCACGGACTTCGTGGACCGGGGCCGCTCCATGCACCAGCTCCGGGCCCTGGCGCCTGGCAGGGCCTACAACGTCTCCGTCTTCTCGGTCAAGCGCAACACCAACAACAAGAATGACATCAGCAGGCCCGTCCTGCTGCTCACCCGCACACGTGAGTGACGCGGCACTGAGAGGGATGGTGACAGGGTGAGGGAGGGGGCTGGGGAGTGCAGGGGGCCCTGAGGAGGTGCTGGGACTGCCATGGGATGAGGCTGGAGCCTCCCTGCAGGCTGGAGCAGAGGCAGCCATGGGGCAGCAGGGAGGCCATCTGGGCGTGCTGCCCTGAAGGTACTGGTGCACAGAGGCTGAGCCCCGCTGGCCTGTCTGCTCCTGGGGGGTGGGGGGGGGGGGGGGGCCCAAGAATGCTCCCACGATGGTGGGTTGGTGGGTGCTGGCCCAGGAAGTCAAGAGATGGGGAGGGGAGGCTGGAGGATGGAACAAGAACTGGGCAGGGGCATGAGCACTGGGCATGTTGGGAGCCCCTTGAGGGTGGCTGGCAGGGCGGGGCGGGGGGCACAGGTGGGCATGGAAAGGGGCATGTGGGCACGGGCAGGCAAGTGGGCAGGTGGGCACAGCCAGTCATGGGGGCAGGGCAAGCAACACAGGCATGGCCTGCTGGCCAGGTGAGCAGGAAGATGAAGGTCCTGGAGGGCAGAGGGGAGCACCTTCTCAGGCTCCTTGGAAGGAGGCTGCATGCATGCCGACAGCTAGGATGCCGAGGGCCACGTGTGAGGAGGGACAGGCCTCAGGACGGGGTGTCCTGGGGAAGGACAGCGCACAGGGCCATGAGGGTGGCCCCAGTGTGTGACAGAAGAGCCTCGGGAGCTGGGGGCGGACAGGGCCATCCTGAGCTTGGCTCTAGTGAGACGCGCTGTTGAGGCTGCTCAAGGTGGGCTCTGGAAAGAAGACAGCCACCCCTGCGCCATAGGGGTGGGGGTGAGGCACCCTTCCTGCAGCCGAGGGCTTGGCACTCTGGGGGCTGGGGCACCCCTCTCAACTCCCTTGGCCTGGGGTTCACCCCCTTCCCTGGCATCACCAAGGCCTCTCCTGGCTTCTCCCTGGCAGGCCCCAGGAGCCCCCAGATGGTGCAGAGAGTCAGAGAGTGCCACCAGCCAGCCAGGGAGTCAGGAAGTTCCCACCCTGTCCCCTGGCAGGCCAAGACCACTCAGGGCAGCGCCTACAGCAGCCCCTTTGCAACGCCCTTGCCCTGAGGCAGTGGTCCAGGGCATGTCCACCTGTCCCCAGTCCCTGCTGGACTGAGGGACGCCTTCAGCAAGCCCAGGCTGGACGGGCATCTCGAGGGCACCTCTGTACAGGTCCCCAGGGCCCTTCCCGAGCCCCCTCTCCAGCCCCGGCCCCACCCTCCAGGGGTGAGAAGGGGCCACACAGGCTGCTTGCCCACTATCCCCAGGACCCCGCCCCATCGAGGGCCTTGAGGTCGCCAACGTGACAGCCAGCGCCATTTCGGTGCGGTGGGCTTTGCACAGGATCCGCCACGCCACCGTCAGCAGCGTGCGCCTGTCCATCCGCCACCCTGAGGCCCAGGAGGAGCAGTCCACTGATGTGGACAGGAGTGTGGACAGGTTCACATTCAGGTAAGAGTGAGGGCACCCACTCCCCCACCCCACCAGGCTCCTGCCGCCCTCCCACCCCAGCCCCCTGGAGGAGCAGGGGCGTGTGATCAGTCCTGGGCCCCACTGCTGCCTCTCCTCCCGTGGACCACTAGCCTAGTGTCAGAGTGCCCGAGAGAGCAGGGATGCTCTGGACTCTGCAAATGGCACCTCCTTCAGACAGAATAAAGAGGCCACCAGAAGCCAGCCCAGAGTTCCTCCAGCCCGAGTCATGAGACTCCTTGGAAAAGGAGAAGACAAGCACCCCTGAGCTGCCTAACATTTTTTACTTCGTTCAAATATGTTCAAACCTTAAGCTGGCCAAGGACAGGGCAGCCTGGCGTGCTGCAGTCCATGGGGTCACAAAGGGTCGGACACAACTTGAGCAGTTGAACTCAGCTGAACTGAAACTTCTTATGCATTTTACATATTATATATATACCAACAAAACTACAAAATAAAATTCAAGTGAACATCAGTCACTCAAAATGACTGATGACTGGAATAAACGTTTCAGCAGCACCACAAGGAAGCTTCAGACCCCCAGCCTAGGCCCCCAGCTCAGGGACGCTCCCAGACGGCAGCCTGTGATGGACCCATGAGCCACTCAGAGCTTCTGACCCAGGCAAGGAGGCTGGGCAGTGCTTGAGGGCCGGGTCAGGAGGGAAGGCGGCAGCTGCGATGTCCCCACCAACTCCTGAGTCTGACCACAGCTGTGGAGGTGGGCTCAGGCCCAGCTCTGCAGCGTCCAGCCTAGAGCAGCCATGGGCCATGGCTGGGAGAGGGGCTCTGGAAGGCGTACCCGCACATTTCCAGCTTGCAAACTTCTCTCCACCACGTTTCCGTGCTCTTCTGTCCAGCCACTTGGCTATCTGTGTTGGAGACCATGCCCCCTCCCCTTGTCTGTGAAGTGTGGCTATGGCTCCTTCTGCCCATGCCCCAGGAACAGCGGGACAGAGACACAAATGGGGTCCCGGGTGGGCACTCCTGTGTTGGGGTCCCCAAGGCCATTCCCAGGTTCACGAGGGGGTTCCCCAGGACTCAGCAGAGACTCAGGACAGAGACAGGGTACAAAACGACGTCAAAGAAAGGAAGAGGCGAGCGGGAACAAGTCAGGGACCATGTGTGAGCTTCCACAGCCCCTCCCCACACACGACAAGCTCCCCCCAACACACCCCACCCCCACCACAGCCTGCAGGTACTTTCCTGGGGAGCCAAGTAGACATAGAGCACCCAGGGCTTTTACCGGGCAGGTGGGCGGGGGTAGTCACCAGCACCTGAGCCTGGAGAAGTTTCCAGAACCCCAGAGGAAGAGATGCTCAGCTGGCAGGAGCCTCACTGTGCACAGACATTTGGGGCAGGGAGACCCTCTCCTCCCCGAGGGCACTGCGGATCCTCAGAAGTTCCATCCCAGGGCCAGCCTCGTGGGCAGCCCTCCCCAGGGGGCGGGCCTGCCTGTTACACCCTTTTCCTTCAGTTGCCCTATGCTGGCCTCTGCTGTCTGAACACCAGCTTCCGACCACACTGCAGCCACCCCAGGCCTGTGTCCAGTCCAGCACTAGACAAGACAGACCAGGGAGTAGCTTCCTATCCCAGGAGCACTTAGCTCTCAGGCCGCAGTCTGGCCTCTGTGGAGGCTGCCTGGCTACCAGTCCTGGGATGCCTCCCACCTGTGTCACACCGGCCCCAGGACGACCCCCACCAGCCCCGGGACAACCCCCACCTGTGTCACACCGACCCTGGGAAGACCCACGGGCAGAGCTATGGCCTAAGAGCAGAGCCATCCTGTTCCTCTCCCTGGCCTCCCTTCCCCACAGGGCCTTGCTGCCAGGAAGGAGATACGCCATCTGGGTGACGGCCCTCAGTGGGCTTGGGGGGCAGGAGCACCCCACGGAGAGCCTGGCCTCAGCCCCGGTGCACGTGTGGACCCGTGAGTAGAGGGGTGAGGGCGCTCAGCTCCCTTCCGGAAGTTCCCCCAGCCCTGCCCTCAGTCTCTGAGTGGCCGCAGCCCCAGAAAGCTGCCCTGGCCACGTGCATGTGGCCCAGAGGGGCCTGGGATGGTGACTGCAGGTGGCTGGGCAGGGCCCTGCCGGGATGACCTCCTGAGACTGCCCTCACTGTGGGTGTTCCCAGGCCCCTGCCAGAGCAAGGTCACTGAACAAGGGCAGGAGAAGAGAGCGAGGATGGACAGGCTGTCCACCCGGGCGAGAACACCCGGCCTTCACTGACCCTTCCTCCCCAGCACACGGGCTGTCCAGGCACAGGAGGGGCAGTGAGCAGGGGTGGGGAGGGCAGGGCCTCGCCTGGTGGGACAGGCAGACAGCAAGGGTCAGGTCCTCACTCTGACCCTGGGTGTGGGGTCCCTGGCCCACCCTCTGCCCATCTAGCCCACTCCCCTACCTACATCCCAGGAGAAGGTGTGTGTGGCCAAGCTCAGGGGGATGAAGAACACCATGCGGGAGGGAAACCTGATGGACTGCGCTGGGGGGGAGAAGGGGAGCCTCACCAGGTGCCTGCTGTTGCCAACCCTGAGCAGCTGCCAACGCCCCTCCACCTGTCCTCAGGGACAGTGAGGTCTGTGACAACCCAGTCTGGCTTCCAGTAAGGCTTTAGCCTCCATGTCAGATCTTTAGAGTGTGTTCTGGGCAGAAGACCCCACCAGCCACCTTCACTCCCCTCCCCTGCTCCATGCTCATCCAGGGCCTCTGCCGCCAGCCAACCTGACTGCCGCCCGAGTCACGGCCACCTCTGCCCACGTAGTCTGGGATGCCCCCACTCCAGGCACCTCTCTGGAGGCCTACGTCATCAACGTGACCACCAGCCAGAGCACCAAGAGCCGCTACGTCCCCAGCGGGAGGCTGGTGTCCTACACGGTGCGGGACCTGGTGCCCGGGCGGCGGTACCAGCTCTCGGTGACGGCCGTGCAGAGCGCCGAGGGCGCCCAGCTGCACAGCGAGCCTGCCCACCTGTACATCATCACCTGTGAGTGCAGCCCTGTCTAGGACCTTCCCCCGGGCCAGCCACGCTGCTCCAGGGATGGGCAGGCAGCCCAGGAGCAGCGCTGTGCTGGCACAGGACTGCACATGCAAGAATGGGGGGCGGCTCCTGCGCAGCTGTGCTGGGTCAGTGAGCTGGCAATTGGGAAGCATAAGCGTCTTGCGCCTCCACTCATGGTGTCCACCCAGGTGGACCCCAGACGGTGAGCAGTAAATACAGGCCTCACCTGAAAACAGGTGCCCAGAGGAGCTAGTGGCAAGACCCATGAGGCTGGCAGCATGGAAGCTGGCCTGGGTAGTGGCCTGGCGGCCAGGCCTGACCCCTGAGGAACTCCTGGACAGCACCCCAGAAAAGAGGGGCAGGAAAGCCCAGAAGCGGGGCTGGGACAGGCAGGAAGGGAGCTCAGTGGATGGACGGAGGCGGGAGCAGCTGGGGAGAGGGGCCCAGGGCCACAGTGAGGACACTGGTCTGCTCTCAGGCGCTTGGGAGGCCTGCCCACCCCACGGGGGTCTGTACAACCCCCTACCTGTTCCAGCTCACAAAACAGTCTGTCTGGATGGTGAGGTGCTGCAGGGAGGTGGGCAGTAGCCTGGGCTCCCTCGTCTCCCAACCCACCAGCCTGCCCCAGGGGCACTAAGCACATGTGCCCTGAGACACGGACCCACCGGCCCAGCGGACGGGGGGAGGTGGGGCTCCTCTGTGAACTGGGAGGAAGGGCATGCAGGTGAGAAGAGTGCCAGCCCTGGGGTTGGGGCGGGTGGCCCCATCCTGCAGAGGAGAGGCCCCCCCTCTCTCGGGGTGTGCGGGCTGTGGGCCTCAGCCCAGGTGGGTCTGGACGGGGCCCCAGGGCCTTGCCTCACCCACAGGTGGAGAGCCTGGGCCAGGGCGAGGGCTGGAACCAGCACCTGGACAACACCTAGGCAGCAACCACAGCTCCTCCTTGGGCAGAGGTGGGGCTGGGCTGCGGTGGGGTACCCCCCTCTTCAGCCAGGCACAGGGAAGCCCAGACCAGCCCACATGGCCACCATTTCCTCCGCCCGCCCACAGCCCCAAGGGACAGCACCGACAGACGATGGCACCGAGACGGACTCCCCCAGAAGGCGCTGAGAACCCGCCCGGCCCCCGCACACCTGCCCAAGCTGCGCCTGCTCAATGACCCCGGTGCCCCCGCGACGCCAACCCAGGCCCCCAGGTGCCTGCCTCAGCTGCCGCCCCCGAGACCTTGGCCCAGAGCCCCTGCTGACCCATGCTGACTCTTGCAGGTTCTCAGAGCTCGTGGATGGCCGAGGACGAGTGAGGGCCAGGTTCAGCAGCTCACCCCGAAAGCGGGTCACTGTGAGATCACGTGAGTGGCCAGGCTGACCCGGGTGGCCTCCTGTCCCCAGCAGGACAAGGGACGAGACCCCTAAAACCTGGACTTTGAGACCACCCCCAGTGCCCAAAGTGTTTGCAGCAGGGGGACCCAAAGGGCCGTCAGGGGCCCAGGACTCCAGGGCCTGCATGAAGAGCCCAACACAGGCTCCCAGGGAGCCTTCCTAACACAGCAGTCCATGCCGAAGGGACAGGCGGCCAGCAGGTGCCAGAGATGGACAAGAAACCTGTTAGGAGCACATCCGAGTGAGGACACCCCACCGAGTGCTGTGGCAGGAGCGCAGGGTCCTTGGACTGGCCGCACCAGCCTCACAGGCTCTAGAAGGGCCGAGCGCGAGGTCTGGCTCAGGGCAGAGAAGCAGGGGAGGCGCTGTGGCCCCTCGGGAGCAGGGCGCGACTGTGAGGAGGAGACGGCACTCAGCCAGCAGCTCAGGGTGAGGCAGCAGGTCAGCTCTCAGGCCATGAGTGACCTCCACCCAGCAGTCCCTGCTAAGGACTGGCAGGACAGTCAGGACTGGGCTCTGCCCAGAGAAAAGCTGATCCTACCTGAGGCGGCGCCAAGACCCACCCGGCGGACGTCCCCAGGCCTTGAGGGAGAGAAGCCCCTTTCCAAAAGGAAGGCAGCCCCAGGATGGCGCAAGGCAGCGGCTTCATGGTCAGCGCTGTGGCATCTTGATTTCTTCTAGAACCCACAGCTGTGGTGCAGCTGGAGAACACGGAGGAGGTCCCCACGCGGGCCAGCCTGGCCCTCCAGCTCCCCAAACACGGCGGTGACAAGGACGTGGAGAGCAAGTCAGCAGGAGCAGACTACCGGGTTGACCACCCTCGGGGGCCTGAGGACGGTAGGTGAGGAGGGGGCTGCCCACAGCAAGGAAAACAGCTGAGCACCCCGCCTGCCAGGGGGCCCAACATGACACGCAGGCAGACGGGGCCAGGCCTGGGGACTGCAGCTGCCTGGACACTGGATCCTGCCTGAGAGACAGCCCATCTCCCCCAGGTGTGTGTGGGGCAGATGGCAGGAGGCAGGAGGGCAGCCGTCACCTGGAGGCGGCTACTACCCGGGCTTGGCAAGCAGGGCCTGTCCCCCCAGGCATGCTCCCAGGACACCTCCCCACTGGGCAGCGCCAATAGGCTGTATTCCTTCCACAAACCCAGACCCCCGCTCAGCCTCTCCTCCTGCTCTGACCATTGGGGCCGTGTCCCTCTGGGGACAGCTTAGGGGCAGTGGCCCTTTCTCCTGGTCACACCACAGGCCCAAACTGGGCATGCCCATCAGCCAGCACTCTGAGAGGGCAGAGGGCCAAGTGGCCAGGATGCAGCCTCACCTGTGGCCCCCAGGGTACCATGGACACCTGGGCACACCCAGGCACCTGCGCCAGAGGGTGTCTGCCAGTGGAGGCTCTCAGCCCCACAGTCCAGCACTCAGCGGACGAGGCCTGCGTGAGCCCGTGAAAGACAGTCTGTGAAGACACTCATGTGGCTGGTGTTTTGTAAGTGAAAAACATTTTGCCCAAGGGTTTCTATTGTGTCAGCCCTTTTAAATATTAGATGCTTCATTTCATAAAACTCAGAAACCAGAGGGGCGTGGGGTGGCCTCTCCTGGGTCCCCTGGAGAGACTAGGGGTGCTCCAGGCTGGCCCTAGACGCCACTGCCACCTGCAGCGTTTGCTAACATGGAGGACGAAGCCTTAAGGGTGTGAGATGATCCCAGGTGACAATAGGGCAGACGCTCTCTAGTGACCTCCAGGGGGACAAAATTAGTCCTGGTCTTGGCGCCTTGGTGGCTCAGACAGCAAAGCCTGCAATGCAGGAGACCTGGGTTTGCTCCCTGGATTCAGAAGATCCCCTGGAGATGGACATGGCAACCCACTCCAGTACTCTTGCCTGAGAAATTCCATGGACAGAGGAGCCTGGTGGGCTACCAGCTATGGGGTCGCAAAGAGACAGAGACGACTGAGCAACTAACACTTTGGCTCCCGTAAGGAGCGATCAGACCAGGCCGGCCCGTTCTCAGTGAGTCAAGTTAGCTTTTGCTAAAATAATGGCCGTCAGCCCAGGCACCGAGCCATGACCCACAACATAAGCAGTGAGCTGTCTCCTGTTGCTGTCCTCCTGGTGACCAACGAGCCCCAATTCCGTGCTGCTGTCCTCTGCTCCACCAGAGGCTAGACGGCAGGGAAGTGTGAGATTTGTGTCCGCGTGGTGCCTGAGCAACACGGGCTTTCCTCACCGGGCGCATCTTGCCCAGCCTCCTGCATGTGCTCACCCTCTCAGCCTAGCACCTGGTCCCCCGTGAGCTCACTCCAAAGGCTCCTGGGCCCAGCCTGCTGTTGTCAGCAGTGCTGCTGTGTCCTGCCCAAGTCTCCTGGTTTGGGATGTAGAAATGCCCACATGAAGAGAGCCTGAGCTATCTTCTGAGTGGCCCACCAGGCTGGCCTCCTTCTGGCAGTGGGCAATACAGGGTTTGCCAGGTTTCTGGATCCTGCCAGCAGAACTGCTGAGAGAGCACACTGGGCCCTGGTTTGTCTCTCAGGGTCGGCACGGTCAGCGGCTCACCGTGGCCCTCCTGTCCCACTGCCTGTATGCCCTGGGCCTCTCTGTAAAAGGCTCGTGTCCTGTGGGGCCAGTCTGGGCACTCCCTGTCAGGGCCTGGGCTGTTCCTGGTGCTCTCAGCTTGCCAAGGTCCACGTGGAACTTTCCATGGACGTTTACAAGCTCCCGAGGCCCTCTGGGCCTGAAACACACACTTGAAGGCCAGTTTCCCTGGGTGCTGGACTCAGGGTTCACAGCTCCCCTCTCAGTTCCTCAGGCAGCAGTCCACGGTCATCTAGACTGCCGCTGGTGTCACCTGTGTTCTTCCTTCCTTCTAAGTAATCTGCCCCTTCTATCTGGAAACTATCAGAGGTTTTTTCTGGAAGGAAAGGACACCCCAAGGGCACAGCTGACGCCCACCTGGCACCTGCTAACCAAGCAGATCTCTGGGTCAGGGCCCTCCTGGTGGAGTCCCAAGATGGCACCCTGCCATTCTGGGAACTTGGAGTGAATGCGGGGGCTGGTCGGTCTTCCTGTGTCCCTCTTCTCACCCAGGACAGCTTCTGGACTGTGCGGGTCACATCCCCCGGGAGCCACCCCCGTCCCACACACAGGTGTTCTGCGGGAAGGACCTGAGTCTCCCGACCCTGTGATTTGTCCCTCATACAGGACCCCACTGCCCCACCACAGGGCACAGCCGCATCCTCGTCCCCAGCCTCTGTTCAAAACAGCCTTCACTGTATTTACTTTAGTGTGTGTGTGAGAGATGATGAACTCAGTATTCAGGAGACCAGGGCTACAGAGAGTGGGGCTCTGGTGAAAGCCCCTCTGCTGCACACAACCCCAGGCCCAGGGTCCCAGGCACGGCACAAGCGTCAGTCAGCCTCTCAGAAAAAGGCACGTGGTAAATCTGTTACCTGGACTTGATATCAAGGAACGACTGCACAGTAGCACTGTGCTTATGTGAAAAGTTTAAGTCTTTATGTGCTAGATGCTTGCTGACATATTTACAGGTGAAATGGTTTCTGTGAACTGCTTTGAAATTCAACTAAAGAAAGCAGATGGAAAGCTGGAAATAGATTAAGCCAGACTGGCAGAATGCTCATAACTGAAACTGAGTGATGGTATACGGGGTTCTTCATACTCTAAACTGTTAAGTTTTACCTTTTCCATGATAAAAGATATTTTCAAGCCCTCAACTCCCTTTAGCGCACCAGGAAAGACAAAACAACATGAAAGCTAGGGGGCAGAAAGGGGGAAGGAAAGTGAAGTAGACACGAGGAGGAAGGCGAAGCAGCGGGCAGAGCCCAGGAGGCCGCGGGGGAGCGGGGCGGCGGGGCCAGCGCCTCACAGGGAGGCTGCCGGGAGGCTGCCGGGGCTGGATCGGACGGCGGCCGCTGAGGGGGAAAGGCCGGCTCTGCCCCTCCCTGGCAGTGCGACTGACCGGCCTGCCCGCAGCTCCCGCTGGGCCGCGCCGTCAGCAGGCAGAGCGCTGCCGCGGCACAGAGGCTGCCTGGGTCAGGGCTTGCGGACAGGCACTGGAGATCGAGGAGGGCTCTCAAGGGTTGGCCTCTGCGTTCCAAGCAGAAGAGCCCCACCCACGGGGCAAAGTCGGCGGAAATGTGGGGCGCGGGGCACAGACCAGCAGGGGGCAGAAGCCTCTCCGGAAGCGCCCAGAGCCCAGCCGTGATGGGAGCCGCGCGACGGCTTGGCGCTGGGCTGGAGGAACCGCCCCGCCCTGCCTCCTCCGCGCCCCAGGCTAACGGGCTCGGGGCAGGCGCTCTGACCGCCCCTCGGGCCCACCGCCGTCGGGAACAGCAGGAGGCAGCAACGCCGATGCTTCCCACCCTCCTGTGGGGCCCAAGACTAACAGCTCATGGCCCGTTTGCAGACGCCCCTGGGAACTGCTCAGAAAACCCCTGTCAGAACGGAGGCACCTGTGTGCCGCGTGAGGAGGCCCACAGCTGTGACTGCAGCCCAGGGTTCAAAGGCAGACACTGTGAGCTCGGTGAGTTTGGAATCGCTGCCCCTTGCCTGCTGGGGCCACCAGGGCCCGGCCTCGAGACGCCCATCACAGGAGGCTCGGACAGGGCCCGGTCACAGCACCCAGACCTCCAAGGGCACAGGCGGCGGGGACTGGCAGGCAGTGAGCCACCAGGCCTCCCACCGCCCAGATAACAGGGGGCTCGGGGGACAGTTACTCCACAGGGACAGGAGGTGGTGGGAGGGAAGAAGGGCCTGCTGCCCTCAGACATCTGGGACAAGGACGAGAGGCGGATGGACAGAAGTTCCCACGCCACACAGCCCTGAGGCCCATCAGGCCGACGCTGGCGAGCCCTGAGGGAAAGCAGCCTGCAGGACCCCAACCCAGAGCAGCACCCCCGGCTGCTAAGCAGCCGGGACAGGGACCCAGCCCAGGAAGCCACAGTGGCTGCAGGAAGAGGGGACGCGGCTGTGAGCTCCTGGCGAGCAGCGGCCCTCCCTCTGTGCCAGCAGCCTGCACGAAGGTGCCCCAGCCCTGCACACGGCTGTTCTCAGAAACCAAGTCCATTCCGGTCTGGGAAGGAGGCATCTGTCACCACGTGTAAGTCCCTCTTCCCCGCCTTCACCACGCTTGTGGTGTGTTCCTGACCCTGAAGTGCTTCTGCCCAGTCCTCACAGGACCCTGGGGTCTAACAGCTTTGACAATGACCCTTTGCTGGTCATATCATTTCTGAATACTTCCCCCTATTCCATAGGCTGTCCTTTGGTCTTGTCGATCATTCCTTTGCTGTGCAAAACCTTTTTAAGTTTGACTAGGGCCCATTTGGTTGTGTTTGCTTTTATTTCTTTTGTCTTGAGAGACTGATCTAAGAAAATACTGCTACAATTTATGTCAAAGATTCTTTTGCCTGTGTTCTCTTCTAGGGGTTTTTAGTGTCATGTCTTACATTTAGGGCTTTAAGGCTGTTTGTGTTTATTTTTGTATGTGGTGTGAGGGAATGCTCTGTGATTTAAATGTAGCTACCCAGCTTTACCAACACTGCTGGCTGAAGAGCCCATCTCTGCCACTATGTTCTTGCTTCCTTTTTCACAGGTTAACAAACTATATGTGGTAGTGGTGTTCAGTCATTAAGTTGTGTCCAACTCTGACCCCATGGACTGCAGCACGCCAGGCTTCCCTCTCCTTCACTATCTGCCGGAGCTTGCTCAAACTCATGTCCATTGAGTCGGTGATGCCATCCAACCATCTCATCCTCTGTCCCCTCCTTCTCCTCCTGCCTTCAATCTTTCCCAGCATCAGGATCTTTTCCAGTGAGTCAGCTCTTCACAATAGGTAACCAAAGTATCACAGTTTCAGCTTTAGCATCAGTCCTTCCAATGAATATCCAGGACTGATCTCCTTTAGGATGGACTCATTGGAGCTCCTTGCAGTCCAAGGGACTCGAGAGTCTTCCCCAACACCACAGTTCAAAAGCATCAATTCTTCAGTGCTCAGCCTTCGTGGTCCAACTCTCACATCTGTACATGACTACTGGAAAAACCATAGTGTTGACTATACATACCTTTGCTGTCAAAGTGATGTCTCTGCTTTTTAATACTGTGTCTAGGTTTGTCATAGCTTTTCTTCCAAGGAGCAAGCATCTTTGAAATTTCATGACTACAATCACCATCCACAATGATTTTGGAGCCCAAGAAAATAAATGTATCTCACTGTTTCCACTTTTTCCCCATCCATTTGCCATGAAGTGATAGAACCAGATGCTTGAATGTTGAATTTTAAGCCAGCTTTTTCACTCTCCTCTTTCACCATCATCAAGAGGCTCTTTAGTTCCTCTTCTGTTTCTGCCATTAGGGTAGTTATCATCTGCATATCTGAGATTGTTATTTCTCCTGGCAATCTTGAGTCCAGCCTGTAAGTCATCCAGCCCAGCATTTTGCATGATTTACTCTGCACAGAAGTTAAATAAACCGGGTGACAATATACAGCCTTGATGTACTCCTTTCCCAATCTGGAACCAGTCCATTGTTCCATGTCCGGTTCTAACTGTTGCTTCTTAACCTGCATACAGGTTTCTCAGGAGGTAGGTAAGGTGGGCCTGGTATTCCCATCTCTTGAAGAATTTTCCAGTTTGTTGTGATCCACAGTCAAAGACTTTAGCGTAGTCAATGAAGCAGATGATTTTCTGGAACTCTTTTGCTTTTTTGATGATCCAGCAGATGCTGGCAATTTGATACTCTGGTTCCTCCGCCTTTCCTGAATCCAGCTTGTACATCTGGAAGCTCTTGGCTCACGCACTACTGCAGCCTGGCTTGAAGGCTGTGAGCACCACCTTGCCAGCATGTGAGATGAGCACAGCTGTGCAGGAATCTCAGCATTCTCTGGCTCTGCCTGTCTTTGGAATCAGAATGGAAACTGACCTTCTCCAGTCCTGTGGCCACTGCTGAAGTTTCCAAAATGTGCTGACATACTGAGTGCAGCACTTTCACAGCATCATCTTTTAGGATTTTAAACAGCTCAGCTGGAATTCCATCACCTCCACTACCTTTGTTCACAGTGACGCTTCCTAAGGTTCACTTGACTTCACATTCCAGGATGTCTGGCTCTAAGTGAGTAATCACACCATTGTGGTTATCTGGGTCATGAAAATCTTTTTTGTATAGTTCTGTGTATTCTTGCCACCTTTTCTTAATCTCTTCTGCTTCTGTTAGGTCCATACCATTTCTGTCCTTTATTGTGCCCATCTTTGCATTAAATGTTTCCTTGGTATGTCTAATTTTCTTGAAGAGACAGATCTCTAGTCTTTCCCAGTCTACTGTTTTCCTCTATTCCTTTTCATTGGTCACTTAAGGCATTCTTATCTCTCCTTGCTATTCTTTGGAACTCTGCATTCAGTTGGGTATATCTATCTTCCCCTTTCTTCTTTGCTTTGTGCTTCTCTTTTCTCAGCTATTTGTAAGGCCTCCACAGACAACCATTTTGCCTTCTTACATTTCTTTTTCTTGGGGATGGTTTTGGTCACAGCCTCCTGTATAATGTTACAAACCTCCATCCATAGTTCTTCAAGGCACTCTATCAGATCTAATCCCTCAAATCCATTTTCCACTGTATAATCATAAGGGATTTGATTTAGGTCATACCTGAATGGCTAGTTGTTCTCCCTACTTTCTTAAGTCTGAATTTGCAGTAAATATGTGTATGGGCTCATTTCTAGGTTCTCGATTCTGTTCAACTGATCTGTATGTCTGTTTTTTGTGCCAATACTACATTGATTTGATCACTGCAGCTTTACAGTATAGGCTGAAGTCTGGGTTATACTTCCAGCTTTGTTCATTATTCTCAGGATTGCTTGGCAATTTGTGGTTCTATATAAATTTCAGGATTATTTGTTCTAGTACTGTAGAAAACATCATAGGTGTTTTGATTGTTTGGGGGAGTATCGCCATTTTAACAATATTAATCCTGCCAATCCAAGAGCATGGGATATCTGTCCAATTCTATGAATCATCTTTAGTTTCCTCTATCAACGTTTTAGTTTTCAGTATATAGGTATTTCATCTCCCTGGCTTAGTTTATTCCTGGGTTGTTGTTGTTTTATGTGATTTTAAGCAGGCTTTTTAACTTTCTCATATTATTAGTGTAAAGAAACACAACAGACTTCTGTGTATTAATCTCGTACTCTGCTGCCTTGCTGAGCTCATTTACTATTTCTAATAGCTTTTGTGTGGAGACTTTACAACTCCCTATACAGAGTGTGATCTCATCTACAAACGGGCAATTCCCCCTCTCCTCTTCCATTCTGAACACCTCGTGTTTCATTTTCTTGTCTGAGTGCTGTGCCCAGCATTTCCAATACTGCACTGAATAGAAGTGCTGAGAGTGGACCTTCTTTGGCTCCTTTATTGTTTGATTTTTGCAAGGCAATTCAGACAGACCCCTTGACGCCTGTTTTAGGGTGGCTTTAGCACAGCTTTATTCTGGGGTTCATCCTGCCTCCCTTTTAAAGCCAGGCCTTTCCGGGGTTTCTGCTTCTCTGCAACAGCCTACCGTTAATCAGGACCTCCCCACTCTGGTTCTGGGACTGTCCCACCCCTCCGTGTTCCCCACTGCCTGCCTCTGTCCACCCTGTGCACACACAGCTTCATCTCCAAGGGGAGCCCTCTCCAGATGTCTGGAGCACTTCCTCTGCACAGCTTCCTCCTTTCTGGACTCTGACTCACAAATTCCTGCCACCTTTGCCTCCCCAATTCCAATCTCTGTTTCACCAACTCAGTGCAACCACTGCTTGGATTCCCCCTCAACCCACTACAGCCCAAACAGCGCCTACAGGTGGAATTCCAGCACAACCACAGGGCCCGTTTGTTCCCCTTCTCTCCAGGTCAGTCCTGCACTGTTTTCTAACATCTGAAAAGACTAACTTCCTATTTCTTGTCCAGTTCTCCAGTTGTTCACATGTGGTTAATTCCAGATCCTGTCACGGCCAGATGACTGGAAATGGAAGTCGTAGCTAAGGCTTCAGATCCTAAAGGCTCTCCTAGACTGAGCTCATGAGCTGGGGTTTTACCCACTGAACTCCCTGGATCTCTTTCAAACAGCTCCAACATTCCAAAAGCTTTAATGTCTCACTTGTTGTTCTCTATAAACTTGTGACAGAGGCAGGATAAGCAATCCCCGTTTGTATGAAACTGGGGCTCACGCTCCAGAGGCATCTCAGAGTACACTAGCAATAAGGCAGGGCTGGGGTAGTCTCCTGTCCTGTGTACCACCCACATCTGACCCTGCATCAACTTCCCAGAAGAGGACAGTCTTATTGTCTCAAAGCTTTAGGGCCAAGCAGCCTGTCTCATGGAGAAGAAAATGGCAATCCACTCCAGTATTCCTGCCTGGGAAATCCCATGGAGAGATGAGCCTGGAGGGCTACAGTCCATGGGGCTGCAAAGAATAGGACACAACTTAGCAACTATACAACACCGCCTATCTCAAGCAAGATGTGCCTGTGAAACAGCAGTCTTTCTCTCTTACATGACGTGCTCAACACTCATCATAATGTACACTTAAAATGGGCATATCTTATTCTATGAAATTTATACCGATAAAACTGTTTTAAAATTACATAATTTTTATGTTGACATTTTAACACATCTATAGGAGAAAGTCTTATTAGGAAAATAACAGCCTTCCTCAGAGGCCTGCACAGTTACTGTGGGTTGGTGTGGCCTAGGTGAAGGAGCTGGGCAACATTCCGCTCAGCCCCTGGCTTCACAAAGCTCTCTGGTGACGCAGGTATAAGAGAGTCTACAAAGTGCACCCGGACACCTGCTTCAAGGAGAGCTGTGAGAGCACCCGCGCCAGAACCCCAGACAGGTGTGTCCCAGGGAGGGGCCGAGCTGTGCCCGTGGGTGACTAATGGGGCCAGCGTGGCCCTGCTGACTGGGGCTGGGGGATGCCACAGGCCATGACTAAGCCCAGTTGCCAAGATGTATAGCCCGGCTCTGTGCACAGCAGCCCACAGATGGGCAATGTGGGCATGGGGCATGCTGGTGGGTCATAGGGCGGGTGCCGTGGGAGCTTACATGGTGGGTGCTGGGGTTGGGAAGATCACAGGATGGTGCTGGGTGGTGGGTCACAAGGCAGGTGCCGTGAGAGCGTACATAGTGGGTGCCGGGGTTGGGAAGATCACAGGATGGGTGCTGGGTGGTGGGCCACAGGGCGGGTGCCGTGGGAGCTTACATGGTGGGTGCCGGGGTTGGGAAGATCACAGGATGGTGCTGGGTGGTGGGTCACAGGGCAGGTGCTGTGGGAGCTTACATGGTGGGTGCCGGGGCTGGGAAGATCACAGGATGGTTCTGGGTGGTGGGTCACAGGGCGGATGCTGTGGGAGCTTACATGGTGGGTGCTGGGGTTGGGAAGATCCAAGGATGGGTGCTGGGTGTGGGCTCATAGGGCAGGTGCTAGAGGGAGGTGCTGGGAGAAGTCATGGGGTGGGTGCTGAGGCATCACTCTGGTTATGGAAGTTCACCCAGTATCTGGCACTAGTATTAAGAAGGGTTACTGACAGGCCCAATATATAAACATGGTAAATCTCTATTTACTTTTTACTCACTCTCACCAAGATCTTTCCCCAAAGGGATCAAGGTAGCCACAGAATTATTATACAATGCGCTGCCTGAATACAGACGGCAGAGTCCGAACCTCAGTCACATTCCCCATAGACCAACCAGGTGCCACAGGCCCTGGGTCTCGAGTTACAGAGTCTAGGCGACGCCCCGCTGCTGCCTGACCCGAGCATCGCCCATCTCCCAAGCCCCCATCCCCCACAGCCCCATTCACTCAGGCCCAGCAGGCACCCGCCTGTCTTCACTCCACAACGCCCACCTCAAGTCAGGTGGCGGCACAGAGTAAGACGCTAACCTGTGTCCTCGTCTCACTGACCATGCTCGCAAACTGCAACATGTGTGAGCTAAAGACAAGACAGCCTCAGAGCCAAGAGCCAGGGCTGAGGCAGCTGCCAGGTCACAGGGACACATTCTTTTTCATAAACCACATTTTTCCAATTGTTTCAGGAAACAAAGTAACAGTCCTACACTGAAGAAATCCTAAGGTACGTTCCCTGGGCCCGCAAAGCTGCTGCAAAGTCTGAGGAGCGCCCCGCCCAGCGCCAGGTCCTCGGGCAGGCTGCCTTCTCCATGTGCAGACTGTGCTGCCTTCTCCTCTGTGTCAGACTCTCAGACCATCAGGTTTCAGAGCTTCCCAAGGGGTTAAAATGAGTGAAGAAAATAGTCCTAAAGGCCTCCCAGCAGACGTAAATTTAGCCCAAACACACTGAATGCCACGCTGTCTCCAACAGCAGACACAGGCCTTCCCCACTCACCAGCAATGGCCATGGAGGGCTGGCTGGGCTCTCACAGGCTGAGGGCCACCCGGCTCGGGGAGGCGGGACTGAGAGGCCCACGGGGAGGACCGGCGAGGCGCAGCCTGGAGCCAGAGGCGGAGGAGCTCCAGGAGCGCACCCAGCCCTGCAGGGCCGGCCACTGAAGGGGGGGCCTGAGAGCACAGTGGGGGCTCGTGCACTGGGAGCCCCAGTGCATGCGCACAGGGCCCTGGCGTTCAGACAGCCTGAAACAGAAGGGGCCATCTAACACTATTCTTGCTCATGCCAGCGTGTCCCAGCCTCTTTGGCAATTCAGCCCCCTGGGACTGCCACCTCTCCACACAGACACTCTGAGGTCTTCTCAACAGTCTAGAAGATGCTGGACTAACCCAGAGACCCACAGCACCCAACACAACTTCTTGTCAACATGACGCCACTGGGAATGAAGGAGGCCTTCTGGCTGGGCCAGGGCAGCTCGGCACTTGAGAAGCCTGTCTTCCAGGGGGGAGGCAGAAGAGGTGGGAGGCAGCCGGGGCAGAGCAGCTGCACACAAAACTGCCTGTTACTCAGAGGCCTTTGTCAAAACACCAGGAGCAGCACAGCCCTGCAGGCCCAGGCTGACACTAAAGCAAATCTTGGAAGGAGGAGGCTGGGCCCGCGGGCGGGGCAGCCACACGTGAGCAGGAACACGTGACCTCAAGTGGGTATCCCACTCCTCCCACCCCCAAATACTCAGAAGATGCACTCCAAGGCTTGCAAGAAGATCACCACCCACAGATACAACTTGAGTGTGAAATATTTATACTGCAATAAGTCACCTGAAAGATAATATTTTATTAAAACTCATCCAATAAATCCATTTCTATAAAAACAAATCAGAAATCCTCAACTATTAACTTAGCAGATACTAGCTTTTAGAATACCTATTCTTAATACCTATTCTGAGGGGCTTCCCTGTAGCTCAGATGGTAAAGAATCTGCTTGCAGTGCAAGTGACCTCGGTTTGATCCCTGGGTCAAGAAGATCCCAGGGAAAAAGGAATGATAATCCACTCCAGTCTTCTTGCCTGGAGAACTCCATGGACAGAGGAGCCTAGTGGGCTACAGTCCATGGGGTCACAGAAAGTCAGACACGACTGAGGAACTAACACTAACTACACTACTACTGCTATTCTTAAAATGGTGGAGAAAACACAAATAAGCAGGAAATACTTACACACAGAGGCTTCTCTGGTGCTCAGTGGTAAAGAATCCATCTGCCAATGCAGGTAACGATCCCAGGGTCAGGAAGATCCCCTGGAGAAGGGAATGGCTACCCACTCCAGGATTCTTGCCTGGAGAATTCCAAGGACACAGAAGCCTGATGGGCTACAGTCCAGGGGGTCGCGGAGTCGGACAGGATTTAGACTCAACAACACAACAGCAATTCACACATGACAACTCACCCAAGACCGAAGTGCAAGAACTCATTTCAACTGAGAGACCAGGGATAGCCCATCTTCAGAGGAGAGATGGGGATAGCCCGTCTTCAGAGGAGAGCCACAGCATCACCAGTGAAGGGAGCAGCCTGCAGACCTCGGAGCTGAGCTGTGACGCGGCCGGCTGTCCCCGACACCAGGGAGCAGCTGGTCCTCCACAAGCCTGCCCCACCCCCAACCCACCATATCAGAGGGGACGCACCCACAGCTCAAGGCGGGGAGGGGTGAGCTCTTTAGGTCCTCTGGGGGCAACAGCCCAGAGCCGCTGTGTGAAGAGCAATGTGTACAACTACCTTTCTCCTCATACCCGGTCTGTTTTCTCTTCTAAGGATTCAGGATGTTCCTGCTGTGTTCCATCCACCTCACGAGTTTCTAAAGCCCAAGAAGATGAGGTCTAAAATCAGACTGAAAACAGCATCCTGGCTGGAGTCAGTGGCCTGAGCAGCTTCTCTCCTCTGGCCTCTGGAAGACAGCCAGCCAGGCCAGGCAGGCATCAACCACAGGCAGGGAGACCTCCAGGACAGACCCTTACCAGATAGAGCCCAGGCTGCTCTAAGCGAGCACTGCACAGACGTCCGCCCCGGGGGAGCAAGGCTGCCCACCAGAAACACTTCTGCAACCTTCAGAAACCAGCTTTCAGATTCCAACGTCAGAAAAGGATTCTCCCCTTAGGAACCAACCACCAATCTGAGGAGGAACTGCTATCTACACCTTCCAAGGCAATGACTGTGGGGCTGGGAGAAGGTGCAGAGGTGAGGCACACTGGAAGCCCTTCGGCCGGCTCTCCTCCGCCAGCAGTCTACGCTGACCGTTTGCAGGTAGTTACCCACCATATGGACCAGCTGATTTTGAAAGAGAAGATGAGAGCAAACACTAAGGCGGAGTTCAAACACTTTTTAACCTACAACTTTTTTTGTAAAAGCCAGACAGTACTTTTGGGTCTGCGAACCCAACGGTCACTGTGGCAATGACTCAGCCCTGCAGTGGTAGCACAAATGCAGCCAGACATGTGACTGATGAGGGATGGCTGGGTTCCAGTAAAAGTTTATTACAAAAGCAGGCAGAGCCGAGTCGGCCCATGCGCCATGCTAAGCTCAGCCCTGGTCTCTGAGGCCATAGGCTGCGGCCTATCCCCGGGATGACAAGTCCCACCAAGGCACCAAAGACCTCAAGGGTTTCAGGGAAACCTCAATGTTTAAACCCCACTTGGAAAGCCAAAGCAGCATGTCCACCAAGCACCGCAGGGCTCCTCCTACAAGCCAGGCGGTGTGGAGAGGCGCAGCCGGGGAGACCAGACTAGATGCCGGGAAAGGTCTCCCTGAGGTCACGACTCAAACAACACTGCTGGGGGCTACCAGGCAGCAGGCAGCATCTTCCACACCCTCCTTCACACACCGACCACCGCGTCATCCTGCCACCCCTCTCTCCAGCACTTCCTCCTCCCTGCAGATGAGGTGAAAACCAAAGCGACAAAGCCCACCCTGCATGGCATCAAGCGCTCCAACAGCCAGCCCAGACTGGAGCTCAAGCCCCAGGCACCTCCCAGTGACCCGGCCCCGAGTCAGCACTACAGCCCAGGAAGGCCGCCTTGCTGTCAACCTTTATAAAAGACTTTTTACAGAGTTTATTTTAGGCTTTTTACTTGTATTAAATTTCTGTGTGCATATGTCTGTGTATTATGCATTCTGTCATTTTCAGCAAGGAATTCTCTACTGTACTCCCAAAGGTACCCCGTCTCCAAGGCCCACCTGGAGAAGATGGCAGAGAGCAGTCCAGGGGCCCCGGCACTGGGAGGACCGAGAGAAAACCACACACATACACACGTATTGCTGACCTGTGCCGTGTGCCAGGCCCTGCCACTGCACCCACGTAAGCTCTGGCGCTACACGCCAACGGTGAGGCCACCGGAAAGTGGATGGAACGCCCCACTGCCACATAACAACCTCAAGCCCCTCAGCCACAAGGCAAATGTAACATGCTCCTGTTTTGACCTTAGAAGCCTTTGTTCCTACAAGAAACAGTCTACTGAATCCTGAGCGTGGTGCTGTTTTCTTACGATTAACCCATTTTGGTGTTTTATAAATTATATATCTAGTAGAAGACTTCCTGATACTAAAGGAATTATAATTTATCCTTGAAACATTACAAATGAGCCACTGCTTTTTCCCACATGGCTCCTTCGTCAAACTCTAATGTCATCCTTGGAAATCCTCAAAGTCCACCCAAAGAAATGAGTAAAATGGAATCAGAAAACTGTCAGGGGCATACACAATTCTGTGTGGACATAAAACGAACAATCCTGGGCTGCCAAGGCAGTCTTGTGCTATTCAAAATTTGGATCAACTAACCACACAATCAAGCTTAAATTTAGGATTCTGTTAGCCCCAACTGGGGAGCACCAGAGCAACATCCCAGGTTCCAGGGACAGTGCCAGCCACCAAAAGGCCATACAACCCAAGAGCACAAGAAACCTCCTTCCCATGGCCAAAGACGACAGTAAAGATGAAACCTCCCTTTTCCCCCTGCATTAGGGCTGACACGGTGCAAACAGGGAAAACTATGCAGCACCTCACTGCCCCCCACCAGCACCCCAGTAGACAAGGGTCCACCCAGTGTCAGCCAACCTCCGCAACTCTGCTGAGTCGGAACTACTGCCACTGGCAAACTACTGCCGCCGATGCTGGACTCCCTTGTGGAGGGACTCACTGAGCTACTGGCCTTTTGCAGAAAGTGTCTCTCCTTGCAGTCATGCTGCAGCATGAGCCTGGAGAAAGCACAAGCATCTGCACCAGGTGCTGAATCCCCAAAGTAAAATGCGGCTCCAATCTCCCAACGACATCCCAGCACAGGGTGGAAAAGAACTATCATAAAAAATCTTTTAAATAAAAGAGAAACAACACAAGTAGCCCATTTAGAATCTTAAGTTCTCACTAATCAACACAGTCGTGTTTGCTAGAGGTGGCCTCGGAGCAGCATCTGCACCTTGGCACCACTGCAGGCCTGTCCCGAGGCCGCACGCACGCCCTCGGGCCTAACGACACAAGTGACCCCAGATGGTGCCGGGCACTCCCAGGAGTCAGAACCACCCCAGTGAGGACAGCCGCCAGACAGGACTTACAGCGTCTCTTCGAGAAGAATGAGGCCAAGTATCATGCATCTCAGGTTTTGGGCACATCGCCAAAAATGTCTTTTGCAGCATCAATCCTGTGCCAGCCAGCCCGTCCCCGGGGAAGGGCCCCCAGAACATGTAGTGACCCCCCCACTCCCCGCCCCCTCAAGGTCATGCCACCAGGGCTGGGACTCTACCTCAGAGATGAGCCCTGGTGCACACCCAAGCCCATTCCCCAACCCCAGCTCTTCAAAGTTGCTCCTCAGAGTCTCTGGCCTCCCCAAGGGGCCACCTCTGGTGCCATGGAGCTCCCTGCAATGATGCCAAGCCCAGACCCTGGCCCGGCTCCAGACCCCAACACCCCATGACCCTGGTAAGCGCGCATTCTCCTCTGGCCTCAGAAGCCCCATCTGGACCGTGTTCTGGTACGCTCCAGGTCAGCACTCCACAGCTGCTGGAGACGTTAGGACTGGATGCAGCCCTTGGACCGAGCTGGCACAAAAGCAGGTTCCCCCACAGGCCTGTTATTCAGAAATGCAAAAAGCGCCCCTTCACAGTGCTGGCATCAAGAAGCTGTGCAGAACAAACCGTATGTCACCAGTCAACTTTCTTTTACCCTGCTGTACACTGAACGCAATTACAAAGCAATATTTTTTATTTAAAAACATGAGTATTTTTGTGGAAAATCTGCTACTTGTTGTCATTAAAATAAATTGTTGTGATGTACTAAAGCTTCACTGTCTTCTCCTAACTCTTTGTCACTAGAAGGATGTAAAATGACTCTAGAACCAGAAGAAACATCCCCACTCTGTCACAGAATTATCACCAACACAGATGACCGAGAAACAGTAAAACCAGACTCTGATGCACTGAGCCCCCTGACTTCAGGAGGTCCCAGTCTGTGATTCGGGATGGAGCAGGGCCCTCCACACCAAACCTGACTGATCAAGCCAAAGCATCTGCTGCTTAGTTTGGCCTGTCTACCTCTCAGGTGATTTCTAAACATTTTTCATCAAAAGACCAGTTTAAGAATAAAAAATAACCTGAGAAGAATGAAGTGAAGTTCCCAAAAGCTCTGAGGAGATTAAAATACCCTTTCATCTCTCTGGGCTCTGTTCACTCCAGTCCGTCCATCACAGCTCCTGCTCCTCCTCCCTGTCCTCCCCCCCCTCCTCCTCCTCCTCCTCGTCAGCCATGCAGCCCTCAGACTCCTCTTCCTCCCGGGCCAAGAGTTTCTTAAAAACCTCAAACTCCTCAGCAGAAGACACCGCTGTTCTGGCCAGAAACTCAGCTTCTGAAACTCTGAGGATGTCCTTAAGTAAAGGGTTGGGGACCTGTGTCTGCCCCTTCTTGTCAGGGGTCTGGTACCGGCCCAGTCGCTCCAAGAACACGTGCCTCTGCTTGGTCTTGGTCATGGAGTACTGCAGGAAGTCCGTCTTCACAATGTCCGCGTGTTTAATCCCCATCCTGAAATAGGCGTACTGGAGACACAGACGTGGTTAGGGAGGCAGCTGCAAAAAGCCTGGTAGGTTCCTAAAGCACAGCCTACTGCAACATTCCAAAAGCACTCGGAGAAACCTGATTAGTCAACAGCAGCAGAGCACTATGACCCCCAACATCTGCATGACGGCCGACAGCTTTCAAAGCATTTTCAAATTTATATCGAGAAAAATGCCGCAAAAAATAAAGGGCAGGAAGGAGAAAGTAAGTTCTACTTTTCTTCATGGGGTGAGAAAAACTGGGAGCATGAAAAAAATAGGCGAACAATTCAGAAAACATCTAGGATCTGACCTAAGTCATCAAAATTGTTACCGAAAACTTTAGAAGAATCTTCATACTTACATTTCTAAGATCAACATGCAAAACAGATTCAAAAGACAGGAAGGTTCTAGCTAATTTTAAATTAGGTATTTCAAGCAGAGGTCTCATATGAAGTCTAAGAACGGGCCTGAGTCATCCATTATTAATGGCAGAAAAGTTGCAAAAGATCTTTTACCTGTAGCAAAGAAGACTCAAAACCGAATTCTCTGGCTGGTGTGAACCAAGAGGGTCTAATCTTGACCTTGTCCACTTGCCCAGGTGAGTAAGCTGACCCTGACTACACTGGAAACCTGCTGCTACCCATCAACACCACCAGTCATTCTTACCTGAAATTTGTATTCCAGCTCACCAGGGTCCTCCTGAAGAACATACGGGCACCTGTGCAAAATCTCGGTGACTTGCTTTATAGTGAAAAGGCACTTCTCCTTAAGGACCCCAACGATGACTTCAATGTCCCGCTGACGCATGGTGAAAATTTCAGGGCAACAGTAAAGCACCCTCTTTAATTTCCCTGTAGATCATTAAAAAGGGCAAGTACATCATTTTAGGATATTCCAAAATCCCAAGGGGCCAACCACACCTAAATCAAGCCAGAATTTAACAAACAAACAAGGATCCTCTCCTCTACAGAAGGAGTGCCAGCTTCAGATATGTCTTCCCAGGAGCACTGTGGAAACAGAAGGGGCCTGCATGACTCAACTCCCCAGCGACTCCCATTCACTTCTCAGACTCCCCAGTCCTCCCTCGGTGAGGCCTCTTTCAGGCTTCCCAGCTGAAAGGCACCTGCTTCATATGCTAGGTCCCCTCTTGCCCTCCTCACCTAGAAAAGACTTTCACAGGGATTTACTGGAAAAATCAGACAGGAGGATGGGACAGCAGCTTCCTGCATGTTGGGGCTTTGTATTCATGTTTCCTCCTGTAATAAAATACTCCTTGAAACATTCACAATCAACATCTTAAGACCTAGGAGCTGGAACACAATGAAAAGTGGTTCCACAATAATAACGTAATAACGGTAAGAATCCTGATGCACAAGACTGATCTCCAGGTTAGCAGAGTGATTGCACTCTGGCACTAAGGCACTTCTGAGGGACAGAGGCTCTATTAGTAACTGCATTAGGAAAATCGGCATAAACTGAGACTATCCCAGGCAAACTGGGGCATGTGGCCTTCTTACAGATAACTGAGTAAAACTCAGTACCTAGAAACTGGAAACCACTTAAATAAACTGTTAAATCTCCCTAACAGTTGAGTCAGTGTCTTGATAAAACATACTCAGGAATGAATTTCAGGAGTTTAGTGTTTATCTTTGCAGCTTAAGGTCATGTTGAGCTTGCTAATTTATAATGAAGACACATAAGGTGTTAGGGTTTCCCAGGTGGTGCCAGTGGTAAAGAACCCACCTGCCAAAGCAGGAGACAAAAGAGATGTGGGTTCAATCCCTGGGTTGGGAAGATCCCTTGGAGAAGGAAATGGCACCCCACTCTATACTCTTGCCTGGAAACTCCCATGGACAGAGGAGCCTGGTGGGCTACAGTCCCTGGGGTTGCAAATAGTCGGACACAACTGAAGCAACTGAGGACAAGGAAGGTGTTAGGTTGAGCCTTTCCGATTACACTGCAAGAGGTCATCTGTTAAGAGAAACACACGCCATTACCTTTTGCTCATCTAGAGAAGAGAAGGAGGCCTGTAGAGATCCTCTGAAATCTGTATTCCCAACCTTTTCTCCCCTTTCCCATCCCCAACAATATTCTACCAACAAGAGACAAGAATGAACAAAACAGTGGAATCCCTCTGGTGAAAGTGGGTAGGGATCCTTGGAGATCCTCATGATCCCCCACCCTCCTCCTCCAAAAAAGTCCATTAAGAGACCCAAATGGACTTCCCTGGTGGTGCAATGGAATAAGAATCTGCCTGCCAAAGCAGGGGACACAAGTCTGAATTCAGGAAGATTCCACATGCCTCAAAGCAACTAAGCCTATGCACCACACTACTGAGGCTGCGTGCTGCAATTACTGAAGCCTGTGCACCTAGAGCAGAGCTCGTGCTCTCAAACAAGAGAAGTCACTGCAATGAAAAGCCTGCACACTGCAACCATAGAGCAGTCCATGCAGCAATGAAAACCCAGGGCAGTCAAAAATAAAATTAATTAATTAATTCAAAAGAGAGAGAGATCCAGTGAACTTTCAGGCTTTGGGAAGTGTGAATCCTGTGGGGTGGGGATGATGGCTGGGGAACGGCCACTCCACCTGTTCCAGAAATCTGGATAGATTTCACATTTCACATTAAATGGAGACACCTGACTGGAATCCAAGCCTTTACGGGGAACTCTAAGTCTCTGGAGTCACATCAGAGAGACAGACACAAAGCACTGAGCCCACCCCGAGTCAATTAAATATCAAAGGGCACATACATACACATGAGCCAATGCCCACAGCCCATGCCCACCACTGCTCTAGATGCCAGACAAGAGTCCAGGTGGGTCACTCAGCTCTCCCCCCCTCCTGCAAGGCCCTCTGCAGAGGTCACTCTGCCTCCTCACCTCTAAGCCAAATCACATATTCCTCTCAAGGACTCCCCCCCCCCCCCGCCACCCGCCACCGCCAGAAGCCTCCTGAATCCAGCTCACCAGGCTATTCGGTCTCCAGCTCTGACTCCTCAGTACTACATATAAAATCCCCACCAGCTCATACCTTCTCCAAGGCCCAGCTTTCGCAGGTAACTGGAGCGCTTCTTCATTTGCATCACAGGCAGTTTCAATAATTGAGGACTTTTCTTCAAGGCCACATACACAGGCTCTGGATTCAGACCCAAAAGTACTAATTCTGAAATGATGTCCAGCATCTGTTGAGGGTGGGTACCTGGCTGTATGCTGAGCAGTTCATTAACATGGACATCACTGAAACCCATGTCGAGGAGGGAACTGACAACATTCTCTTGCGACACAGGAGTTCTCTGCTTCTCAAGGAGGCGCTGAGTCAGCCCTGTTCTGTGCTCCGCTTTCTGTGCACATTTTGGGGGTTCAACAAAGGATGTCTCTTCAAGGCCCCCTCCATTGCAGACTGTCATTAGTTTACGCAACAAAAAAGCAGTCGTCCTTTTCTGTTCTCCAAGCTGCCGAGTCGGCCTAGTGAGGAGGGCCCAGGTAAGGGGGGTCAGGCGACGCCAATCAAAGACCTGTAAGACACAAAGGGAATGAATTCCTCGTCACACCAATGCAATGAACACCACAGGATTTCTGAGTCAGGGTATTTAGCTCCTTGGTCCCACACAAACATAAGTTTTTATAAGCAATCTGCAAAGTAATAACTGGACTTTAAAAGCCTACAGAGAAGTTCATGTATAGAGAACAGAGTTTGCAGAAGCATAGATTTGCTTTTGCTGTTATAACTGGGGACAGGGACAAAGAGGGATTGGGAGAACAATTTCAAGGCCACCAGGTAAAGCATACCTTGAGGGGTGGGGGGGTCCTCTACCTGTTCAGTGTTGGGGGGGGCGGCTACAAATTTGGCTGAGAGATTAATAAGAAGAAAAAAGTTTATTTATATGTGTATGTTGATTCAGGAAAGAGGTAGCTCCCTAAATGACTAGAGTTGGGGGCAAATGGGGGAGGAAGGTTTCTAGAGGAAGAACAAACGGGAGGGCTCTTCAGGGAACACGTGGAAGCCCAGAAAGTTTGTGACAATGTTTATGTTGATACAAGGGGTCATCCCTCTTTTTTTTTCCTTCAAGGCAGTAAAACTCCCCAGGAGAAGGGCTCAATGGCGCCCTCCTGGAAGGTTCTGCTTTTAATGAGATAAGGGCCTCTCCAAGCTGGCTTCTTTGAGTCTCTGCTGAATCTCAAACGTCTTTAGCTTAAAATCATTTCTGTGCCAACTCTGGGGTCCGAGTTGGTACCCACATCTGAAAACTCTGTATCTCCTACCCGTCTCCAGATTCACCTAACTGCATTCATTGCACAAACGGAATGCCGTTAGCCCGTCAGCACGCTACAGAGGGTTCCCGTTTATCTCAGAACTCTTCAAGGGTCTGGCCCCCGCGCCACCCACAAGGCCCAATCCCCAGGTCCTCAACGCCCCTCAAGACGCGTCCCAAAGCCTCCCCAGCGCCCTCGACCGCCGCGCCCTCGCCCTCAGCCAAGCCGGCCCGCTCGGAGCGCCCGCATCCCCTGTCGCCCCGTCAGTGGTCCAGCAGTGGGTTCGGCCCAGCGCCGGCGGCAGGGGACGGGGGGGTTGGGGACAATGGGCTAAAACCGCACCAACGCGGCGGAGAGCGCCGAAGGTCGGGATGCCACACCAGGTCGGCACGCGCACACCCCCGCGACCCGCCAGGAGCCCCGGAACGCGGCGGCAGCTCACCTGCCGACCCAGCGCCGACATAGCGCGGAAGCGGCGACGGCACCGCTGACGCCGGAAGCAGCGCTCTCCGAACCCGCTGCTACAGCCCTCCCGCGTCCGTCACTTCCGCCCTCCCCCCTCGCAAACGCAAGCGCGAGGGAGGCAGTTCCGCCCGACCCTTCTCCACCTGTGTCTGGCCGTGGGCGGTTGGCCAGGGTCTTGCGTCCTTCGCCCCACGCCTGCACCGTGGGCTCCCAGACCACGGCTTCCCTGCTTCGTGCCCACTCTGCCCGCATTCCCGCTTTCCGGAGCTCCTGGCACAACAAATGAATAGCCCATTCCCCACACGCTCGCTTCCCATAAGAGAAAACTGTAACCTCGGCTCAAACCGGCCCCCCCCCTGGTCCAGAGAAAGTAGGTTAAGGCAGAGACTGGGCGGTCTGAGTGAAATGGAATCGTCCCAGGTGAAGTTATGTAAGATTTGATGTGGAACCTGTATCCAGTAGCAATACTAGTGTCAAGTTGCAGTGAGAATGGAGTGATCACCAGGTTCCAGATGGGGCCTGGCGGCCGCGGAGCACCTACTCCCAGCCCCTCTCCGCACTTCTGAGAAGGGACGCCCCCGGCCTTTCCAGAGCAGCACCTGCCAGGAGCAGCCTACGGTCTCAGGAGCTCCCCTTACAGCTAAGCAACCATCTCAGACTGCAGCCCGTCCTTTATTGACAAGCACCTTGACTTCTTGCCAGCTCCAATTATAATGCTTGATAAACACACACATATGCTAGAGGTGTTTAAACCATCCAAAGGAACTCCAGAAGTCTTTACAGTTTTTCTTTTAAAAAGGTCCTCCCAACTTAGAGGTATGATTTCCTTCTGGGATGAAATCTAGTAATGCTTCAGCCTAATTTGCATTCATTCTTAAATTTTGGATATAGACCTGTAATTGTTCAGGTTTAGAAACTGGGCATCTTTCAAAAGGGGATAGTGGTGAAATAGAACAAAAAAGTGTACTTTCTCAGCTGCCTAAACTCCATCAATTTTAAGTCCAAACCTTAATCTGTAAGCACTTCTTGTTTTATCTACTTGTTTCTGAACTGAGGAAAAGGACTTAATATTTGCATGGATACAGTTTATAAAGTTCCTTCTCTGGGCCAGGCACCAGACTGGGTGCTAAAAATGTATCTTTTCACAAAAAGATGATATCAAAAAAGAGGAAGGTTGTAAACCATGTAGAACTCAAGAAATGGTTCTGTTTCTGTTGATTTGCTTTTTTTACCCTGATTTTCTCCTTGAAATATGCAGCTGTCAGAAAAACAGATCACAGTAATGCTTTTACACCCAAAGCCTAAGAACATCCTTGTGTGCCTCCCTGGAAGGAGTCACAGAACCTAATAGGTGTCTGGGTCTAGAAACAGTAGTGGCTGGCGTGCAGGGATCACTCCAGAACGTCAGTGGCAACTTCAGTGCTCTGAGAAAGCCTTGCTCTTTGGAATCTTACCTGTAATGTGGGGAGTAAAATTTTTCAGCATCTGCCTCAAAACTTTTCTGCCTGGATTCTTTCTGCAGAGAACACTCTCAAAGTGTTCAGACTTTCCTCTGCCAACAAATCAGGTGAGTTTTAGTTATTTTTCTTAGACAGAAGTAACAGTTCTTGGAGACCTAGAACTTTGCATTCTCAGCCCATTGCACACCTGTCTGAAAAAAGCATTCTGTAACTTCTTCTGTATTATAAGCATCATAGAAACTACAAAGGAAAATATTTGGGATTTTTTTAAACTTTGAAGAGTTCTTAGAACATCATAAGACTTATTTGATTCTGAAGAGTAAATGTCAGTAACTTACGACAGACTTTAAAAAATACACTTCTAAAAGTCCTGCCTTTACTGTCCCTGCTGGACAAAGGAAGGGCCCTCATCATCTCTTGAGATGTCAGAGACACTCAGGCAGAACTTCCTAAAGGGAAGGAATGGTGACATCCTATATCCCAGAAGTTGAGAATAAAATGAACTGTCATCAGGACAGCTGCATACCTCCTAAACAAACACTGGAAACTGGGCGCAGGATCACACCAGAGGCAGGCTAGTCCTGAGCATCTTCTTGGTCCTCTGGGCAGGAACCTCAGCCCCAGCAGAGAGTGAGGACATATGGGGAAAGGGGTACTGGGACCTTGACTTAGGTTTTGTTTTCTCCCTGCTATTTGAGCAGGGGGGGAATGAAAGGTTTCCTTCTAACCCGAACCACTCTCCTCCAAAACATATACAAAATAGAGGCTGAATTTCAGATTAGGGTGGATTGGAGCCTAGAGGGAAGGAGTCATCTGAGTGTGTGAAAGCTGTACTGGGACCTGATCGGGACTGGGATAGGGACCCTCAGGGCCGGATGCCCCCACATAGTCACGGGGTGGGGGAGATACCCCCCCACATGGTCACAGGGGGCTCCCTGAGGTCAAACACCCCCACATAGTCACGGGGTAAGGAGACACCCTCCCACAGTCATGGGTCAGGGCTCCCTGGGGCCAGATGCCCCCAGATAGTCACGGGGTAGGGGAGATACCCTCCCACATAGTCATGGGTCAGGGAGATCCCTGGGGCCAAACACCCCCACACAGTCACGAGTGGGATGTCCCTGGGGCTGGATACCTCTGCATAATCATGGGGTGCTGAGGTGCTGGGAGGAGTTGTGGTGGACAGCAGAGCAGAGATAGATGATGGGCCAGCCCTGCTGAGCTCTGCACAAGGAGAAGGGGAATGGCTGACATACCACGCCCTCCAGTCTCCTTAGACTGGGCAAGCTTCAGAGACTTACTGGGTGCACCCACAGGAGGGAACCCCAAGCTCACCAAGGCGGAACCTCTCTCCAGCTGTGGCACGTGGAGACGCACAAATGGAAAAATAAGGAAATGAAGTGCTTCCTATACCAGCACTGCAGAAGAAGTCACGTGGTCCAAGTCAGGGTAATTGTTGACTAATAAAACTGCTTTAATTTGGAAAACATTCAAGGAAATAAATTAAAAACAGTTTGGTCATTTGACGAACAGTTCTCCACACTCCACGTATCAGACAAGCATACACCAAGTCAGAAGAAACAGAAACACAGGCGCATATACAAAAGTACAAAGAGAATTAGAAGCCTCTTGTATGCCTTTTGGAAATTCACAAATGAAAAGACCTTTAATAGTACAAAACTCAAACACTAGAATGTTTTTTCAAGGCCATGAAAAAAAATGAATTCCAAGTCTATTTCGTAAACCTAAAATAGTACAGCATCACTGGCTTTTGTTCTAACAGATGAGTTTTTAGAAAGTGAACTTGGCCAAATTCTTGAGCACTTACTCTCTGAATGGAAGGGGCGTGAGAATGCCATTCCTCCCTAACGGAGTGCCGGAGAGCAGCAGGGAGCCAGGTCACCAGGCGCTCTGGGTCCTGCCCTGCTGCACGAGGGCCGGTGGGACTCCAGGGCCCGAGCTGCGGCACTTGAGTTCCTGCCATCCAGCTCCAGACCGACGGTGGACAGAGCTCTGCTCTCTGAAGGAAGAGAAAGGTAGGCTGCGTCAGCTGCCAGTGACACCGTTCTGAAACCCTTGGCTTCCCTCTGGAGGAATTCTGAAGAGCAGAAGGCACCAGAGGAACCCTGCAGAACCCACCCGGCATTGTTCGAGACTCGCTGGACCCCGCCGCTGTGCTGGAGCTGCACATCCAGAGCCACAGACACGGCCCCCTGAGCAGCAGGCCCCGGACGCGCAGGGCTGCCGCTGCCTACCACGGGCCCCGGCTCCCTCGCCGTCCGCTCTCCTCCTCCCCTTTGGCCTGCTCTGACCATCGCCAGCGGCACTTCCCAAACCCTCTCCCTAGCCCTCCACCTCATCTGTGGGTTCGTCCTTGTCACGGGCTCCCATGGGCGTCGCCCACCTTCTAAGGCCCCAGGGGTGTTCAGGGGCCTCTGGAGTCCAGCTCACAGCAGCAGGCTAGCACTGAGCCCTCACCTTCATGTCCAGGGCAGCGCGGAGGAGGGAGCCCCCCACCCCCAGACCCAGGGAGCAGCCAGGACCCCCCCCACAGGGCACGGGCGGCACCGCTCACCTGGCTTGTTTACCCGACACACCTCCTCCCAGGTGTAGTCCGCCAGGTTCACGGGCTGCGTCACCCAGGGGTCTGTCAGCAGCTTCTCCAGGGTGGTGCGCTGCTCGGGCACAGGCTGCAGCAGCCCAGACATGAGGTCCATGAGGTCTGGGGACAGAAAGGTGTGTGGTCAGAGGGCTGACGCTGGCCCCGGCTGGGAGTGGGTGGCAAGCGCTGCGTAAGTGCAGGGCCTGGGCTGAGTGGACAGGAGGGGCCTGGGCCCCCACTTCTGACCAGCACTGCGGGGCTTCCGGAAGGGCCACGGGACGTGCGTGTGGCCCCGAGATGACAGCGCTCAAGCTCCCAAGCCACTCACTGCAGCAGCGTGCGGCAGCCCTGATGTGCGCTGCCCTCTGGGGCTCTGGGGACACAGAGCCGTGGACGCAGGGATCGTGTGACAGGGCAGGGAGGTAGGTGGCCAGCCGCGGAGCCCCGGCCTCTCCCCACAGGAGGGGAGCACAAGCGCTGAGAAGAGCCCCAGCCTCGAGTCTGGATTTGGTTCCCATTTTCTTTAATAGTGTTGGTATCACCTCAACCAGGGCCACTCCAGACCTCAGTGCCCAGGTGAGTGTCCTGAGAGTCCAAGGGGCAGAATTCGGAGCAGCCCACTCCCCTGCCAATGCAGCCCCTAAAGGTGGAGCAGCACCCTCCCCAGCCCCAGGGTGGAGCAGACCCCCATGGTGGGGCAGCCCTGGAAGGTGCAGCAGCCCCTCAGAGTAGAGCAGCCCCCCAAGCCCTGCCCCAGGGTGGAGCAGCCCACTCCCACCCCCCTGAAGGTAGAGCAGCTCCCCCAAGGTAGGACTGCCCCAGAAGGTGCAGCATGAGGCTGCTAGAGCCCCACTCTCACGGGATCCAGAACATTAGGAAAGCTCTACAGTTCTTCCAGGCCGCTCTAGACTGAGCTGTGCCCCTGCAGATTCCCAGTGTGATGATATTAGGAAGTAGGGCCTTTGGGAGGTGAAGGAGGTCAGATGAGGTTGTGCGCCTGCCCCCCCCACAACACACACAGCATCAGTGCTTATCAGCAGAAGCACCAGAGGGCCTGCTCTCTCCTGTCTCTGCCCCGTGAGGACACAGGAAGAAACAGCTGTCTACCAGCCCAGCACCCTGACCTCGGGATCTCCGCCTCCAGAAATAAACATCAGTGCTATAAACCTCGGCCTGTGGTTTGAGGGCATGGCAGCCTGAGCGGACTGAGACTCGGGCCTCCAACCTGAGCGAAGAACCCAGGGAGAGGCCTGACGCCTAAGGGCGCCCGTCACCTCACCACCTGTGACAATGAATGATTACTCTGGGATCACATGTCGCGACTGGGAGACCTCAGAACCCCGGTCCGGCTCCCTGGAGCTCCTCCAGGCGTGGGTCTGAGGGGCCCATCCAGGACCGCCAGCAGGGATCGGCACTGCAGGTGCAATGCCGACCTCGTAGCTCTGCGGGGAGCCAGATCACAGGAGCACCAGGTGGGAACCCTGGTTCCACACGAGGGGCTGGGGGCTCAAGTCCCTCCTCCCCGTCCCCATGGCCATGGTCAGAGGCTGCTAACGTGTGTCCCTCAGAAGAGAGCCACTCCGGTCCAAACTTCCCTAAGATCAGTCGTGACATCTTAAAGTCACATCCAAATGGCCCTTGCATTCAGATCAAAGTCTAAGAGGAATGGAAGGGAGAGCGAGCCGGCTGTACCTGTGTGGGCAATACCGCGCACTGCTCTGAGATGGGAGCCAGCCCAGGAAGTCCACCCGTGCGAGCTCACCTTCTGACACCAAGTACGGGGGGTTTATCACGGCCTCCATGGTCTCCTCCAGCTCGCAGAAGGGGTTCTCCTCGAATATCAGCGTGTACAGCGTGACCCCCATGGACCACATCTCCAGCTCCGGCCCCCGGTACCTGCCGGAGGAAGAGGAGGCACTCGGGGTGCTGGGCCAGCCCCACGTGAGAGCCAGGACCCCGCATATCACCCAAGAGCAGCTCCCAGTGAGAAGCACCACACTCCTTGACCACGTCCACCCCCCACTAGGCACCCACCACCCCCTGGGGATCAGACGAGCTGAGAGACCAAGTCAGGAGGTGGCAGGGGGCCACGCACAGTGTCCCCCGGGGGGCTTCCTGGAAGAGGAGGAGGGAAAACCCAGGAGTGCAGGCAGTGTGCAGGCCCCCAGGGACCTGGGGAGCCATGGCGGCTTCAGGGCAGGGTGGCCTGCCCTTCAGAAAAGAGCTGAAGGATGCCCGAGGTGAGACTGGCACAGTTTAGCCTCCGTAAGGATGAAGCAAGCCCACCGGCAGCAGGAGGGAGGAGACGGTGGGGGCGGAGTCCAGGCGGCCGCCAGCTGGAAGAGGGGCCTTGGGGATGGCACCCCAGGGTGATCTTTGTTCTCTTCTGTGCTTACAGACCCCCTCCACCCAGCTACTGTTCCTGGGCTCTGAGAGGCTGGCACCCTTCCAGCCGTCTACATGGTTCAACACTAATGCCCACAGCAAACCAGCAGGATAAATGTTCTGCACAGAAAGGCCAGACCCCGTGCTACCCAGCATGTTGGTCCCTCAGGTCTGGCCCCCAGAGCCCTGGGGAGCAGCTGTGTTCATCAGACAGGAGTGTAGCCACGGCGGCTGAGGAAGCCTGGTGAGCAGAGGCCCAGGACAGAGCCTTCCGCCTTCCAGGGGCCACACAGAGCCGGGGACACCAGGAGGCAGGAACCAGGGGGCAGGGGGGCCAGGGGGCAAGCATGAGGACAGACCTCAGGGCAGTGAGAGTAGAGAAAATGCCAGAACAAGAAACTGAGACTTCAGTAGAAAGAGATTTCAAGGATTGTGGAGGCCAAGGAGAAAACTCTAGCAGAGCATAGCAGGGGTCAGCACACCTGCCCAAAGCACCGGTGACCAATGCAGGCTGGGGCCGCGTGGCCTCTGTGGACACTAATCCTCTTGGTCACGGCTGCACAAAAGCAGCCGCAGACACCCGTGAGCCCACAGCTGTGGCCCTGGGCCAACAGGACTGTCCTCACGACAGCAGTGGGGGCCGATCTTCCGCCCGGGGGTGGAAGGACGTGGAAACAAGAAGGGGGATCCACGCATCTCCATTGGACATGCTAAAGAGGTACAGTGAAACACCCACAGTCAGACCTGCCTGGAGCTCAGCTCACATGGGTAAAGACCAGTTCCAGCACATGTGGACAAGACAGAAACCCACGCATTCGGGGTGGAAACGCTGAGCACATGCTCTACAACCCCTGAGTTTCGTCTCGTCCTTCCCTCTCCTGAGCTCCCTGAGGCCGGGCCCTTCCCTGGCCAGGCCCCCAGCACAGAGCTGGAAACCCAGCCCACGCCCACAGGACCCACTTCTCATCTCAGCAAGAGCAGGGTCTACCCCGTGCCCAGCTGACTCAGAGGCGAGCCGGTCAGCGACAGCACGGGTCCTCTGCATTAGCACTTCATGTCTCACGCAGCCAGCCCGACCGTACATCACTGGACTAGACTTCTAGTGCTGGCATCAAAATAAACAAACCAACTAAAAATAATTCTCTTCATTCCTTTGAAGAATCCCAAATTTGGGGACTCTTTTTCTTCTCTTATCTTTTGATTATATTGAACTCCAAACATAAAAGGTGAAAAGACAGTCTAATGAACCCCTGTATCCAGCACCAGCCTTCCTTTGACTGAGCTTCCTTTTCCTGCCCACTGACCTCCCAAAGCATACTTTAGCACTCGGCACCCTCATCACAAAGAGGCACAACCTGAAGCTGCTTCCCTCTGCTACCGCACAAGGTGTGAGCACAGGCTGCCTGCCCGGGACACCTACGGGTTCCCCATGAGGACCTCAGGGGCGCAGTACTCGATCGTCCCACAGAAGGTGTAGAAGAGCTTGCCCCGCTCCAGGTAGGCGGCTGAGCCGAAGTCAATGAGCTTGATGGAGAAGTCCTCGGCAATGACAATGTTCTCGTCCTTGATGTCCCGGTGGAGGATGCTCTTGGAGCGCAGGTATACCACCGCCGACACCAGCTGGAATAGGAGCCACGGGCACTGGTTAAAAGCTGACTCAAGGAGAACATGCATTTAAATTGAGGATTAACAAGAGGAAAAAGATAAAGCAACAGCAAAGAAGAAAAAAACCTTCTCTAACTGATAACCAGCTGGGGGCAGGTCAGACTCTGGATGCCACAGACAAGGGCTCTGAGCCGGAGGAGAGCTCCAGGCAGCGCCTGCTAAGGCGGCATGCACAGGCCCACAAGGCAGCACCCGGACCTGTAATCTCACTGTCATTGGACCTGTAATCTCACTGTCATTGGACCTGTAATCTCATTGTCACTGGACCTGTAATCTCACTGTCACTGGACCTGTAATCTGTCATTGAACCTGTAATCTCACTGTCATTGTGATCACTGTTGTGATAAGGACACTTAACACAAGGCCTCAGAGAAAGAAAGAAAGTGAAGTTGCTCAGTGAAGCAGATTCTGTGTGACCCCATGGACTGTAGCCCGCCAGGCTCCTCCATCCCTGGGATTCTCCAGGCAAGGATACTGGAGTGGGTTGCCATGCCATCCTCCAGGGGATCGTCCCGATCCAGGGATCGAACCCGGGCCTCCCACATTGCAGGCACTCTCTACCGTCTGAGCCACTAGGCCTGCCCCTTGGCAAATTCCCAGGAACACCAGGTGGCACCTCAGCTAGAGGGACTGCGTGCACGGCAGCTCTGCGGGGCCCACTGTCCTGTGCCTGTGTCCTTCCAGGGACACCCCACATAAACTCAGTTTCTAAGGTCTCGGTCTGTGTGCTATCAGTGACCTCCCCAGCAGACACTCACTCACCCCACGACAGGCAGAGCCATCATCTAGGGAGGAAAGGCAGACGGCCGCAGAAGCCGCAGGACGCGTGGTGGGCGCTTGAATGAGTGTGGGCTGGGTTGGGTGGGCAGTGATTTCCCAGAGTTCATCAGGCAACTCGAGCAGGGCTGGGAGCAGAAGCCCAGCTTCCACACTGCAACTTCCAGGCTCCGGCAGCTTCTCAAAGAGCAGCGCAGAGCGGAGCCATGCTTTCCCAAATGCGTGCAGCCTTCCAGTGGTGCAGCCTCAAAGGAACTCCCCGGGAAATGGGCCGAGCGCATCAGTCTCCACTGTCTCCACTGCCAGAGGGTAGTTACTAGGATGTACTGCTGCCTGCCTGCACTGCACATGCGGTGAGGGAGATCAACAGTAGTAGCACCTCAGTGAAGTTTGAGTAAAATTAGTATGACTTCTGACCCCACTCATAACTTGGACACCAGCTGTACCAACCAGCACAGTGATTTCACGGACACAGTTAGTCATTCAGATCATTAGAAACAATTTTACATTTACAAATGAATATCTTTGAGTCAGAAGCAACAATTAATGGCAGACAAACTAAGCTGAATTAATTAACTTTAAATAAATAAAGAGGGCTTCTCCGATGGCTCACCAGATAAAGAATCTGCCTGCAATGCAGGAGACACAGGTTCAATCTCTGGGTTGGAAAGATCCCCTGGAGAAGGAAAAGACAACCTACTCCAGTATTCTTGCCTGAAAAATCCCAGGGACAGAGGAGCCTAGTGGGCTCCAGTCCAATGGGTTGCAAAGACTAAGCACAAGCAGAGTAGGAGTTCTATTGGGTTGGCCAGAATAAATAAATGAACATATATTTACATACACATACATGCAGACGTGTGCATGCCTGCACATCTGTGTATAGATGACGTGTGTGCCTGTGCACGTGTAACACTGCACAGATGTGCGCAAACACACAGATGTCTATTCTTACAGATTCCCATATACACATACACACACTCACGTATATGTACATACAGAGACATACACACATGGACACGTCCGTATCAGGCTCCAGGTGGGAAGCAGAAGCCACACGTTGCTCCGAATATGGAAAACTTCTTCAAGGGTTATTAACTACAAAGCAGTAACGAGCCGGAGCAGGACGAGAAGCTGCTCACCGCAGAGGAGAGCCGTGCTCCGAGCAGATGGGACCCAGGGCTGGAGGCAACGCACATGCGTACACGTGACACTGTCATCCTGTAGAGCCCTGAGTCCATTACACTGGCGTTCACTGCCATGTGGATTTGCGAGGGGCCGTGGAGACTCACTGCAGAAGCTAAATGGCATCAGACCCTCGAGTTCCTGGCTCAGCAGCCTTGAGTGAACAGCAGTCAGGTGGCAGCTGTGGGTTCGTGACTAAATGTGCCACATCACACGGAGACCTGTCTGCCATGAAGACTTCAGAAGCAAGCCTCCCATCAAGTAAAGGGGAGGAATGTGGAACCTTCCAGAGCAGGAAGACAGGGAGAGGCGACATTCTTTGGGCACAACTGTGATGACCAAAACTTATAAGTAGGTGCTTCAGAAACTTAATTTCAGAAATCCAGTAATTTCTGGGAGTTCATAGCTTTGAGGAAGAAATACCAGTTCATGGAAGCTGTTATTAGAAACCAAGTCAGCTCCAGGAAACCAAGAGCAAACCTGTGGACTGGTCACATCCCCCCACCCCACACTCCCTGGCATCCCTCCACCTTTTCCAGGGAGCAAGGAATAGTCTGGAATGAAACTTCCACATTCCCCAAACTGAAGAACTGTTGTCTCCCCCACCACACCCCACCCCAACATCCAATTTCTCTTTCACAGGACACCTTTCTACTTAGCTGGTTACTCTCCCTTTCCAAAAAATAACAAACAGACTAAGATCAATACACGGATACACAGGAAAGAAACCAAGACAATACTCAGTGTAAACTGAGATGGCCAGAGCCACAGTCTTTGCAGGTTAATTAACTGGACAGCTACGTCTACTCAGCACTTCCCATGCGCCTGACTCGGGGATGCTGCACAGGGGCCTCTGCACTCTCTGATTTAGCCCCAGCAGTCCTGTGAGACGCTGGCTCAAGTGAGGTCCACGTACCAATGAGCAGGGTCTCCCCGTGGTGGACAAGGATTCAAATCAGATGCACAGCCTGCAAGCCCAATCTAAGAGCTTCACTGGTTCCTCTTTGAGGCTGGGTGGGTATCATTTGGATATAAAAACACTTTAATCTTCATCCCACATCCCCGGTCACCCCAGGGTGACGCCTGGCCTCACTCTTCCTCCCCAACCCCAACCTCACTCTCTCTACTTCAACAGTAGAATTCTCTTCTTGAAACACGTGTCCTACTTGGTAACATCCCCAAGCCGGAGGCCAGGTCCAGCATCACTAACCCTGGAGTCCTGGGCCCAGGTGGCCGGGCCCAGTCTCACCTGTCGGAAGATGTAGCTTGCCAGGGGCTCGTCAAGGCTGGGATGGCGGTCGATGAATGCAAAGAGGTCCAGGCCAGAGCCGTGCTTCTCCATCACCAGCTGAAAGAAGCCTTGGTTCTCAAACACGTCCAGCACCTGGAGAGAGAGGCGAGCTGGGTCTGGCCCTGCTGGGACACCTCCAGGGCAGCGAACTCGGGCGCGGATGTGAGACAGCACCCCACCTTGATGATGTTGGCATGCTCCACCTTGCATAGGATGGCGATCTCTAAAGTGACCTTCCCAAGCTTGGGGTCCTCAATCCAACAGTCCTCCAAAACCTTCTCCTTCTTAATAAACTTCACCACCACCTACGAGGGAGACAGGGAATGTCACTGCAGCCCTTCCCACTGGCCCCCCAATAGCTGTGGAGTTTTCACCTCTACCCTAACCCCCACCTCCACCCCATGAGTCCTGGGACACGAAAGAAGAAACCTAACAACCACCATCCAATGTGAGGGGATCAGGAGCAAGTCAGCAGCCAGCCGGAAGTCCCAAGTGGACCTGCACAACCTGCACAGCAGGAGGATGGGGGAAATGGAGGAACTGGGTGGGCTGATCGCAAGACCAGGCCCTGGAAGTCTCGGAGAGGGTGTTCCCTAGATATCCCACGTCACCCCGGTTTTTCAACCAAGGGCTGGATGTCCTGGCCAAGAAAATGAAACAAGAGGCCTGAGAACTGGAAAAGAATGAACAAAAATGTCAAAGTTGGTTGTGAGAACTAATCAGATAGTTCCACAGGATGGACGGACACAAGACAAATACATGGAAAAAATGGTGTGGTGCAACCACAAAAAAAGAAAGGAAGCCCACAGTGCCCGCTGGATTGCTGATCCAGACCAAGAATGAGATGACTGCCCTCAGATAAATAGAGATGGCAACAGAAAGTTAGGACAAGTCAGCCAAGAAGCACGTGATGCCCAGAGCAGTGTGTTTAAGCCTCTAGGAGGTGTGAGCACACTCAGACAACTCCACACAGCACAGCACTCAGTATTAAGTCACAGCTTAGAAACACACACTCAATCCAAGAAGCTAGAAAAACAGCAGTTTACAGAAAGTAGCAGAAAAGCAACATAAAGAAAACGGATACTTGATGAAAAACATGAGCAATTCTCTGGCAAGTCTGCAAAGAGGAGAGTGTGCACACGAGAGTGAGGAGAGCCTCCGCAGGAACACCTGCAGACGTGACGTCACGGCACCAGCCACCACCGGTGTCCCCAGCTTCACAGGCTCCACATGACTGATGTGAAGAAAGGAAAACCACTCACCGACGCATGAGTATAAATGAGAAAATCCCAAATAAAAATGTTAGCAAGCCAGGAGGCTTCCCTGGTGTCCTGGAGCTAAGACTCTACACTCCCAACGCAGGGGGCCCGGGTTTGATCCCTGGTCAGGGAACTAGATACCATATACCGTGGCTAAAATATCCCACATGCTGCAGCTAAGATCCAGAGCAATCAAATAAATAAATATAACTATTTAAAAATATATATTAGCAAGCCAAGTTCAGCAATGCACTAAAAAATGTCACAAGGCAATAAAGGATTGAGTCTGCAAATAAAAGTTGACTGTGGTTATTCATATATTAATAAAAGAAACAAGAACATGATCATTGCAATAGATGCTGAAAAGTCATTAGACCTAAGTCAACATTTATTCCTTAAATTAAAAAAAATTGAACTTAAAATGAAATAGCCTCAAACAAAAAGTATCCATCAAGAAATGAAAGAGCCTCAAACAAAAGTCAAGAAACAAAAGGAGTCAGTGGAGTGGGCGGAGGACCACCAGGAGGCTGGGTGGCATACCTGTTACTCCTCACGGCTCTGCAGGTCCCAGTCGAGGTGACAGCAGGAAGGAAAAGAAGGCAATGAGACGTAAACAACAGAGAAGGGGGCACAATCATCAGTGCCAGCAGAGGAAGAAAGCAAACAGATCAGCTGAAAAATCACTAAGACCAACACGGCTTTGACAGACGCCCCTGCTGTCCAGCCAAGCATGCAGCTGTGGCAGACTCCAGCAATGACGAGCAACGTGGCGACAGGTCCCACATGGGCCCTCCCAGGAAGCAGAGGGCCAGGCCCGGGACATCCAGGCGGCCTGGAGGTTTGCAGGGACAGGCAGTATGGTCACCAAACGCCCCAGCAACTACAGGTGTACCCACAGTGGGACTGGGAGGGAGGGCGTGAGGTGCATCAGAGCCACCCCCCAGACCCCCATCCCTCAGGAGCCCAGTACCTCCTTATTCGCCTCCTTATCCACCGCCGTCCACACAAAGCCAAAGGCCCCACTGCCGATCGGGCTGAGTGTGCTGTACTTAAGGGAGTACGCCCCCTCACAGGCTGCCAGCCCCTCCAGCTCCACGGCCTTGGGCGGCTCCTCAAACCAGGGTTTGGTTCCAAGCACCTGCGCCCACAAAGGCAAGTCTGAGGGACCACACGCAGCACGCTGAAGCGGGGACAGCAGAGATGGCCGTGGCCCCCTGCCCGCAGCGGGCAGAGACAGTGGCACCCACTGCCCCGCCTGCTCCTCGGGCCCCTGGGGTCCTCAGCCCGAGACATGCTCTCTAAAGGATACGCCCAGGGCCTGAATGTGCCAGTCCAAACTGGCGCTCACCCAGGCCCCACCGTGCACACGGAGCACATGAAGACTTGAAAGCCCACGTGTGGCTCGCACCTCACCGAGGCTGGACGGCAGTGTGGGGAGCCACAGAGCCTCTCCCACCCCGGAGGACATGGGTGCTGACAGGACGGGCAGGTGGACAGCAGGCACCATCCACAGACACGCACCTCCCCCAGGCTGGCCGCGGACAGCTCGCAGGTGGATTGGGCGGAGCTGGGCAGGCTGGCCAGCAGCAGGTGGCTGCGCAAGGCTGAGTCCAGGCGGCTGTGAAGCAGGTCCTTCACCAGCCAGCAGCAGAAGAGGGTGGCTGGGCCCTGGAGCTCCACGCGCCGCACCTCAAACTGCACACCTGCGGGGGGCGGTGAGACCAGACCCCCGCTGAGCCCCAGAGCCACGCGCAGCCTCCATGCAGGGCAGCCATGCGGGCAGGGCCCCGCACCCGCAGAAGGGCATGGCTGAGGCCGGCGGTCACACCTCCCTGGCGCGGGGCCAGGGGCCGGGCCGTCCGCCAGGGCAGCCGGAGGCCGAGCGGCTCAGGGGAGACCCACCACCAGCGACCAACGCAGGTGAGCCTGGAGAAGCTGCCCCAGTACCCTCCAGAGTCTGCTGGGGAGCCGCGCACACAGGTGCCACCCCGTGCACACACTGCACAGCACAGCACACCACCGGGCACAGGTGTGCCAACGAGCCTAGCTTCTCCCTGGCAGGGGGCTTACAGGTTATCCTATCTTCTTCTTTTTAGTCTTTTATTTCTAGTATTTCTACAAACAGCATATATTACTCATAAAACTTTTTTAAGGTTAGGAAAAAAGCCCTGTAGTCAACACTAGGAAATTGGCGATGAGGAAAACAACTGTCTGAAACACAGCATCACTGGAAAATTAGGAAAATAAAAAGGGAGACGCTAAAGGGCTGACCGCCACCCCCCAGAGCAGAGGTTCCAAGAATGGCAACCTCCTTGCACACAGAACACGTGCAGACTTGAAATCCCACATGTGGCTAGAACCTCACCCAGAATGTCAGACCATGTGGAGAGCCACACAGAGGCTCTCCCCACCCCGGAGCACTCAGGGCACTGCCGGGAGGGTGGGCTCAGTCCTCACCCAGACCTGGCTGTCCCTGAACCCCGACAGCCTGTGGAGATCCAAGCCCCACCCTCCCCTCCCGGCGGGACTGCTGCACTGCACAGAGTGGCCGGGACCCCGGACTACCCCTGCCAGCACACGTACTTGCAGTCCTAACTTTCAAGAGGCAAACTATAACTTCAAGTTCTTCTCTTAATATAATTCATCATTTCTGCCAAACTATTCCAGGGGTGAAGCCCCCCGAGACACCAGGATGAGGAGCCCCCCACCCCACAGAGCCCACTCTCAGGGCGGCAGGAGACCAGGCCCCCCGCCCGCCCGCACATACATACTCAGCTGCGAACCGTCCCGGTGGTAGCAGCTCCCTGTGTAGGTGCCCTCCTGGATCTCCGGCTGCAGGTCGGCCACCCTAAGGGGTGCAGGGCTGGGGACCTCGGCTCTCACGGGCGTGGAGGTGATCTGGAGGCTCAGCCCGGAGGCCTCCAACAGGCAGTCATCCTCAGGGCCGGCTCCCGGCACTTGGGAGATGCAGCTCTGGCTGTCACCGCCATTCGCATCCTGGTGCTCGGAGGACACCAGACAGGTCTGGGATGGCTCTGTCTCCTCCAGGGCCAGGCGGCTCTCGCGGAAGTGCCGGCCCCCACCCAGATCAATGCAGGTGCCGGTCAGCAGCAGCAGCTCCCGGTCGTCCAGCACGTCTGACTGCTGCCTGTGCAGGGCACCCACGTCTGCATCAGAGCCCACCAGGGAAGGCGAGGGCGTGCCCCCAAGTTCAGATGTGGCGCACGAACAGTTGGAAGAAGTTCGGTCTGTCCAGTCCCTGAAAACAAGCTCCTTGAGGTTCCAGGAAAACGAATTCTCGCCAGCCTCTGGGGCCTCCACAGCATCCAGGGCACCAGGCAGGTCAGTGGCCAGGGCGTAGCAGGCCGAGGAGCTGCCCGAGCGGCCACCCTGTGGGTCTATGGCTCCCAGGTCCGACAAGGATGCAGGGGTGGAAGGCGGGGGCTGCCCCATCAGGCCCAGCTCAGCGTAGGAGACGCCCCTAGGCCCCACGAAGCTCGAGGCGGACAGCTGTTCCTTTATCAGGCACGTGTGCAGCTCCTCTCTGTCCTGCCGCATGCCCAGCCAGGGCTCGTCCAGAGGCGGCGTCGAGAACAGGAGCTGCATCGTCCCTGGGGGGCTGGGGGCCGAGGGCGGGCTTCGTGGCAGCATGCTCTGCTCCCCCTGGGGACCCTGCCCGGCCAGGCGACCCTCGGTGTGGGGCGTGGCAGTGGCGGCAGTGTCAGGGCCCTGGTCTGAATCACTGGCGCTGGCCCACCCCACCCGTACCTCCTGACACGGGCCCCGCAACTCATCCCCACCACTCCTGTCTGCACCCAGGGCGGCAGCTTCCAAGTCTTCCTGGGAAGCAGACGGCTTCGTATCCCCCAGGTCAGACTGACTCCCCCGCTGAAGGTCCCGGCTGAGACGCTCTGCTGTCCCCGGCTGCTCTTGCTCTGAGATGGAGCGCTGCTGGCCCTCAGGTGACGACGAGCCGCTGCGGGCGGATGGGCCTCCCTCAGGCACATTTTGCAGGCACTCAGGCGGTGACCGGCTTCCTCCTGGGATGCTATCCTCCCTGCAGGTTGTGACATGGGACAACACAGTCACTTAGAGCCACAGAGGAGATCACTCGATTCCCCCTCCACCAGAGTCAAGCACAAAGCAATGACCACCATGAACAGGACAGGAGAGAAGATGTTAAAAAGTGAAACACCAAGTCACGCGTTCTCCAGGCAAATTCACACTTAGCAGTGACTCACCCAGGCATAGTCCGAGCGCTAGGACCCCATGCTGAAGGCTGTGGTCCCCACGCTCACCATGCAGTGAGCAGGCCCCGACAGACAGCCAGGGAGTCAGGCTCCCTATGCCCATGCAGCAGGAGGTATGCGGAGAAAGGGGAGGAATCATGATGGATACAAACACCACCAGATCTACAGCACAGAGCGGGAGGGCAAAGGAGTCAGGGCTGGGAGAGCCGGGCGCGGGGTCCTGGAAGCCAGAGCACAGAGCCCCCAGCATGCTGGGGACGGGGGACCACAGAGGAAGAGGCCACCGCGGTGACTGCAGTGACCGCTTTACAGGTGACTGCAAAGCCGCGGATAGGGGTCCACCCCAGCCACTAACACCCACTCAGCACAGTGCTAGGTGCCGCCCCAGGTCAGCCCAGGCCAGACAACAGCCCCGGGGGCAACAGAAAGTGGCAGTACCCAGCCTGGCTGGGGGACAGGCGTGCAGCAATGAGTAAACATTGCAGCAGAGGGCTAAGAAGAGGCATTGAGAGGCAGGTCCTGCTCGAGGACCGCCGCAGGAGAGGCGGCTGTGAGCGGAGTTCCAAGGATCTGCAGGACTCTCTAGGGGAACCAAGGGGCGATGGACCCTCCCCTCCTCACCCCGTGCGTGTGAGCGCTCAGCAAGGACTGATGGGGTCATGCCGCTCCAACCACCAAAGCCAAGCCGGAAGCCAGGGGTTGACGCAAACGGCAAGGGCTGCGTCCAAGAGCCGTGGGACCGCGTGAGGAGAGGCTTGCTCCGGGGATGCACGGTGCCTCCAGAACGTGCACACATTTAGGAGGGCGTGTGCAGGGCACCCTGTCCGTGTAGCAAGGGCTCACTCTCAAGGGCATGGGGAGGGGGTCTGGAAGGAGGTCACGGCTGGGAGAGTTGGGGGACTTTTGCTGTTCACCATTATTCCTCAGTAGTTAAACACACACATTCACATAGCACGTGTTTAAAACATCATTTCAAGAAAACTAGAAAACTTTGTGGCGTCAATAAATCTCACACAATGGAGAGCTAAAGAAGCCAGAAACAAGGACGTGCTTCTGGTCCAGTTCAGGACAGGCACTGCTGACCTGTGTCCTGACCCCAGGGCAGTGAGGGACGCCGAGCGGAGCGGAAGCAGCCCCTCTCGGAATAGAGGAGAAAGGCCCACCGAGGTTAGCGCGTTACTGTACACTCAATCTCAAAGTGATTTTTCAAAATGAGAAACTGGTTGAAAATACACCAAAATGCTGCACACAAGACTGATAGCTGAACAAGTGGACGTGTCTAACTTTCCTAAGTTTTCCAAAATGAACCCTTCTCGTCTAAATAGAATACAGTGTTATTTAAAAACACACAGCAAACAGAGCCAAGAGATTTTTGAAACGAGGAAGTTATGCTGGGACCAGTTCCCTGGATCCTGCCTAAATGCTTCCTTACCCGTAAACAGCCAGCGACACGGCAGCAGCACAGCCATCCAGGGGCGCCGGTGTCACCTCTGTCATCACATGCAGAGCACCCTCCCCCTCCCACGTGCACCTGCCCCTCCCTTGGAGGACTTACCCTGGAGTGGGTGGTGCCGGCAGGGAGGCGGGCAGGGAGCCCCTAGGGTCTGTGGGGACCGGGGCTATAAGGGATGTGTCCTGGCTCTCCGCTGGCTTTGGGGTCTCGGTGTCCACCTTTGGATCTGGCAAAAAAAGAGTGTTTCCCACTGGCTGGCGCATCCCACTGTAAACCACCTCCTGTCCGCTGAGTGGGGGCCTGACCTGACCTCAGAAATGCTGCCAGGCCCACGTCCTCAGTGCAGCCCTGGCTCCCAGCCTGGGCCCTGGGCCCCTCACTGCTGACAGCCCCTAGGAGCTCCACTCTCTGATGCCAGGGGAGAACCAGAGGCCTGCAGCCTAAGCCTGCTCCTCTCCTTGGGGCCTCTGGCCTCCCTGCCATGCCTGGGTTGCTCCCTTTCCCAGAAGCCCTGCTCCTTCAGGCCTGGGGACCCAGAAGGCACAGGCTCCCCGGCTCTGCTTTCCCTCTGGAGCATGGTGTCTTCTCCGCCTCACGCCTGCACATGCATCACCTGGATCTGCCCAGGCTCCAGAGGCCAGATAGAGTGCCAGCCTACAGCAAGGCCAGGCCACCACAGTAACCAGGGTGGCAGGGGCACGACTGTTCATGCTACACAGTGGCCTGCAAGGGGCAGGCTCCCAGAAGAGTCTGGCCCCACTGGCAGGAGCAGTAGACTAACACCACAAGCAAGCGGGCAACGCCCACAGTCCCACCCTGGAGACCATGAGGGCAGAGGTCCTGTGATGCCGTCCACCCAATTTCCTACAAAGAATATGAATTACACACACACACTGAAAGAACTTAGCTTCTAGAAAAAGAGAAAGGGGAATGTAACAATGACAGAAAAAAATAAACTTGAAAAAAGAGTCTTTGCAGATAGAAAAATCCACATACAATGAAGGAAACCTCATGTTAAGAAAAGGGGCCATTCAAAGAGAGTCAGTAGCCTGACAAAGCATCTTTTAAAAACTGAACACCAGGGACATCCCTGATGTCCAATGGTGAAAAATCTGCACTTCCAATGCAGGGGACATGGGTTTGATCCCCGGTCAGGAAACAAAGATCCACATGCCACAGACACACTAAGTCCACACACCACAACTGCTGAGCTTGCACAGGCTGGGGCCAATGTGGCACGAGAAGGGAGGCCGTGCACCACAAAGAGATCCTACGTGACATGGGAAACACTTCAAACACTGCAATCAAGGCCCAACACACACCATCTGACAGTGACCGCTCACGTCCTGTCAGACACCACACAGTCACATTTGAGGCCTGACACTCACCATCTGACAGTGAGCACTCACGTCCTGTCAGAAACCACAGTCACATCTGAGGCCTGACATACACCATCTGACAGTGAGCACTCACGTCCTGTCAGGCATCTCAGTCACATCTGCGACCTGACACACACCATCTGACACTGAGCACTCTCGTCCTGTCAGACACCACACAGTCACATCTAAAGACTGACACACTCCATCTGACAGTGAGCACTCTCATCCTGTCAGACACCACAGTCACATCTAAGGGCCGACACCCACCATCTGACAGTGAGCACTCAGGTCCTGTCAGACGCCACACAGTCACATCTAAGGTCTGACACACACCATCTGACAGTGAGCACTCTCGTCCTGTCAGACACCACAGTCACATCTAAGGCCCGACACACACCATCTGACAGTGAGCACTCACGTCCTGTCAGACGCCACACAGTCACATCTAAAGACTGACACACACCATCTGAGAGTGAGCACTCACGTCCTGTCAGACACCACAGTCACATCTAAGGCCCGACACACACCATCTGACAGTGAGCACTCACGTCCTGTCAGACACCACAG
>CM035269.1:112669336-112688995 GCA_020226075.1 Hydropotes inermis
CTGACACACACCATCTGACAGTGAGCACTCACGTCCTGTCAGACACCACACAGTCACATTTCCCCTCAGTGACTGTATGAAATCCACTGGTGTTTCCTCCAAGTCCAGGTCTTTCCCCAGACTCACCCTCAGGTAATGGCACTCATGGGCGCAGACCTCAGTTGGCCCCAGAGGCGACACCAGGGCTGCCCCATTGAGCCTCCTGGAGGGGAACTGAGCCCCCCAGAGGCTGCCGGACCCTCCGCTGGGCCTTCCTTCCCAGGGCTCCACCTCCAGAGAACAGATAGCGGTCCGTGCAGCGGGAGCCCCACACTGCACCCCTCACACAGTGCTACAGTGTCACAGTGTGGACTCAGGGCTTTTATTGGAGTCATCTAAATGTTAAGTTAAAAGCACTGGAAGGCTTCCCTGGTGGCTCAGTGTAAAGAATCCATCTGCCAGTGTAAGAGACACACATTCAGCCCCTGGTCTGGGATGAGCCCACATGCTGTGCGGCAGTGAGGCCCGGGAGCCACCACTCCTGAGCCTGTGCTCTAGATCCTGCGAGCCGCAGCCAGGAGTCACGAGCCTCAGCTACCGGAGCCTGCACACCCTAGAGCCGGTGCTCCCCAACAGAAGTCACTGCAGTGAGAAGCCCTTGTACCTCAACTGGAGAGGAGCCTCCACTCTCCACAACTAGAGAAACGCCTGCACAGTGTTTCAGACCCTGTACAGCTAAAACTAAAGTAAATTAGAGGAAAGAAAAAAAAAAACACTGGAAATAGACAAAACTAAACAAATTCTACGAGACTGCTGACTCAGGGATGGATCTGACATCAGTCCCACCTTCAGCTACTTACATAAAGCTACATCACTTACTCGCACAGCAAGACTGCCCACTAGCTGTGGTGCCAGACGCAGGCACACACAACTTACTTGGGCATCTCCTGTCCTGGGCTCTGTGCAAACACAGCTGTGAGTCCCACTAAAGTGTATCATCCCTGGAACGTGGAAGGCTCCCAAGACACAAAGAACACCACCAGCACAGCTGTGAGCCCCACACACACGTCCCATCCCCTGGAACGTGGAAGGCCCACAAGACACAGAGAAGAACACCAAATCCACAGTACAGGGTCCCCACGCCACCACCGCCCCACATCATGCCCACGCCCGCCCCCAGCTGCAGCCCCTTTCCCGTGGAGGGGGTGGCCTGGGAGGAGGAGGGGGCTGGCCTCACCCTGGGCTGTGCCAGCAGGCTCGTCCCCCATCCTGACCCCAGGCCCACTCTGGCTGCCAGCGTCCAGGCAGCTGGCCAGGTCCCGCAGAGGTAAAGAGCTGTCATAGGCAAGGTCCATGTGGTGGTAGAAACCAGGAATCAGGAAGGTGATGTTCTAGAAAACAAAGGGTGCTTCAGAACTCGGCGAGGCCCCACCCGGGCAGAGTGTTAAAAGGACGTGAGAAGGCCTAGACAAGGTCCGGAAAAACCCCGGGTCAAGCTCCTCTCGGCAGGTCCAAGCACCCCTGACACCCACCATGGAAATCACAACTAGTTTCTCTTTCCCTTAGCAAACCCTAACCAGCCTGCTTTCATGTACTCCCTGCAAGGACTCAGTGCCCCCACGTTCCTGCGGGAAGCCCTTGTCCAGAAATTACTCCAACTGTGTGATCGTTAACTTCAATTGAACTGTTTCACTTAATTCAAACTAGTATTTCTATTAAAAAACAGGGCAGGACCTCTTTTGAGGCTCTGGTTAAAGCTCTGGCTGGCTGGTTGGTGTGCAGTGCTGGCCCCAGTGAGGGTGGCGAGAGGGGATGGCTGCCTGTGGGCATCAAGGTACTCAGCGGAAGGCGTGGGGAGCCCAGGCCAGCACCCACCTCAAGAGCTGGGCCAGCCAGGCATGGGGCCAGGGGCAGGGGGCTGCTCAGATGTCGAGTGACGCACCACATAGCAGCCTCTCCCTCCAACATGAACCACCCCCTCAACCAAGTGGGCACCCACGCCCCTCCCCAGAAGGCCTGGAGGACCGCAGAGACCACGAGGGAGGGCCCCTCTCAGGCGGCCTAAGAGGCTTGCCTGCCCGCAGAGCCCAGCCCAGTCCAAGAAAGAGGTTACAGAGACACCTCCTCTGAGCCGACCCACCGTGGGTCACTCCGACCCCGGATGGCTAGAGGAGGTGTGGAGGAACTCAGACTAGACCTCGTGTGGGACAGGCTTTCAGGCAGAGCCCCTTCCCTCTCCTTAGGGGCACCTGACACGGAAGGGCTCTGCCAGAGGTCCAGACAAATGGGCACAGGCGGGGCGTGGGGCCAAGGCAGAGGTCCCGCTCTCTGGGCCCAAGTCCCCAGGGAAGCCAGCCACTGCAGCAGCAGGCACGGCGCACAGGCCTGTGGGGGTCACGCCGGCCCCCTAGCCCACCTTGCCCAGGAGCTCAGCCTTTCCGTAACCAAACAGCATCAGGGCAAAGCTGTGGTTGATGCCGTAGATGGTCCCATCGGGCAGGAGTGTGATGAGCCCACTGATGGTGGAGAACACCCAGATGGATGCTGAGTAGCCCCTGCCAGGGGCCACCTCGCCATCTGCAGCCTCCTCGCTGCTGGGCTGGGACTTCAGCTTCAGGCTCAGGGGGAAGGTGGCGCCATCCCTGGCTCTTCCGACAGACCTCTGAATCTTGAGATTCTGGAAGAAAGGCACACCACTGCGCCCACCGCGGCACCTCCAGTGGCCCAAGCTGTGAGGTTCTGCTGCTCGGCGGGCACCCCCAGGACACCCACCCTCCACCCTGCTCTTCCTGCCTCATCTCCCCACCACACCCCCACCCTAGGGAAAGCAGAGACCTGACCAAGAGCCGCGGCCGGGCCCCAAGCCAGCACAACCGCTCCCCACTCCAGAAGAGCCCAAACGCAGTGCACACAGGGGCCGTCAAGCCACGCTCCAGGACCAGCCTGGCCCCTCCCCCAAGCCTGCAGGAAGCGAGTCCCTGTGCTCTCCACCTGGACCACCAACCCCCCAGCACCTGCCCTGCAGCTGGGGGGCAGGGGCTCCCCAGACTGCTGGCCTCCGGGTAGTCTGTCCATCTCCGCTCTGCCTCCCCGGCCCCCAATCATCCACACCACCAAGTCCTCCATCAAATTTCTCTGCTTTAAACACTCAGAACCTATCCACTCTCCCAAGAAAATTCCACAAGAGCAATGTCTGACAGGCTTTCCAGGTCAGCTCCTTTCTACTCTCAAGACAGCCGGTCCCCAGGCCTGTGTCTACCCCTCACCCAGTGTGCCTGCCTCCTTTTTAAGGGTTCCCCTGCAAGATCTGCAGAGGCCCAAGGCCCGAACATGGGGAAGCTCCCTGCACCAGCCCTGCACCCTGACCAGGGGCGGAACTCAAGACCCCAGACTCCCCCTGGTAAGACCCCAGGCCCCAGTGAGCCCCGAGGAAAGAAGGGCACAGCCACTTTTGCTGCAGAGGTGACAGGTGGATCCAGCGTGGAGCTGCTGGGAGTATGCTTGCACATGTCTTTTGGTACACACACACCTCTTCTGGCTGCGTGCCTGGGGTGGGGCAGAAGTGTGCTTATGTTCAGAGTTAAGCAAGGGCTTCCCAGGCAGCGCTAATGGTAAAGAATCTACCTGCCAATGCAGAAGACAAAAGAGACGTGGGTTTGATCCCTGGGTCAGAAAGATCCCCTGGAGGAACACCTGGCAACCCACTCCAGTATTCCTGCCTATAGAATCCCATGGACAGAGGAGCCTGGCAGCTACAGTCCATAGAATGGCAAAGATTAGGACACAACTGAAGCAACTTAGCAAGTCCAAAAGGACTTATGCCAGCACGCCAGAGTTAAGCATAAGAGGCTGCCGAACAGTCCCTGACAGTGGTTGCACCAACTGAGCCCCACAGCTTTGGGCTTCAGGAGGTCCACTGTCTCAGAACAGAATAAGGGGCAAAAAGAGAGCAAGGTGCGGGAGGAGGAGCTTCCCGTCGAGCTGGAGGGACTGAAATTAGCACCCTACTGCCTGGGAGGGCCTGGCTCTCAGCCTGAAGGCAGAGGAGAGCGAGGGAGAGCCCACGACGTCCTGGAAGGATCTATTTCCTGCAGCAGCAAAGCCAACCTTACCCCAGCTTGACCACCCCTGACCATCTGACCCTGCAAGTGGCTGATTGTGACATCAGGTAAATCCTGGCAGTGCAACTGCTGTGTGAAGGCTGCACGCTAGTTGTGAAACAGGGCCCCTGGGAACTGGGGGGGCCAGCTAAGAAGAGAACCCCCAGCCCAAACCCCCACTGCCCCTCAGAGCTGCCGAGCGACCGCCACCACCTGACCCACAGTCCTGACTTCGGCGGGAGACGACGCCCGCCAGTCACTCCTCCTCCACGCAGCCCCCAGACTTCTAAATAAAGAGGCCCCAACAGGAGCTCCAGGAAGGGGACCGGGGCAGGGGTGGCCAGCCGGGGCACCGCAGAGGCTCTGAGCCTCGGTCAAGACTGCAGTGCAGACATTCCTGCTGTCAGGTCATGGAGCTGGGTCTAAGAACTCAACCGACACTGGACAGAGACTCCAGCAGCCACAGGGCCCAGCTTCGGCCAGGCAACGCCAGTGGCCAGGGCCCTGCCCTTAGGACCTACCACGGGGACATGCTCGCCAGGAGGGGGGAGCTGCAGGGAAGGGATGAGGTCTGTGATGTGCTGTCCAACCACCTCCTCCCCAGACGCGAAGCCGTGCAGGTGCGCGAAGAGCCCATCACAGGATGTCACGGTGCCCTAGGAGGAAAAGCCAGTGTTGAGCCTCATGATCCAAATTCCCTGCGCTTCAGCTTCAAACCTCACTGAACCTCCGTACCTTCCAGCTGAAGGCAAGGCTGTGGTGCACCCCGCTCCCCAGCCTCAGAAGTGCAGGGGCAAAGGGAGCCGCCCTCAGAACGTGGTCTCCCAGCCCTGCCAGACGTTCCCAAACACCTGTTCCCCCAGGGACCCACAGAAGCCCGGCTCACGCTGGAGGTTCACAAACCACACACACAACCGGCACTCCCACGCCAGCCTTAAGTGCAGCCTGCGTGTCAGCCACCACCCAGGGGGCACACGTATGACTTTATCCAAGTGTAAAGATCATCCTGTGGGGGGCTGGGCTCATATCCCACGAGCATAGGTGGGGGAACAGAGGCCAGGGAGGTCGGATGCCCTGCCCAAGCACAGCTACCGGGAGGGCAGCCAGGCACATCCTCCAGGCCCCAGGCCCTCTTCCTGCCCCAAGGCTCCGGGGGACACCATGTGCTGATGCACCCGGGGCAGGGGGGGGGGGGGGGGCCAAGGGGTAAGGCTACGCAAAGCTGGAAACCCGAACGTGACTCACGTCGCTCCGGAATGCCACCCAGGCCGAGACCCGTTCCACGGGCTCCAGCACGACCACACAGCAGAGGCTGCTCTCCTGCTTCACCCTCTTCATCCACACGGACACCGGGATCCTCTCCCCGCTGCGGCTCACAACGTCCACCTGGGGCACAGAGGGGCTCAGAGCGGCCCAAGCACGGCCCAAGCACGGCCCGCGGGCGTGCCTGCCCGCTGCTCACCCGCCTCCCGTATAGAAATCAATCAAAGCGCAAACAAGGCTTCCGACGCTCGACCATATGGTCTCTGAATGAGTGATCTATCAGAAGAGTAGCTGTTCTCATACTCCGCTTCACGGAGGAGTATAAAGCAAAGGAAACGTGGTGGCCAGATTTCTTAAAGGAAAGACACCCACACATGTTCAGTGTTTGCTTTTCCTTCTAGGTGGTAGTCCCATGGATGGGTAATTTTCTGGGTGTACATGATCCTATCTAACTTGTTTCAAGGCCTGAGGCTCAGGGCTCAACATTTAACACGCAAGTCAGCCTGTAAATGTCCAGCCTGGACACACACATGGGGGAGCCCAAAGCTCCAGGGAATCCTTGTAGCCATGCCAGCCCCCAACACCACCAGACAGGTGGGCGTGGAGACGGAGATGGGAGATGACAGAACTGCCAGCTCTCCGGAACCTGGTGTGGGCCCTGCAGGCTTGCCAGTGCGGGTCAAGCCTCCTCCCTCATCAAGGAGCACCAGGAAAGCGCAGCGTCTCCACTCTGATGTGGCCTCGCCCACGCCCACCCCCTTCCCAGCCGCCCCCTACACCAGGGCCAAGGGCTAGACGGCCAACTGTGAACGCCAGCAGCCCAGAGGCCTGCACTCACCACAGTGCCGAAAGCGACAGCGGCATGCCCGTCAGCCTCCACATGCTCCTCACTGAGGGCCTGCACCACGTCGGGGTCTGGCTTCAGGAAGAGCTGCGTGAGCTTCTGACCAATGAGGTCGTGGCTGCTGTAGCCCAGGAGCCGGCACGCTCTGTCGTTGGCCACCAGGATCTGCGGTCACAGAGAGGAGGCCCTGTGTCAGCAGCAGTTCCTCCGCCCCCAGAGCAGCCGAGAGGAAGGCAGTGCAGGCCTCACTCTCCACCCTGCCGTCGGCAACTCTCAGCAGAGCCATCGCAGCTCCTCTACCCCAGAGAAACAGAAACAACTGCCGGCAGTGCAGCAGGGAGACTGGCACCACACCGGCTTCTCCCACCAAGACGGGCGCAGTGGCGGGGACCAGCCCCACGCCCACCCACCTAAAAGCCTCAGCTCTGTGCACATAAACACGATCCTGCTAACACATTTGCTTTAAATCCTGGCTCTCCACGCTCAGCAAATAAGATTACACGATGCACTACCCCCTCTCCTTGAATCTCTGCATCGATGGGAGGACTCGATTTGCCCAGACAGATTCATACTGAGGTCTCCAAAGTCATCGCTCTCGCCGCTACAGAGGTAGACCCGACCATTCTCCTAGCTGCACTGACACGCTCAGGTACCCGTCTGAGGCAGTAAGCTGAGGCCGCAGACCCCAGGCACGAGGCTGGGTCACACCCCGCAGCACGCACCTCTGTGGTCTTGGCATCCACAGTGAACACGGCCTTGTTGGGGTTGCACACAGGGGCCGGGAGCAGCGGCGGGGACCACCCCAAGGACAAGCCCCGCAGCAGGGAGCAGCAGGACGTGCTGCCCAGGGACCCTGCGAGGTCCGTCTGCCCCTGCGTGGCCGAGCAGTGCAACTTGCTCGTGCAGATGTTTTGGGCAGCCAGTGATGACAAGCAGTAGGAGCTCCACCTCTCCTCTGGAAAGCAAAGGGACGCATTAGAGCCCACAAGGCCCCTGCCTCGAGCTCCTGCAAGAGGGCCCAAGGACGAGGTGACTACAGTGTTGACAAGCACTCGGCCATGCATTCCAACACCCCCCGGGGCCTGCCGAGACCCGCACACAGCAGCACGAACGCCAAGCTCCCCACTGTCCCACTGCCCTCCCGGGCCCCCCACCCGCAGGGTCGTTCACCATCACTCCAGAAAGTCCGCTCCCAGCAGCGGGCCGTTCTCACCCAGCCCTTCAGGTCCCCCTCTGCTTTCCCCACCTCCCTCCCCCCAGCCCGCTCCTCCAGCTCCAGCCAACTCCCACCTGCTGCCCCCCAGGGGGCCCCTCCAACAAGGAGCTGCCCTGGCAGCGCGGCACCCTCCCCCTTGGCTGGATCTGAGCCCTGCAGGCCTTGGGGAGGCTGGCCGCCTGCGGGCCCATCTAAGCCGCCTGCATCTGAAGGAGAGCAGGAGCCTGGGCACGCGCAGTCAGCGCATGCTGAGTCCAGCGAACAAAACGCAGTCGGGCTCCAGGCAGCCCACCCACCTGGCCAGCCACCTCACACACCGCGGACTAAGCCCGACCCTGCACTGCAGGCCAATCCCAGCCCCGCCTGGACAAGGAGAGTGTCTCGTCTGCTCAGGAGTCACTGCAGGACCAATGCAGCAGAAACACAGGCCTCCCCACTCCCGTCAGAGCAGAGTCACCAAGCAAAGAGGCCAGCGTGGCCCCGTCCAGCACAGGCCGCCGGCTGGCGGGGAGAGGCTGCTTACCTGACAGCAGCATGCGGCTCTGGCAGAGCTTTGACAGCCCGGGCCTCCTGCTCGCGTGTCTGTGGGCTGAGGACCAGGACTTGCCGGGCTCCAAGGCGGTGGGCGCGGTGGGGCCCTCCGGGGGCACCGGCAGTGGAGGACTCCCGCCCGGGCCCCGGTTGTCCTCTGCGGAGGCTGTTGAACCCACGTCCTCCATTAGGAGCTAGCGAGCCAGCGGGACTGCTGTCCACCGGAACACAAAGGAAACTGACCAACGTCTGCCAGGCAAGGACAAAGGCAGCTTAGCTAGTTCATTCTTCAGCTCAGTCCCAAACAGCCGTCCAGGGTCAGAACCTACGAGGACGGTCAGAACAAAAAGGGGTGGGAGAGAGAGAAGGGAAAAGGAGGAACCCCTGCGGAGCGGGCGGAGCCAGGAAGCACGCTACAGTACAGACCCACGGGCGGGGGGCCCAGCCAGGGGCCTCCAGGGCCAGGGCGCTGTGCGCCTAGAGCCTGCACCCCACTTCTGCGTTACCGTCTGGGCACGCAGAACCAAGAGCTGGCAGCCAGGGTTACAGGAAACAGAGACGCTGCTCTCAGAGGTTGTGCACAGACTCTCAAGCACTCTCAACTCCCGCACAGAGGCCATGCTCTCAGAGGGGCTTGGCCAGACCATCTGTGGGTCTCAGAGAGCCTCCCAGAGAGGCAGGCGGCAGCGGGCCTTCACCTGGGGACTGGGATGCTGGCTGCAGTCGTTTCTGTGACCTTGATCCCAGGGCTGACACCAGGGCTGGTGGGCATGATCCTGGAACCCTCCCTCTAGCCCAGCAGCACCAGGCTTCTGCCCAGCTCACCAGTGTGCCCACAACAACACCACGAGGCGAGGCCTCCCCCAGTCCCACACGCCAGCACACCACAGCAGCCAGCCCCAGCGCAAAAGAAAGGTGCACGCCACCCACACAGGAGGCAGGCCTGCCGCCTCGGGTCCTGCTACCAGGGCGGGGCGTGCTGTTGGGCCCCACAGGACATTCATTGTTCACACAAAGCCACTTCTCCTAGGCTGGCAGACATAACTAACCTACCTAGTATGAAGAAATAAAGGTCAGCAAGATGAAGAGATGGAAGAATATGTTCCAAATGAAAGAACAACAGAAAAGCTCAGAGAAAGAACTTAACAAAACGGAGATGAATAATCCACCCAGGTGGCTCAGTGGTAAAGAATGCACCTGCCAATGTAGGAGACCTGGCTTCGATCCCCAGACCAGGATGATCCCCAGGAGGAAGAAATGGCAACCTGCTCCAGTATTCCTGCTTAGAGAATACCATGGACAGAGGAGACTGGTGGACTGCAGTCCATGGGGTCACAAAGAGTCAGGCATGAGTAACCAAACACACATACAATCCACCTGATAAAAGAGTCCAAAGTGTTAGTCACTCAGTTGTGTCCAACTCTTTGTGACCCCATGGATTGTAGCCCCAGACTCCTCTGTGCATGGAATTCTCCAGGCAAGAATACTGGGGCGAGTTGCCATTCCCTTCTCCAGGGGATCTTCCCGATCCGGGGATCAAACCTGGGTCTCCTACATTACAGGCAGATTCTTTACCATCTGAGCCACCAGGGAAGCCCAAAAGAGTCCAAGATCACAACCATAAAGATGCTCACAGGATTCAGGAGGGCAAAGGGATGGACACAGTGAGAACATCTACTAAGAGTGAAAAATATGTAAAAGAACCGATCAGAACTGGAGAATACAAGAAATGAAAAAATGTACTCGAAGGAATCAAGTAGATCAGATGAGAGAGGAATAGACCAAAGATCTGGAAAGCTGAGTAGTAGAACAGAAACCACCCAAGCTGAACAGGGAAAAAAAAAGAACTAAGGAAAATGAGAATAGCGGCAAGGACCTCCAGGACAACATCAAGCAGGGCATCATTCAAGTTAGAGAGGTTGCAGCAACAGCAGAGAGAGCAGAGGACTTGGTTGAGAAAACAGCAGCAGAAAGCGACAGACCTCTAGGTCCAGGAAGCACATGACGACTCAGTAACAATTTTGTGAGGTGACAGGTAGTTACTAGACTCACTGAGGAGATGGCTTCCTAATGCACATAAACGTCAAACCCATATGATGTACACCTGAAACCAGTATTGCAAGTCAACTATATTTCAACTTTAAAAAAGGAATAAGAAAAGAAAAATAAGCAAAAGGAAAAAATATTTTACAATATCCTGTAAACCTATGACAAGAAGCTTAATCATGACATTTGCATAACCATGACAACTTTACACCTACTAAATCAGCAAATTTGGAAAACTCAGCAGTGGCCACAGGACTAGAAAAGGTCAGTTGTCATTCCAATTCCAAAGAAAGGCAATGCCAAAGAATGCTCAAACTACCACACAATTGCACTCATCTCACACGCTGGTAAAGTAATGCTCAAAATTCTCCAAGACAGGCTTCAACAGTACATGGACCGTGAACTTCTAAATGTTCAAGCTGGATTTAGAAAAGGCAGAGGAACCAGAGATCAAATTGCCAACATCCGTTGGATCATCAAAAAAGCGAGAGTTCCAAAAAAAAACATCTACTTCTGCTTTATTGACTCTGCGGATCACAACAAACTGTGGAAAATTCTGAAAGAGATGGGAATACCAGGCTTCTTGACCTGCATACAGATTTCTCAGGAGGTAGGTCAAGAAGCAACAATTAGAACCAGACATGGAACCACAGACTGGTTCCAAATCGGAAAAGGAGTACATCAAGGCTGTACATTGTCACCTTGCTTATTTAACTTATATACAGAGTACATCATAAGAAATGCTGGGCTGGATGAAGCACAAGCTGGAATCAAGATTGCCGTGAGAAATATCAATAACCTCAGATGTGCAGATGATATCACCCTTATCGCAGAAAGCAAAGAACTAAAGAGCCTCTTGATGAAAGTGAAAGAGGAGTGTGAAAGAGTGGGCTTAAAGCTCGACATTCAGAAAACTAAGATCATGGCATCCGGTCCCACCACTTCATGGCAAATAGATGGAGAAACAGTGGAAACAGTGACAGACTATTTTCTTGGGCTCCAAAATCACTGCAGATGGTGACTGCAGCCATGAAATTAAAAGACGCTTGCTCCTTGGAAGAAAAGTTATGACCAACATAGACAACATATTAAGAAGCAGAGACATCACTTTGCCAATAAAGGTCCATCTACTCAAAGCTACAGTTGGTCCAGTAGTCACACATGGATGTCAGAACTGGACTATAAAGAACTGAGCACCAAAGAATTGATGCTTTTGAACTGTGGTGTTGGAGAAGACTCTTGAGAGTCCCTTGGACTGCAAGGAAATCTAAGCAGTCCATCCTAAAGGAAATTAGTCCTGAATATTCATTGGAAGGACAGATGCTGAAGCCAAAACTCCAAAACCATGGCCACCTGATATGAATAACTGACTCATTGGGAAAGACCCTGATGCTGGGAAATATTGAAGGCGGGAGGAGAAGGGGACGACAGAGGATGAGACGGTTGGATGGCATCACCAACTTGATGGACATGAGTTTGAGTAGGCTCCAGGAGTTGGTGGACAGAAAAGCCTGGTGTGCTGCAGTCCATGGGGTCGCACTCTGAGAGTCAGACACAACTGAGCGACTGAACTGAAATCAGCAAAATTTAAGAGTTCTAAAAACTCTTAATACCAAATGTTGATAAAAGATGTGAAAAATTAAAAAAAGATGTGAATCAATGGGAACACTAACAAATTAATATAATCTCTTCAGAAAAAAATCCAAGTCCAACATTCACCTTCTCTGACAGTACTTTCCACCCTCAGATTTACATCCTAGAAATCTTTGCACATGGATAGCAAGTGACACTCAAGAATGTTCAGGGCAGTATGGTTCATAATGGCGAAAGAAAAAAATAAAAACCTAAGCATTCCTCAATTAGAAAACAGACTTAAAATCCTGGTACATTCGTGCTATGAATTATAGACTGAAAACAAATTCTGTACACACACGTATAAGTCTTAGTAATAAATGTGAAAAAAAACAAGCTACAGAAGACTATCCTCAATAGGATTCCTTCTGTGTAACATCCCCTCATCCACATAGTTTAGGGATACACACTTATATGACAAACCCAAACGTCAGGCCAGAGGTGTCTTTTGAGGGTTTTCTGAGCTGCAGTGAGGGAGGGAATGAGGGCACAGGGTCTTCCACATCTTAATTCAGGTGGTGGGCTTAAACGTGTCCACTTTATTGTTTTGATTTGTGACTGATATTGCAAATCAATCAACTAGTATACACTGAAAAATTGAGATATTTTACATGTGCCTGTTTACATACCTCATGGGATCCTAAACAGTAATAGCTGACCATGAACCAAATAATGAGTAGAAAGAAGTGAAACAATGAATAGAAAGAAGTAGCAAGAAAGAAGTGAAATAATAAACTATTAGAAGGTGTTGCTCTCCTTCAAGAAGCAACATTTAAATGTCAAAGGTTGGGATTTCCTTCTTTCAGCATCTCAATGTTCTAATTATTTCTATAATAACTAACAATGACATGATCATATTTTAGTTTTCTGCTTCTACAACCAGCATGTAGACAAAGTCCAGCAGACTTGATTATGACTTCAGACGTTATAAATGCTATAGAACTTTACATTGTAAAAGACAGTAATAAAACTCTTCAGAATATACTGTAAATGTTACAAAAGCTTACTTTGTCAAAACGACAAAAACCGGGGAGAGGAGAGAAGGAAATGAAGGGAGGGGAGAGGGCACAGAATGTTTTATACTTCTGATGCGAAGACCTGACTCACTGGAAAAGACCCTGATGCTGGGAAAGATTGAAGGCGGGAGGAGAAGGGGATGACAGAGGATGAGATGGTTGGATGGCATCACCGACTCAATGGACATGAGTTTGAGTAAACTCCAGGAGTTGATGATGGACAGGAAGGCCTGGCGTGCTGCAGTCCATGGGGTCGCAGAGTCAGATGCGACTGAGTGACTGAACTGAACTAAGGAAGTAAAAAAATATCAAAAGTTAATAAACCAAGAAGTGGCCACAGAAAAAACCATCCCTTCTCCCTTTGCACCTTCTGTACTGAGTGTAGTCTGTGGGGCCAGTCCAGCCTCACACAGCACATCCAGGCCACAGACCCAGGTTGGCCCCTGAGAGCACAGAGCCTGGCTTCACACATCCTTAGATCGCTTCCTTTTCCATCTATTCAATTTTGACTCAAACTCTAATCAGAAATGCCTGCAAATCCAGACCAAGGGTTTTAGAATAAGTGGGGTGGTTTTTAAGAGGAGGGGGGAGGTGTATGATTGTTCTGTTTTGTATCCCCTCTGAGCAGAAGCCATGGGAAGCTGGACGCAGACAGCTCCTGATGGTGCCTCAAATTAACCCTGCTCCTGGCACTGATCTTGATTCCAGAAGGTGTGAGTGACGCCCTCCACCCCCAATCAAACAGAGGGAGAGGTTTGCAGGGAGCTTCTGGGAAAGTACTCCTTGCTCTTACAGGTGAACGTCTAGAAGCAAGTAACTTTCTCCCAGAAGAACAAACGCTAGGAGACAGCTGGTTCCAACTGCTCCCACCACTGCTGTACAAGCAGAGCAGTACAACATGAGGCTAACACACTGGTGGACAGAGCTGAAAATTGCAAGATGTCATTTTGAGCCACAGGATGACCCTACCCTAACACCTGCCTTCCTCGGGACGTCAGGTGTGGGGCCCATCCTGAGACGGTCTGTTTCTCACATCCAGGCCCCTTCCAGAGTATCCAGGGTGACGCTGCTGTGATGGAGGGTATGAGCCTAGGGCACCTCTCAGACTTGAGAGGCCAGCACAGGCGTCCTGGAGGAGGCACCAGCAGAGTTGAGCTGGCAAAGCAGAGTGAAGGAACCTTTCAGGAAGAACTGCAGTGAGTCCTACAGGGCCCCTGGGGAGGGGTCCACCCGTAAAGACGGGTCCGAAGAAGTTGGGCTGACTCCCAGGGCCTCTTGTTGCCGCAGGCAGTATGGCTCTTACCCCAAAGACTGACTTTCAAGGCCTGCTTGGTGGTACTCTGACCAACACGGGGAAGGGGGAAGTCACCGTCATTCACGCAAGAAATTATAAGGTCTTAAAGCAACGGCAGGAAGACACAGAGGGGAACTCGCAAGAGAAAGTAAGACACAGAATCGACATAGGTTTACTTTGCCAGATGTAGAAGGTACAGGGACAGAAGGCATCAGACCGCACCGCAAGGCCACGGTCCCTGTCTAGGAAAAGAAACGCTTGCGAGGAAGTTAAAGACAAAGCCCAGGTGAGCAGTGGGGACGTCGGGCAGCATGGATGAGGCCCATAGCACGGATGAGGCTCACAGCTCACGGCTCTCCGCACACACGTCCACTGAGGGACTCCTGGGTGTCAAGCTCCGCGAGCCTCCTCCTGGCCCCTTCCAGCGGTGAGACAGGCGCACACAGTCCCTCTGGGGGCAAGGACCGAGCGCCAGGCCGAGACCCTGAGCGGCGCTGAGGGGCGGGCCCGGGCAGGCGCGAACAGTCACAGGGCGGCACGCGGGCCGCCACCGACCGAGCGGCGCGGGGCGGGCAGTGGGACAACGTGGGGAGCGGGGCGGTGCTCCCACGCGGGTGGCTCACCTGAGGTCGCCCAGTCACCCGCCGAGCTCTCCTCAGCGCGCCGGGAGAGCGCCAGTCCGCGCCTCTAGAGCCACCAGCCAATGACAGAGCGACGGGAGCCGATTGACAGGTCCCAGGGGCCAACCGCCGGCGCCTGTGGGCGGGGACCCAGGGAACCCGCGAGGAGACGCCCGCGCTATGGTTGCTAGGGACGCGACGGAGTCCGTCTACGGCGCCTCAGAGGAGCCAAAAGAGATGGCGCCTCCGCCAGCGCGCCCCCGGACGCCGTTTCCTCCGGTCTCAGGATCAAGAAGGGTGAGGACCGCGGACCTCGCCTCTCGGAGGCCTCGACCTGAAGGCGCGGAGCAGCGGGTGGCTTCCTCACGGCTCACGATGCCCGGGCCCGTTTCGGGCTGCGGCGCCCGCAGTAGCTAAATCGGTATCCAGGTCCGACCAGCTCTCCTGGACCCGTTAGCGGACAGGCCCCGGAAAAGAGAGCGGGAACCCTGCGCTGAGGGTTAACTGGAAGCGGCCCCTTCGTACGGGTTCAGTCCACACCGCGACGCCGGGACAATGCCTGCCCAATTCTGCAGACGCCGCCGCCGAGGCTCGGAGTGGCTGGGGAGCCGCCCCGCCGTGTCCCGCCACCAGCCCATGAGCACAGAGCCACCCCAGGCTCTTCTCCGCTCGCCCGCAGGCTCGGCTCCGTGCTTGCGACCCCGAGCGTCCCTGCCCTCATCCCGATTCCCGCCTCCAGAGCCTCCAGTGCGCTCATCACCTGCCTGCCGGGCGGGGAGACCCGCAGCGCGGAGGCGGAGGCACGGGCGGCCTCGCGGGTGAACTACAACTCCCATGAGGCTCTCGAGCCGCGCAAGAGCGCAGGGCCCCATTGGCTGGAAAGCCTCTGAGCTGGGAGCTCTGATTGGCTGAGGGGCCTGAGGCGACAGATTCCGGAAAGGGAAAGAGCAGCCAACATGGCGGCAGAGCGAGGCGCGGGCCAGCAACAGTCGCAGGAGATGATGGAGGGTGAGCGGCCCCGCGGGTCGGCGACCGAAGGGCCGGGCGGGCGGGGGCGGGGCCGGGGGCGGCGGCCCGTGCCAGGCATGCCCGGGAGAAACGGGAAGGCCCGGGCCCAGCCCCGCGCGCCCCGTGACATCTGCCAGCCGACAGGGCGGGGGTGGCCTCGGACAGCCGGACGCGGACCCCGGTGCTGAGGCGGCAGTGGCCGGGAGGGAGCGGGCGGCCGGGGAGGCGGGGGCCGCAGGGCCGGGGCGAGCGGCGGGAGGACCGGGCTTGTGGGTGAGGACTAAGGGCGCGGCGGTCCTGCAGCCCCTGCGCCCGCCCCAGCTGCTGGGAGCCTCACACCGAATCCCTGAGCTTGACCCGCGAGGCAGGTCCCCAGGCAGCTGACCGGGAAACGAGGCGCGGGCTCGCTGGGACCCGCCCGAGGCAGCTCATTGGTGGACGCGGCGGGGGTGGGGAAGGGTCCTCTGGAAAGCGAACCGGTTGAAGGGAACGGCTGACCCCAGCCGAGAGTTGAGTGATAGAATCGACAGGTACCTGTTTTCAAAGCTGTCATAGATCCAACAGACTACTTTCAAGTCTTTCGCTTTGTTGAAACAAATCGGCATGCATGTTATGTATGTATATAATTACATGCACACCTAGCCCCAGTGGAGAGCCAGTCGTGTCTTTGAGCACTCACTGTAGTTTTGGCTCTGCTGGTTTCCTGAGGGCTCCCGAAAAGAAGCCGGGGTCTCCAGTGTCAAGTGCTAGGGAAGGGGTGGAAGAGGCGGCAGCATGTTTGGGAGTGATGGCTGCAGCAACCAGAGCCAGCTCCCTGCTGCACCTGGAAGGATATACCAGTCAGCCAGGCTGGAGACAGGGGGCGGGAAAAAGCAATGGCCGGGTGAAGGAAACCACACACAAGCAGAGGGGTGTGAGGGAGTGTGACCTGTCTGGAGTGACCAAGAGTGACAGTGGTATTGGAGGAGAGTGACGCAGGCAGGGCACGTGGTGGAGGGCCTGAGTGGACGGGAGGAGCTCAGGAAGGTCTTGGATCTGGAGACCTTTGGGTCTTTCTAAGCAGGGAAGCACCTCTTCTTATCCACCTTCTCCCTGCCCTCCTACCTCTCCCACTTCCTCTTCAGCTGTCTCCCTGTCTTGGTAAATGGCAAATAGGAGGAAACCTAGGCAGTCCCTTCTGTCTGGCTGCCACCCATTCCACAAATCAGCAAGTTCTGCTGCCCCCACTTCCCCAGTATCTCAAAGTATTTGCCAACTCTCCCATTCCCCCTCCTAGTACCTTGAGCCAGGCCACTGTCCCCAGTGCCCCACAGTCACCCGGTATGCTGATCTGCTATCCCATATTTCACTTTGGCTGCCCTTCATGAGCTAAGCCCCTCCCACCCTGGGCTCAGACCATCACCCAGTAGAACTTGCTGTCCCTTAGCCTGGACCACAGAGAAGTTGTGCCTGGTGACGGCTAATTTACTACGTGTCTTCATGCATGTCATGCACATGCTGTTGCGCCTGACAGCGACTCTGATATGTGGGTACTATTCTGGCTCCTTCTACTCATGAGGACACTGAGGCTTCACAAAGGAAGTAACAGGCCAAAGCTGTGTCTGTCAGGGCAAGGTGCAAACTCAGGAAGAGTCATGGGCATTCTAGACATTTGGGGAATCAAAGATCAGATTTGGATTCTGGGATCAGATCAGAGTCTCTGAAGAATAGATTTAAACAGACAGACAAGCCACTGAGAGACCAGTTAGGAGGCCAGGCAGGAGCGCAGACCACAGGTAGTGAGTAGCTGATCCAAGACAGTTGCCAGAAAATTGCAGGAAGAAGGAATGGGTGTGGTGGTGTTAGAGGCGAATTCATCAGGACTTGGCCAGCAGCCTTTCCTGGGTGCTGCTTTGCTAAGCCCAGCAGGAGACTTGAAAGTGAAGCAGCATCCTTCCCCACAGAACGCACACCCCTCTGAAGAGAAGCTGTGGTCAGAGGAGAGACTCCTTGCCCTGTGACTGATGGCGCCGCGCAGCCTGCTAGTGCTCTAGCTCTTCCAGATGGGCTTCCACAGAGGTTGCCGAAAAGTTAAGAAAAAGGAAAGCTATCTGACAGTCTTGCCAAAAGATTTTTACCAGTCAGCTACATTTAATTGGGCTTCCCGTAGTGCTAGTGGTAAAGAACTCTGCCTGCCGACGTAGGAGACATAAGGGACGTGGGTTTGATCCCTGAGCTGGGAAGATCCCCGGTAGGAGGGCATGGCAACCCACTCCACTGTTCTTGCCAGGAGAATCTCCATGGACAGAGGAGCCTGGTTGGCTACAGTCCATAGGGTTGCAAAGAGTCAGACATGACTGAGGCAACTCAGCACTCACTCAGTACAGGACTCCGCTGGGTTAACAGTGCCGTGGCGTTTAGGACCGTGACTCGTGTGGGGCGTGGAGCACTGCTGGCTGTCTTCTCCTTTTCTAGAGCGCCCCACTGCCCACAGTCTGATTTGAGTTAGTCTTGATTTCTTTCAGAACGTGGGCCTGTGAACTGGGCTGGTTTTCTTGGCCAAATGGATAGTGGAGCCTGGATGAAGGTATGTGGTGGGAGGGTCACACGGTCCCCTCTGTGTGAATATCCAGGCCGAGAGGGCGCAGACAGGAGGTGCTTCTCTGCGTGTTACCATTAGCACGTTCAGCCACAAGCCACCCAGGCCTTCCAGATACCTGGTGTTCTTCTCGAGTTCCTTGAGAGCAGGAATAGTGTGCTCCTGACTTTGTACCCCATGGCCTCCCTGCTCTCCCCTCCAGCACAGCCCCAGTCCTCCCCTCCTCTGGCTACCTCACATGGTGCCCAGGACACACGTGGAAAGTACTCAGATGTTTGTTGACCTGAATTCAACAAAAATTCTTGAATGAAGTCTTTCTGACTTCCAGCTGGATGTCAGTCTGTTGTATGTTCCTCACAGAGTCCGCTGACATGAATATGCGTCCTTATGGGTGTGTGTGGATTCAGTTGACAGGCGAGTTGAATCAGAAGAGTCGGGCGATGAAGAAGGGAAGAAGCAGAGCCGCGGGATGGTGGCAGACCTCAGCGCGCACAGCCTGAAGGATGGAGAGGAGCGGGGGGCGGAGGACCCAGAAGGTACCTGGCAAGGGGAGCGCCTTAAACGCACAGCGGGAGGCTGCGGCCCCTGTCGGCTGTCCTCAGCCTGGGAGGCGGGGAGGGGTGTCACCAGGCACCTACCCAGTCCACTCAGGAAGCCCCGCAGGGCCTGGTGGGCAAGGGCTCGGAGCCGGGCCCCCTCTGAGGAGCTCGCCAAGTCAGCTCCACACTTAGGGCACTTGCAGGCAAGATGGATGGTTTCCTAATTTCACGGAAGGCAAATACAGCTGCTAGTGATACTGGTACAAATGTGTCCTCTGGAACAGAGCCAGGAAATCATTTATTGCCCACATGTTCAGAAAGTGAGATTGAAGTAAAATAAACATCGTATGCCTTCTTTTCCTACCTCGATCACGTAGACTAATTTTATCTTAGAGAAGTCATTTCTGAGTCCTGCTCCACCATACTTGTAAGCCTGAGGATCAGCTTATAAATTGTCTTCTTAGTGATTAAAAACAGCAAAAGGAATTTAGAGATGAAAAAAGAGTTCTCCGCCTGTAATGATGGTTTTTCACCCCCTGAACCATGATCTAAACCTTTTTTCTTTGTTTGCTTAGAAAATCAGTTTCCATTGAAGGAAGGGAGAGAAACCATACACACAGAAGGATATCCAAAGTATACTAGGTGAAAAAAGCAGATTTTTTTTTTTTTACAGACAATGTGCATGTTAAAATCCTATCTTTATTTTTTAAATATTGATAATAGCATGTAGTTTTACCTACTTGAGAAAGAAAACACATCAAACAGTTGGGGTGGGGGATCTCTAAGGAGCAGGTTTGAAAGGGTTGTGCATTCTGCATTTTCTAGGTTTATTTCCATTGTGTGGAGTTTTAAGGTATCGATACTCGTGCATTCCCCTTATGGTAATAAAAGTAAAACTAATCTTTAAAGTAGCATCATGCTGTGTGCCAGCACAGATGCTTGGTAACTATGGCAACCTAATTTTAAGGCAAGAGGCAACTACCACAAAAGTAC
>CM035269.1:112695628-112760325 GCA_020226075.1 Hydropotes inermis
CTCCTCCTCCCTCCTCCTCCCCTCTTCTCCCTCCTTCTCTCCCTCCTCCCTTCTCTTCTCCCTCCTCCCCTCCCTCCTCCTCCTCCATTCTCCCCTCTCCTCCCTACTCCCCCTCCCTCCTCCCTCCCCCTCCCCTCGCCTCCCTCCTCCTCTCCCTCCTCCCTTCTCTTCTCCCTCCTCCCCTCCCTCCTCCTCCTCCTCCCTCCTCCCTCCTCCTCTCCCCACCAACACAGGACAGCCTGGGAAGCACTGGGCAGAAGGGATAGCCCTAGCCCTGAGCCCTCAGGAGGCCCCTGCCCTCCTAAGCTGTTGCAGGCCAGCCTGCTGTTGCTCAGCGCGGTATTCAAGACAAATAAAATACCTGAACTCACTCAATTTTACTGGGTGTTTTTCCTGTTTTAATTGCCAGCAGGTGTAACCAGGTCGGTCACCTGGTAAGCACTGTGTTTCACTCTTCGTGAGGGCTTCTTTGGCCCTGGGCCTCACAACATCAGTGAGGTTTTAGGGGAAACCTGCTTTCTGGATTTTGTTTCACCAGCATTTACAGAATTTTGGAAAAGCTGGTGAAATTTGCCTCCAGTGAGCGTGGTCACCTTCCCCTGCCTTTCAGTCAGACTGTTTGCAGAGCTGGTATATCACCTGGGTGCACCCCTGGGTGGTGCAGAATGGGAGGTTGAAGCCAGGCTCTGAGAGGTAGGGCTGGGCGGGGGCTGGCAGGGCCTCCTCCCCGTGACAGCGCCAGCCCCCACAGCGGCTGGAGGGTCTGTGCAGGAGAGGGCGTGGCCCCCAGGAGCAGCAGGAAGCCAGGCCGGCAGGACAGGGGCAGGACAGGTCAGGAGCTTTGGAGTCATCCCTGGAGGTTGCTGCTCGTCAGCCCGGCCCAGTGCTAGACCCCACGTGGGCCTCTGCAGCAAAACAGAACAAAAGCAGTGTGGCTTTAAAGTAATTACATTTTTGTAAGTTCCCCCTAATCAAATGGAACAGGCTTTATTCAACTAGAGAGCAAATATTCTGTATTTTCCTCTGAGCTGCATCTCTTGACTTCCCTTTAGTTTACTCTTGTGGCACGAAGTCAGGCAATCAGTGATCTTTCTCCCAAATGGGGAACGGCTGCTCCCCTGGCACCCTGGGGCCACTCTGCTCGGGGCTTCTCCAGGTGCCAGGCCTTCCCACAGATCTGCCCAGGGAGACTGTGGTTGCGGACGTCATAGGCTCTGCGGGGCTTGCTCTCCCCACCCCACCTTACCCCCATCCCCATCCTTACCTTTGTTAAGTAATTAGTAATGGTTTGCTTTTGAACGAGCTTTCAAAACGCTGTCCAGCTCCCCAGAACATCTCAAGTTAGCATCAAGCACATGATGGGGTCCTCATGCTCAGAGGTTTGGGGCCGTTCTGGCCGTTGGGCGCCCCTGCACTGGTCTCCACACAGGGACTGCCACAGGGTCACAGCCTCCCTGTGCCGTAGACACTGCAGCCTGGCCGGTTCCCGCGCTCACACTCCCCACACCCCCCATCCCCCAGAGCGGGCACAGCGGGCCTGGCTGGGCCCCACCCTGCCATACCCACACTTCCTTCTGCGTGGTTCTCCCAAGTCCCTGTTTGCCCTAAGCCCCTGCACCCTGCGGGCAGGTGCCTGCCGGCCCACTGCAGTCAGTGGATGTCTGAGCAGAAGTCGACAGAAGCAGCCCATGCCCGGGTCAGCACCCAGATGGGCTGCTTGAGCACTCCTCTCTGTGCGGGAAGCAGGGTCCCTCCCAGAAGGGATGGCATGGGGCCTGGCACTCCCCACCCTCGCCGCACCCCAGGCCCTCTGCCTTAAGTGAAGTGGGGTGGTTTCAGAATCACTCGGGGCTGGATGCCTCTTGGGACAGGCACCAGATAAACACTGCGACACCTGTTGCCCTGCAGGGCCCGCCCTAGGGCCCAGGCCGCCTTCCAGCGCCCCGGCCGCCTCTGTTTTGGTGGGTGCTATCTGCCCCTCCAGGACCCGTCCCGCTGGGGTCCTGTGGACCAGGATGTGGGAGTCTGGAGCGTGGAGTCTGGCGGCTCTAGTTTCAGACCCCAGTGACAAGAGCTCAGTGAGGCAGTGGTGAAGATTGGCTGTAAACTCGGCCGGGGGCTGCAGGAGGGGGCAGGGGCATGGCCCTGCCAACACCCCCTTTCCTGTGAGGGCAGAGGGCGGCTTGCCTCGCGCTGTAAGCCCAGCACCCAGCGCAGGGTACATACCCACAGTCACGGTGGGACTGAGGTAATGCAGGAAAATTTTATCTCCTTGTTCTAGAACAAACTCACGATGTTGGACATTGCGTCAAATAGAATCAAAAAGATTGAGAATATCAGCCACCTAACAGAGCTGCAGGAATTCTGGGTAAGTGCAATGCACGTGTGCTTGATGGCACTCAGCTGAGCAGGTCCCGGTGCCCGGAGCGCATCTGCTACGGCTCTGGGGGCCAGGGAGGGGACCAGGAGCTCGGGGGGCTGCAGACGTGGTCCCCACAATGCTTGTGGCCTTCCAGCAACGGCGTCACCAGAGAGCTGGGTAAAGTCACAGGCTGTCAGGCCCTGCCCCACCCCAGAGGCAGAGCCGCTGATGGCCGGGCACATCAGAACATGAGAAGCCCTGATCCGTATGGGTTAGTCCCAGGGTTGCCGTGTGGCTGGAGGGCTTCCAGACGCAGCCCCGAGGCCATGCTCCCGGCTCAGATGGCCCAGAACCTCGGGAGGAGCTGTGCATGGGCCTCCATGGCTACTCACCTTGGAATGTGCCCTTTGTCGGTCTCACAGCGATGGGTGTGGTTCCTGGAGCCCACAGGTGAGAAACGAGGCATAAGAAACCATGAGACTCTTTTGAGGGGGTTGCAGGTCGACCCCCAGCTGAGATCCACAGTGTCAGAGTTCCACACTTGTGTCCCAGGTGTGACTCCTGCAGGAGTACCGTGTGCAAAGTGTGCGTCATCTGAGATCTGTGCTGTGTCCAAGGCCTGCCCCTTCCTCACCCAGCCATTCTGCCAACCCTCTGATGTCCTGTGTGTGTTCTTCTCCTCATCTCAGAAATGACCCAGGTTTCCCTAACGCACAGTGGCCCGCTGTGAGGATGCCCCTGCCCCTTAGTGACGGTGCTGGTCTTGGGTGCCGTCAGGGCATGACTCCCAGACCAGCCTCTGCAGGGCTGGGGCACAAAGCGAGCCCAGGACTGCGGTCTGGCGTGCAGCCCAGCCGTGGAGGAGGGCGTGGCCAGGGTCAGCAGGTGGATCGGAGCAGAGGGATTCAGTCTGAAGAGGCCAGGGCACCTCACAGCCAGAGGATGAGCCCAGTGCTGGGGTCCTGACCAGGCTGCTCCAGCACCAGGGCACCTAGCACAGCAACATGCACACACCTCTAACCCCAGCCCAGCCAGGTGCCAGCCCTCGTGCCCCGGCGATCCTCTCAGGAACCTATGCTGGCCTGAGTGACAGAGGCCTGGAGGAGGCAGGATGCCCCCCATGATGGGGTCGTGAGCAGACTGGCTGTGCTGGGGGCTTGCATGGTCTTGGACCCCCAGCTTTCTATGAAGTAGCAGACTCCTAGTCTGACGCCAGCAGCCTACAAGTGATTTTGTTGTGTAAGAAAAACACCTTGAGAATTCTCCTACACCTTGGTTTTGTTTCAAGTGCTGCTGAATTTGAGGGGAAGTGAATGTGAATTTTGTATGTAAATGTCAGTCACCAGAAACCATTGGAATAGACTCTGGAGACAGTCTGCGTGGAGCACCATCCCGGTGCTCCGGGAGACCGGCTGCGTCTGCAGCAGGACTGCAGTGTGGGTTCAGGCAGGACGTTCACATGTGAGTGCAGGATCACCCGCCAGGAGTCTGCAGAGTTGTCCGGGTCACCAGCGTGCCCACAAGACCACACGCACCCGGGAGTGAGACTGCGTGGGCTGCCGTCTCCGTGCGCTCCGTCTGCGCGGGGTGCTGGTCAGGACGTTTGGGGGGACCTTCCCCGCATGTGCACGTAACGCAGCGGTCGAGTGTGGAGTGGCTGAAGAAGAAGCTCGCGGCCACAGGGAGCAGCCTGCTGCATCCAGAGCACAGGCCCTTCTGCGAGACCAGCAGCCGGCTTGCTTTAAAGGTCACTTCATTTGGCAGGAAACAGTGTGAGAAGGAGGCAGGAGACAGTCTAGAACAGAAAAAACTAAAACAGTGCTTCCAGGAGGTTCTTTAAGAAGACAAGTGCACCGGGAGGTCACTCCCCACACCTCGCTCCTTCAGCTGGGAAGGTCGCACGCCTCAGCTGGGAAGTACTCAGAAGAGAGACATACAGACCCATCCCTCCCCATGACCCTTCCAGATATTCTAGAGTTTCTCTGGAGACAGTACAGGTGAATGGTTTTGAGTTTCATTTTGAAAAAGTACAGAGTTAAAGCATCTGGAGTTACCTTGTCTAAGGCTTCTTTACAAGCACTGTTGGTGCTGAGCAAAATCCCCAGGCCCACTTTACAAATCCTAGAGAAAACTGCCTGGAGGCTAGCTGTGCCTGGAACACCTGTGCTAGGTTCTTGAAACACCCTATCTGATAAGACCTGGGGCTTTTATACCTAGTAAATACTGACTACTGGGACAGGGGTGTTGGCGGAGCTGTGATGGCTCACATGGGAAGCACATAGGGTGTGTGTCCGGCACAAATGACCGTGGAGGGGAGAGGAGGTGCGGGCGAGTCGGGAACGCCACCACCAGCAACACAGGAAAGGGGTGGAAGTAGATCCCACTGCCAGGACCTCCCCTCCGAACAGTGACAGGCCTCCGTTTGTTAAATGAAGGTGTCTTTTACTTCCGTGAACTTCATTGACCTTCACGTGATGCAGAACACACCTTGCTACACTCCCCAGTTATTACCATATTTTGTAGCAGAAACACAGAAGCCATGTTTTTTGAGGAAGAAAATACAAAAAATGCTTATAAATAGACTGTATATTTTGCCAAAAGAAAGGTACAAAATGCTGCTTAAAAAAACACACTGAAGACCAATTGGAGAACAGAGCCATCTGTCAGATTTGGAAAGTGTATGGCACATAAGACTGGGTGCTGGGCCCCCAGACCACAGCGGTGCAGCCAGTGCAGAAAGGTAGAAACAGCCAGTGTTGGCGTTTCCCAAGGTGCACGTGTGGAAGGCGTGAGCTGCATGCTCACCAGCTCCGCTGTAGCAGCTCCTGTTGGCTGCCGGCTGCAGCCCCAGCCTGCGGCCCAGGCCTCCCCTGCTGTGACTGCGCATGCGGAGGGGCCCAGGGGACAGTGATGGACGAGCGGGGCGGGGCGCAGGCCGCGGCTCTCAGGGAGCAGCCCTTGTCCCTCTGCGGTAGAGGCGTCGGGCCTGCCTAGGAGTTGGCCTCGGGGCCTCCACAGCCTCCCAGTTCTGGAAAGCTGGGTGTCCCAAGGCAGCTGACACACGAGGCCCACAGGGAGTTCTGTGAACACGGGCTTCCTTAAGCAGGCGAGCCTGAGAAACCCTGTCTGCCCGGGGCGAGGGCGGGCGCTGTGTGGTGGCTCCGTCGTCCCTCTGCGGACCTGGACGTGGACTTAGTGGCGTCCGCCAGGTTCATCCTGCGGGACGCGGCCCGGCCAGCACGGGCCAGGGTGCATGGGCCGACCTGTCTTCTGCATGGGGCGGGGTGAGGGCCGTGGGGTCCCGAGGCTTCTCTGACATGCGGCTGTCCCCCCAGATGAATGACAACCTCCTGGACTGCTGGAGCGACCTGGACGAGCTCAAGGGCGCCAGGAGCCTAGAGACGGTGTACCTGGAGCGGAACCCTCTGCAGCGGGACCCGCAGTACCGGCGGAAGATCATGCTGGCCCTGCCCAGCGTGCGGCAGATTGATGCCACCTTCGTCAGGTTCTGAGAGGCCCGCTCCTGCAGAGCCTCCCGGCCACGGTTTTAATCCACCCGTCGTTCCTGCAGCGTCACTGTATCAGCAGTCACAAACCCAAAGGCAATAAAAAGGCACCGAGTGAAGCTGCGTGTGCAGGGCCGTCCCCGCCGGCCGGGTGTGGCCCGGGTCCCTGCTTCGTGGCCCTGGGCCCTGCCCGTGGCCCGTCTCCATGTCCTCCTCTCAGAGGGGGCTCAGAGCCCCCCGGAGGGTGAAACAGCAAGTCTGGGAGGGTGTCCAGGGGCCCTCAGGCCTGTCTGCCCAGAACTCTGCAGTGTCTTGGGCTAGTAGATGCCCGTTTTTAAACCGTATGTGTTAGCAATAAACTGCAGGCAGAGGGAGTCTCAGCCCCGTGTGCCGCAGCCCCCATCCGTTCCTGCAGCCCTCAGGCCAGAGGGGCGGCCTCCGCACATGCTGCGTGGGGCCGCTGGCGGGTCCGAGCCCACCAGGTATCCGCAGGACTGCCTCCAGAGAGCTGCCCTCATCACCACACTAACATTGCCCCTTCTTCACCCTGTCACTGTGCTTTTCTTTATAAAACACACACCCACAGTCACCCTGGGTGTGACAAGGACCTCATCATCTCACAGGGCCTCAGACTTGTCCTTTGCAGCCTGAGAACCAAACCACGCGGTCCCCGGGGCTGCTCCTGTTTCCAAGGCTCAAGCTGAGCAGCCAGTGTGGGCCCCCCTGCCTCGTGTATTTACGTCAGTTCAAGGTTAAATTTGTTAAAACGGAATTAAAATGGCATGTTCTCGGCTGCATCCATAGCCACATCTCATGGGAGGCAGCCAGTCCCCATGGTCACAGGGAGTCCTGCAGGCACGCTGCCCGGGAGCTTGTCACAGAGCCAGGGCAGCCACGTGGGGGTTGGGAGCTCAGGGGTAACCCCTGCCCAGGGGGCTGAGGGTAAGGCCACGTCCAAGTCCCGACTCAAATCTGGGCCAGACTGGACTGTGTGGCCTGCATGGCCGAGCAGGCTGTGGGCCAGGAAAGCAGGCTCAGGTGTGGTCTGTTCCCAGAAAGAGCCTGCATACTGTGCTGTGAGCCTAGAATTCCGCCCTCAGCCAGCCACAGTCTGAGGACAAAAGAGAGGCGTTTTAGAAACACACAGATTCAGGGTCTGAGTGCCCTTGCTGGGAAATGTGGAGGCGTCCATCCGAGCTAAAAATGAATCCAAATGAAGAATCTGCAGCAGCACCAAAATCAGAAAACTTGGTTTAAAAGCACATACCTGGCTGGTTGCGGGGTCTTGCAAACACTGGGACACAGTTCCCGACAAGACAGAACTGCCTAAAGAACCATGAGTGGTCTGAACCGCAGCTTACTGTTTTCTTAAATCTGGAGGTAGGATCGGGGCACAGAGGTAGAGACTGCAGGTTTTCAGTTTGGTGTGGAAGGGGAGCGAGAGCGTGCAAGTGAAGTCGGTGGGAAGACAGCTGCTCACGCCGCGCTCAGGCGTGTCTGACTCTGTGACCCCACAGATGCACCCCCGGCTCTAGTCCTTAGTACTAGTCACTCAGTCGTGTCCGACTCTGACCCCGTGGACTGCAGCCCGCCAGGCTCCTCTGGCCATGGGATTCTCCAGGTAAGGATACTGGAGTGGGGTGCCATTTCCTCCTCCAGGGGATCTTCCCAACCCAGGGATCAAACACAGGTCTCCGCATTGCAGGTGGATTCTTTACCATCTGAGCCACCTGGGAAGCCCGTAAAACAGATAAATAATCAAACATCCAACTCACCAGTAGGAGAAAACAAACTTCAAGGAAAGAGGACATGAGAGAGGGGCACACAGGTCCACAGACAGACATGAAGACGGTGAGAACTTGCCCGTCAACGGCCCCCTCAGACGGGTCACAAATCCTAGGCCAGCATCCCCTTTTTAATGGAGACTTCAAAGTTATACAAAAGACAGTAGAAGGGATGGGAAAGCTGTGCTAAACCCAGTCAATCCTAATGAAAATGCTATTTGACTTTTTTAAGAAACTCCTTAAACACTAAGATTTATGTGGGAGAGAAAAGATCCACATTGAACCTTGAAACTTTAAAAAAGTGTAGTCGGCTTTGAAAACAAGTCAGGAGACATGATACCCTTTCAGATTCTAAAAGCGACAAACCCCTGCTTAGAAAGTGTAGGGGCCAGCCGGCTGTCCCAACCCTTGGACGGGACAAGAGACCTGTGTCGTGGGCGGGGCAGGCAGGGGCCACCGCAAGTGGGGAGAGACCACCCAGAGGCTGAGTCTCCATGTGACACTGAATGGAGGCTGCTGGGGGAGCACATTCGCCAGCTGCAATGGCGGGAGAGCTGCTTCCCCCAGAGCACAGCCAGCGGAGCTTACAGAAAGAAGAGACCTGAGTGGACACAGGGGGCAGATCGGGAGATTCCTGCCAAGCCAAGAGCTGCAAGGGCCTGACACTGAGAAACAACCCTGCCAGTCAGAAGGAAGCAGAAACCCGGGCCCAGGACAAGCTGGCGGCTCAGAAGCCTGGGCCAGCCAGCGGGGCTGCGGTCAGAGGAGTGTGGTCAGGGCAGGGGACCAGTTAGCTCACGAAGTCCCTGCTCCGCAAAAAGGGAAGCCACGCAATGAGAAGCCCGCACACCACAATGAATGCCCCTGCTTGCTGCAACTAGAGAAAACCCTGGCAAAGCAGCGAACACCCACCAGAGCCAAAAAATAAATCTTGAAAGAATTATTAAACAGTAATCTTAGCAAGACAGTTATATAGTTGGAAGGTGATCGGTGCTTTGGAAGAAAGCAGAGCATTTTGGAGAGACTCGCTGAGTCATTTAACAGCAGGAATGGGGTGACCCTGAAGAGGGGCCAGAACTCTGAGACCAGCACTCTGGGGCAGGGGCAAACCTGAAGGGGCAGCGGGAGGAGGGGAGCAGAGGGTGAAGCTCTGGGCACAGCAACTGGAAAGGGGGTGGAGGGAGGGCAAAGGAGGCCTGACTTGGGGCAGGAAGAACCGGGGGGCAGGGAAGGGGGGGTCCCAGGTGGGCCCAAGAGGAGGGAGGGGACACGGGGCGGGGGGGACAGGTGCCTGGACACGCTGGATCCCGGCCGAGGCTGGGGAACACGGGCAGAAGTGCTCTGTTCAGGCAGAGCCCAGCAGGCCTGGTGGCTTCCTGGAAGAGGGTCATCACTTTGGGCAAGGAGAAGGTTTGGAGGAGTCAGAGGAGGGTTCTGGGGGGCAGGGAGCAGGCTGTGCAAGTGGAGCCTCTCGTCAGGGTGTGGGGAGGGGTGAACATCCGTGGCTCACCCCTCAGGCTGCACGCAGAGCAGGCAAATATCAGGAAGGCAGTCGTCCCCAGTCAGCACTTGCTACAGCAGTCACTCGCCCGAGCGGTTTTTCGCGGATCAGCAATGTGTCCACACCCAGGGATGAGGTGCACTTGTTCCAAGCCAACTCGATGGATCTCTTGACAGACTGTCTCATGGCCAGGAGTGGTCCAAGACTCACGCTGAGCTGATGACACCTGCTTTCCCAAGAAAAAGGGCATGTGCAGCTAGCATAACACCTTGAATGTGGACTTGACGACTGGACCTGCTGCAGCCATCCTGCCACCATGAGGCAAGGGCTTGACCGTGACACCCACCCCTGAGCCACTGAACCAAGCCAGGTGCCAGCTCCTCTCTACTTATGAGGTGAGGAAGAAGACCTTCTGTGTTAAGTCACAGGAATTGGAGGCTTTTCTTTTCTTCCTTCCACTGAAGGTATTTCTGAATATTATATAAACATGCATTAAAAGTTATGGTCAAATAAAGCTAGTGTAGCATCAGAGGCCCAGCCTGGGCTCGTCCTAGCACCTGGGACCCTGTGATACACCTGTGCTAGTTGCAGCTTGCTTGCTTAGTTTTTTTAAACTGCAAAGTAATCCAACTTGAAAAACTTTCAAACCATAAAACATTGTATAAAGTGAAAAATAAAAATTTCACCCAGGAGCATGCACACCTTTATGCATGCATGTCTCCTGCCAAGGCCTCTGGCAGCCTGCCCCCACAGCTCTGCCTGGGCGGACCGCGCTGGGGCACACAGAGCTGCCGTGCCCCGAGAGCAGGGAGCCCACAGCCCTGCAAGTTGGCCACTTCCCAGACGGTCCTTCTCAGCAGCTGCCAGAACAGAGTGTCCAGTCGCCCCAGGTGGGGTTGCTCAGCCGTGCCTTCCTACTATAGGCCCTGTGGGGTCAGGCCAAGGCCAGCCTCTCCCCAGATTCCTCCCGGCCCACCTGCCTTGCACTCCCGTCCTGTGTCTACCGCAGAGCCAGCAGCCCACTCCAGGACCCCAGACCATCCTCTGTACAGACGTGCTCAGGCCTGTCCCTGCCATCCAGGGTTCCTGGGAGGCGTGTGGGGACTCTGGGCTCCAGCCAGGACAGAGATCTGATGGGGAATTAACACTAGCGGCCAAGGGCAGCAGGGGAATGGCAGGGAGGAACAGGCAGGGTGAGTGCCTGGGGGGTGGTGGAGGGCTAGGGCCCTTTCTCTGTGCCCGCGAGTGGGGTGGGAACCCCCTCACCCCGGAGCCCTGAGCCCTGGGATGCGCCTGAGGGCACCCCAGGAGCGGGCGCAGCCGGGCTCTCAGCCTGACCCCCATCTGCAGCCCCGCCTGCTGCAGGCAGGCCGCCCCCCCTGCAGCCCTGCACAGAAGCAGAGGGCCCAGGCAAATAAGGGGGTTGGGGAGAGCCGGCCTCGCCCCGACAGCCTGTGCTGTGGGTGTGTGCAGGCTCTAGGGACGCGCCAGCGCCCCCTTCTCTGACAAAGGTGGGTCCTGTGCGCAGAGCACGAGGGTACACGGGGCCCTTGCTGCCTGGGCAGGATCCCCCAGCTCTCTGTCCTCGAGGCCGACCCAGACTCGGCAGCCAGACCAGGTTGCTGCTGGGGGGGTGGCCGTGACCCCGGAGTCCTCTTCCGGAAGCCGCTGTACCAGGTGGGAAGCCGTTCTGCGACACGGGAGCCCCGGGGGGAAGTGGGGAGAGGGGAGTCTGGCAGCACCCAGCCCGCGAGGGCTCCGTACTCTGGGGCCTGGCATAGAGTCTGCCCCCGGCCAGTGGCTCGCTGCGGCTTCCCCCAGGGCACCCGGCCTGGAGACCGGTGCTGTCACCCGCTGCCGGACTCAACTCAGAGCGGCTCCCTCTGTGGCGCCTCTGCAGCTGGGGCATCCATCTGTCAGTTCCTATCCCTCCTGCAGGGGGCGCTGGGGAAAGACCCCACCACCACCCACCCCAGCCCCTTGCCACAGCGGGGGCTGCCACCCACCCAGAGCTCTGGGGACTTTCTTCCGGGGTGGGGGCCGGTCCTCAGCCTGCCCAGCTCTGAGGAACCTGCAGCTTGGCTGGGACTCCTACCCCCACCCTCGGGGCCCTAGGCGACCTGGGCAGGGTGGGCAGCCCCCCACAGTCTGTGGCCCCTCCCGGCCCCCAGCAGCCCCAGCTCAGATCCCCCACCCCTCCCGGCCATGGGCCCTCCTCCCCTGAGGAGAGGAACTCAGGGTCCTCAGGCCAGGCCGTCCTCCCGTCCCACCCGGGACCCTCAGGAGGTGCCAAGGCCCGTCTGTTAAAGCCAGTCTGTCCTCCCTGCAGGCGAGCAGAAAGAGGAGGCCTGTGCTCTGAGCCCACTCTCAGCGCCCCCCCCAGGTCCTGCCCACTGCCCAGGCAGGGTGGGGGTGGGGGGAGGCGGGCATACCCTGCACAGGGGGACAGACAGACAGCTGCAGGCTAGTCTCCTGTGTTCTCCCTCTCTTGCCCAGTCTGGAGCCAGGGCCCGATCTGGGGGGCTCCCCGAGACCCCACTGCCAGCCACGTCCCCCCAACAAAGCGGGCTCGCTGCGGGCTGTGCAAGGAGGCAAGGGCCAGCCCTCACAATCCCTTCTCTGCCCACACCAGCCCCGACGGCCCAGCCCTGGGGCTGCAGGAGCCACCCGATGCAGGCCGGCCCGGGGTGGGGGTGGGGGAGGACAGCGCCTGCCTGACAACGGCCACTCCCGGAGCAGTGGAGGGGGCTCTACAGGAGCTGGGCCAGCACTGCAGAGGCCATCTCCTCCCTCTCCCGCGACCCCAGACCTCGCCTGTCCTGGCGCAGGGGAGAAGGGGCGTCCTTACCCCTAGGGCAGAAACCCCTAGGACAAGGTAGGCGGGGCCAGACAGGGTCCCCCCCATGGGAGGAAGAAAGGGGACACAACTGCCTGAAAGTGGACACGTGAGCAGCGCAGAGGTGCCTGGGGCCGGGCCTCCTTGTTGGCCTGCGTCCACTTCTGCTTGCCGGCTTGTCGGAACCCAGAGGGAGGGGCACCCCTCAACCCAGAGGGATCAGGCTCAGGGCCAGCTGTGGATTCGTTCCGGTTGGGTGGGGTGAGGGTTGGAGCTCTGCATGGCTGAAGTTGTTGATTATGGTCAAGCCCGGTGACTGAGTGGAGGTTACGGGGGTACAGACGCCTGTTACAAGGTGCCAGGGTGAGACCCCCGGCCCCAGATTGCCTCTGCTTCTGGCTGACCCCCAGGGCCCAGGCCGCAGGCCCGCCTCAGGCTCAGATCCCCGGGGTCAAAGGCCGAGAAAGAAGCACCACTAGGGCCCGCAGGGAGCTCCCTCCACACAGACCTCTGAGGGCCCGTTTCCCCGTTTCCCGAGCCCATCTCCGGAGCTCCCACCCCTCCCCTCACAGACACCCCAGGTGAGGCTGTGGGGGAGCTCCCCACCCCAGGCCAGGCGTCCCTTTTGGGGGGGCTCCTGGCCGAACGTCTGCCCCAGTGAGCTGCCCGCCCCCGCCCCACGGCCTGAGGGTAGACAGGTGCTGCCTTCCCTGCCCGCTCGCCTGGAGCTCTGTGACTGCCTCCCGCCTGCCCACAGGCCACGTGGGGGCCGCCTGCTCATCTGCAGTCCCTGGAGGCCAGTACGCTGAGCACCCCAGGTCCTGGCCCCCTTCCCGGAAAGCTGACCATGGCCCAGGCCTTCAGAGGCCGTGCAAGCCCCCGGGAGGCCGGCCTGGCCCGGAACGTGCCTGCGCCCTGAGGCCTGGGCCCGTGGGGTCAGATGCTACTATCCGTCCTCCAGCGGGAAGCCGGGCAGCGCCAGCAGGGGGAGACCTCGCCAAGCCCTGGACCCATAAGCCCCTGACCGCATCTGCCAGCCCATGTCAGTCCCAGGGCTGGGGACCCAGGTGGGTGCCCAGGGGCGGTGGGGGGAGGGCGGGTCAGTCCTCGGAAGCTGGCCACCCCCCCACCACAGGGCACCAGCTCCTAAGCCAGCCTGGGCCAGCCATGCACTGGAGGGGAGACGGCAGGAAGGAGGTACAGCCGGCCAGGGCCCCAGGGCAGGGCGCCCCTCCCTCTCGCTCTGACTCTGCCTTCAGAGTGGATCGGACCCCCTTCCCCAACTCCCCTCCCCGAGGCTCTGGCTGCCCTGAGCCCTGCGACCCCGGCTCTCCACCCAGCACCAGGACAACAGAGCTAAAACCGATAGATGCCCTGCCCTCACACCCGTCAGAACAGCTCCTGTTCAATCGACAAAAAAACAGAACCTAAGTGCTGGAGAGGATGTGGAGACACTGGATCGTGAAACGGTGCGGCTGCTAGGAGCAGCACAGTGATCCCTCAGAAAGGTGGACAGAGTCACCCCGCGACCAGCAGCCACGTTTTCAGGTCTGCGCCCCAAAGAAGCGACGAGGACCACGTGTGCAGCTTCTGTTCCGAGGGTGTGGTGGCTAATGCAGCATTGAAGTCGCGTGCACTGTGCTAATAGAGGCGTCTGTTCGCAGCGAGCGGAGACACGGGCCACGGAGTGGACTTCCCACGTCATACAGTCACTCAACTTTTAACACTCTGAGGACCCACCAAACTGCTTTCCAAAGTGACTGAGCCCGGGAATCTCCTGGTGTCCAGGGGTTGGAGCTCAGCGCTCTCGCTGCTGGGGCCCCGGGTTCAATACCTGGTCAATGAATTAAAAATTCCGTAAGCCATAAGGTGCGGCAAAAAAAATTTTTTTTAACTTTTAAAAATTAAAAAAACAAAGTGAGCCTATTTTATTTTCTTTTACTTTGTTGTTACTGTTGTTCAGTCGCTCAGTTGTGTCTGACTGTTTGCGACCCCATGAACCTCAGCACTCCAGGCCTCCCTGTCCATCACCAACTCCCAGAGTCCACCAAAACCCATGTCCACCGAGTTGGTGATGCCATCCAACCAGCTCATCCTCTGTCGTCTCCTGCCCTCAGTCTTTCCCGGCACCAGGGTCTTTTCCAATGAGTCAGTTCTTCGAATCAGGTGGCCAAAGTATTGTAGCTTCAGCTTCAGCATCAGTGCTTCCAGTGAATATTCAGGACTGATTTCCTTTAGGATGGACTGGTTTGACCTCCTTGCTGTCCAAAGTCTTTTACTTCACTTTACTTTGTTTTATTTTATTTTGACCATGACACATGCCTTGTAGGATCTTATATTTGAACCCGGGTCACAGCTGTGAAAGCGCCAAGTCCTAAACACTGGGCACCAAGGAGCTCCCAAGACTGCGCTACTTTACAAAACAGCAACAACAAATGAGAGTTCCAGTTTCTCCACATCCGATCCAACACTTCCTTCTTCTGTATCTTGGTATCACTTGTCCTGGTGGGTATGGGGTGGCGACACCCATTATGATTTTGATTTGTATTTCCCTACAGATGGCTAATATTGAGCATATTTTCCTGGACTTATTGCCAATCTGTATATCTTTTTTAAAGAAACGTCTATTCAAAGTCTTTCCTTTTTCAAAATCATGCTATTTGTCTTCTTCTCACTGAGTTATAAAGGTTCCTTATGCTCTGGATGCAAGTCCTTCATCAGACACACGGTTTTCACACGCTTTCTCCTGCTCTGTGGTTGCTTCCTCACTTCCCTGACGAAGGGCTTTGAAGTAGGTAGGTCTTTAATGCTGATTAAGTTCATGTTACCAATCTTCTCTTGTATTGCTGTGCCTTTGGTGTCATGTCTAAGAAATCACTGCCTAAATCCAACTCATTAAGACTTGCAACTATGTTTTCTCCTAAAAAGTTTTATCATTTTAGCTCTTATACCTACGTTTGTGATCTTTTTTATCTTAACTCCACTTTAATTCTTTTTTTTTTAACTCCACTTTAATTCTTACATATGGTGTTAGGTAGGCGGTTCAGATTTATTCTTTGGCAAGTGGAAATTCACCTGTCTCAGCATCATATACTGAAATCACTATTCTTTTCCCAATGGATTGTGTTGGCCTCTTTGTTTAAAAAAATTGTTGTAAAATACAAGATTTTTTCTGAAATCTCAAGTATATTCCGTTGATCTGTATGTCTACCCTATGCCAGTGCCACTCTGTCTTGACTATTCTCTTTGTAGTAAGTTTTGAACTACTTAAAATTAAATTTAAAAATTACTTACAAAATTAAAAATATGCATCCTGAAACTTTGTTCTTCTTTTTCAATGATGTTTTGGCTATTCTGGGTCTCATGTATTTCCATGAGAATTTTGAAGTTGTCAATTTCTGGGAAAAAAAAAAATGCCAGCTAGAATTCTGATCAAGATTGTGGTGAATCTGTAAGTCAGCTGGGGGTTTGTTGCTGTCTTCACCATGTTGCCTTTGCACTCCTGCACATGGGCTACTTTTGCCTTTATCTGGAGCTCTTAAGTTATTTCAACAGCATTTGGCACTTTTCAGTGTATAAGCCTTGAACTTTTTTTTTGTTAAATTTATTTGGGTTGCACTTTGGCACTGCTGTAAGCAGAATTATTTTTCTGTTTTATTATCAGCTTGCTTACTGCTAATGTATAGAGATATAGTTGTTTTGTATGTTGATTTTCCAATCTTGCCAAAATGGATATTCAGTTCAGTTCAGTTCAGTCGCTCAGTCATGTCCGACTCTTTGCAACCCCATGAATCGCAGCACGCCAGGCCTCCCTGTCCATCACCAACTCCCAGAGTCCACCCAAACTCGTGTCCATCAAGTCGGTGATGCCATCCAACCATCTCATCCTCTGTCGCCCCCTTCTCCTCCTGCTCCCAATCCCTCCCAGCATCAGGGTCTTTTCAAATGAGTCAGCTCTTCGAATGAGGTGGCCAAAGTACTGGAGTTTCAGCTTCAGCATCAGTCCTTCCAATGAACACCCAGGACTGATCTCCTTCAGGATGGATTGGTTGGATCTGCTTGCAGTCCAGTGGACTCCCAAGAGTCCTCACATGCCACAGTTCAAAAGCATCAGTTCTTCAGTGCTCAGCTTTCTTCACCGCCCAACTCTCACATCCATACATGACCACTAGAAAAACCATAGCCTTGACTAGACGGACCTTTGTTGGCAAAGTAATGTCTCTGCTTTTTTTTTTTTTTTGTCTCTGCTTTTTAATATGCTGTCTAGGTTGGTCATAACTTTCCTTCCAAGGATATTAGTTCTGATAGTTTTTTTAGTGACTTCTTTTGGATTTTCTATATACAAATTACGCCGTCTGCAGATGGAGACAGTGTCACGTTTGTGTTTACCTATTTATTTAGCCTTCTTGGGCTGTTGCTCGAGCTTGCTCATCTACACTCCCACCTGGGAGGATCTCCCTCAGCCTGGAGGGCTCCCTGTAGTGTCTCCTAGGGAGCGCTTGCATGGGACTGAATCTCTCAGATTTCCATTCTTTCAGTCTCACTTCTGAAGAACATTTCTGCTGGATAAAGAATTCTCATTTGTTAAGCAAACCTTTTGTCCATTCTTAACTCTTTTCTGTCTTTTAGCTCGACTGTCATTGTCTTACGCGTCTCTGCTAGCTCCACCACGTGGTTCGTCTCTGGGTCTGTCTGACTCTGTCACCTTGTACAGTGTTGAGTTTAGTTTTGGGAGGAGGGTCCCTGGATCTGCCCGAGCGTGGTTTCAGGTGTCAGCTCAGGTGCACTTCGCTTCTGCGCTCCTCACCCAGGTGAGCGTCTCACCCTTGTGGTGAGGTCCTTACTCCTGCGGCCTCAGCTGGGAAGCTGGGAGGATCCTCGGGGGATCGCCCCCTCCCTGGAGGAGCTGCTATGCTGAGCCCCTCCTGAGGTTCTGTCAGCGCCCCCTGAGCAGCTGCCTCTGGGCGTGAGCAGCTCAGGAGCTCCGAGCGCCCAGGGGTCCCCTCAAGCCCGAGGCTCCTCGGCAAACCCTGAGTCTGACTTCTGCTCCCCGCCCAGCAAGGCCTCCGCTCCCTCGGGCTCCGTTGTCCTGCCTTGCAGTTTGGAAAGCGCCCTCAGGGAGAGAGAGGAAGTGAACACAGGGCTCGCCTCACAAGGGTCCCTCCTCTCCAAGGCCTGGGCCCCCAGCCAGGGATTGAACCCAGGCCCCCGGAAGTGGACGTGCAGAGTGCTTGCCACAGGACTCCTGGGAACCTCCCGCTTTGTCCAGGCTTTCCAGTCTCCAGGGAGGGGTCCGAGGCTGGAGTGACTCACACTCGGAGCGTTCGAGGGCCCCGTAGACTCCAGAGGACCAGGGGCTTCGCCTGCGGGGGTGGGAGCCACGGGGGGCGCTGGGGGCGACCCTAGGCCTCCCTGTCCCCCTCGGCTGCTGCGGGGCTGTCCCGGAGCTCCCCTGGAGCCCTCCCACCCGAGAGGAGGCTGGAAAGGAGACGGAGGAGGAGCCCAGCACCCAGGAGCCGGGGAGGGCTCCTCCCTGGGCTGGCGGCCCCCAGAAGTCCCGTCCCCGCCTCTGTGCCTGTCGGTTCCCAGCAGACCCTGTCCTCGTTTGGGAGGAGGACCTGAAGGAGGGTCGGCCGCTGGACACCACCCACAACAAGAGCAGCACACACGGGGCCTGGAGGGACAGACAGCTTCCTGGGCAGCCTTTACGCGGCCGGACGTGGTCCCGCGGCAGGGGGCTGACTGCGGAGCCCAGGCCCAGCCTTCATTCTGTGACCTCCAACCTCACCCCGCAGGCCTGTGGGCACGGTGCCCAGAGCCACGGGTCAGACCAAGCTCCAGCGTCTCACTGGGGGCCCGGCCCTCAGTGAGCCCCGGTGGCTGCGGATCCACAGGCCGCAGGCCAGTGTAATCAAGCCCTACCTGTCGCAGGAGGCCAAGTTCCTCGGGGAAACCAGAGCCCTTGGTCCCTGGAAACTCAGGAGCCACCCTGTGTTCACCCAGCCCACCTCCGGCGTTACAGTTTTGGTATAGATGCAACACTGGTCACCCTGACTCTCTGTGTTGGCAGCCTTTCCCGTGCAGCCTGTGGGTTGTAACACTTGGTGTCACTTAGATGCTCCAGCCGGGTGGAGGCAGCTGTGTCCGGGCTGCGGCGCCCTGCACTCAACCCTCTGCCCTGACCCCCTGGGTCGCCCCCCAGTCCGCCACCCTCCTTTCTGACCAGCGGCCTCCGGTCCACGGGGCAGGCTGTGCTGTCAGAGTCACCGGCCCTGAGGTCAGTCACATCCCTGTGTTTCTTGGTTACTTCATGCCACCAAGCAACACAGCTCGGCTTTGTCTGTTTGAACCTGACAGAAGGACTCGGGGCCGCTCCTCCTGACACAGCAGCTGCGAGACCCACGCGCGTCGCAGGGGTGGCTGCACCCGCCCGCGGTCCTGGGTGAAGCCCCTCTGTCTCCCTCTGTCCCCAGGTGCGCAGACAGGGGCTGCTGTGACTGCTCACCGTGCGTGTGCCCGCGGGGCTGGCTCCGGAGGCTGAGCCGGGCCACACTGGTGCCCGGCTGCGCCCCGCTGACAGCGGGAACCCCTGTGGACACTTGCTGGCATCAGCCTCACAGTCTGCCGAGTGAGCAGAGCTGCCGTCCGCAGCCGCGTCTCCCCGAGTCCTAAAGACATGCAACGTTTCTGCGCGCTCGCGGGCTCTGTGTGTTCCCAGGCGTGTGAACAGCCGTCTTGTCTCTTCTGCGCTTTTGCTGCTGGGCCATCCACCTTGTCCTCATCGATGCTGGGCGCTTGGGTCCTGGACGCTTCCGGCCTGGCCATCCTGGGCACCAGCATCGATATGTCATGGCTGATGGACCACGTGGCATCCCCTCCACCTCGTGTTCTGTTAGGAAGGGTGCCCCTATTGCCCACCGCCCCCCACCCCCAGCTGGCCAAGATCCCTTCCAGAGCCACATAGAAGCCAGCAGACACGCACGGGGTGGGACTGGGGCTGAGATCCCCCCCCAGTGACTGGGACCCACTCGACAGTCTGATGAGGGGAGGGGCTGAAAAGCACCCTGTGTCATGGAAACAGATGGCGCACAGGTGTGGACACATGACTTTGCCGGACCTCCCTCCAGACCGGTCGCCGTGAGTGGGCACGGGGGACCCCACGGGGGCAGCATGGGCGGCATCCACCACCCACTGCCCAGTGCCCTCAGCCCTCAGAGCAGACGGGGCCTCAGCCTCAGCACACATCTCAGCCAGCAGGGATGCCCGTGCCCACCACTGGCCAGGGGCGGGGCCTCGGCCTCGGCCTTGGGGGAGCCCTGAGGGCTGTGATGGGAGCCATAGCTGAGAGTCACTGAGGGGGCCATTTGGGACAGCCGGGGTGCTCAACAGGGACGCTGGGCCCTGGGGCTGAAGGTCCCCAGCTCAGGGCTCTAGGGAAGCCTGGGACACCTCTGCACACGGGCACTGGCCACACCCTTCCATTCGCATACACCCCATGTGCACACTTCTGCTTTACATGCATGATGTCAACAGATGCCCCATGGCTTATCAAAGGCAGAGATGTGTGGTCATTACCTGCGGAAGCTGTTTCTTGCCCACGAGACCAGGACAGCTGGTGGCCCCGGTGGCCTCGCAGTGACTGTCATTGTTCGGCGGCTTCTAGAGGCAGGTCCACAGGTCAACCTGCTATTTATCACATGGGTTTAAAATGGCGCTGGTGAGTTTTTACCATAGCTATGGAAACACCTCTTTGCTCAGTGTGAATGGACACGCACATACACTCATGCACACACACAGCGCACCCACAGAACAGGCATGCACACATGTGCACTCCCATGTGCAAAGATGCCCACATATGCCACGGGCACACAAACCTATGCACACACACGTGCACCCCAGGCTCTCATGGAGCCCGCGGTCCCCACTGCATGACGTGTAGGCTGAGGACCCCGCGGTGCACCACTTCCTCCTGCATGCCCCCGGGCTGTGCTCTGCTCCCACGTGGAGGATCTGCATCTGAAGCTGCCCCTGCGGGTACGGGACGCCTGTGACTGCACCCCATGCTGCTGCTTACAAGCCTGGGGGCTCCTGCTCCGTGTCCTTGAGGATGCCTGTGACCGCCCCGCTCCACGGTGCTCCCAGAAGCCCTGCTGCCAAGTTGGGTGGGGCGGCGCCCCCCGAGGCAGGATTGGGGTGGGGCGGGCAGTATCTGCAGCAGCCAAGGCAGCCTGGACCCCCAGCCCGGACCCTACAGGCCTCCTGCTGAGGTCGGCCGAGCACCGTCGTGGCGTGGGCGTGGACACTCCTTCCTGCTGAGATGGCTCTGGGCCTTGGGGCAGCCCTGGGGCCCGGGACTGGAGAGGGGGGCTCACCTGGTCTACACGGGGTCCACAGCCGGGCCACGGTGGGTGGGAGCAAAGCCGCACACCCCCACAGCACTGGCGCCCGTGTGCCCTCAGGATGGGGGGCAACTGACCATCCCTTCCAGGAGACGCAACTGGGCCTCCAACCGGCCGGCCGCCTGCTGGAGTGGCCGGTCATCCCCAGCAGCCTGCTGAGGCCATGCCTGACATGCCCCAGAGTCACACTCCTGCCGGTTCAGTGAGCAAGCTGTCCTGTAAGGGGGCTCCGCCAGCCCCTGACAGCCTCAGGCAGGGCCCAGGGGGTGGAGGTGAGAGAATCACCAAGTGGGTGAACCAGAACCTGCCACTCTCCCTGAGCTCTCCCCCGGACACTAGGCCCACCCCCGCCCAGCTCCGAGTCCACAGTGGGCGTACAACCCAGCACTTCCTCTCACACAGAATATGCAAGAGGCCACTCCACATTGTTCCTGGAGTCCTTCCCTTGGCGCGTGACTCCCCGAAGCCGGGTCACAGCCTCACCCAGCATGCAGGTTATGGTGGCACCCAGGCCTGGGGGGACCCGAGTGGGTGCCCAGCACCAGAGACCCCCACACTGAGGACACCTCCCTTCTGGCTGGGGGGCAGACTTGTGCCCCACCCAAGGGCTTCCCGAGGTTCTGGTTCCGGGGCAGGCCCTGCAGTCAGCCACCAGCCAGACACCTCCCGGAGAGAGGCCTTGGGTGCCACGCTCGGAGCTCCCGGGCACGCAGACGGCCATGGGCTTGTCGGCCCAAGCACCACCACCGCCCTGCCCTGGGGGTGTCCATGCCATCCAAGAACCTCCCGTGACCTCAGGAGAGGAAGAGCCCATGCAGGAGCCGCCCATGTGGCCAGAGGCAAGGCTGCCCTGCGGACCCAGCGGAGGCCCAGGCAGCTGGGCTCCAAGTCTTCACGCCTGCAGGTCCCTCAGGTGGACAGCCAGGCCCCCTTCTTCCCCAGCGCCCACGGGCGCCAGACGGTGAGTGGGGGTCCCAACGCTGCTCAGAGCCTATGGCCCAGACCCCGGACCCCTAGCAGGGAGCAGAGGCCTCTGTGGACATCAGAAGGCTGGCCTGTGCTGTCCAGGGTGGGGAGGCCCCACGGTTGGGAGCCCGTCCCCACTTTGCCACTCCGGGCCCGCAGGCCCCCAGGGCCCCAGTGGACATCACCTTCAGGGATTGGTGGGACTTGCCAAAGCCACAGGGCCTGGCAGGTGTGGGTCCAGCAGTTCAGTGAGCACAGAGGCCAAGGGGGCAGTGTCCCTGAGAACTGCGGGCAGGGCCGGCCGGCAGCGGGGGAAGGCTGGGATGGGTCTGCCCAGGAGAACTGGCCCCTGCAGACCAAAGGGCATGGCCACATGGGCTGCCCAGCAGGGGCTGGGCCCCCCTCCTGACACAGGCCTCCCGTCAGGGGGACGGCTACTCAGGGCGAAGGGCCAGCGCAGGCTGTGCTTGGAGGGGCGTAGGGTCAAACCCAGACTAAACCCGGCGAGCCAGCCTCCCGGCCAAGGCCTGCCAAGTGTGAGAACACCACCACCAGGGCCTGTATCCGGAGAGCCCGGGCCCCAGGAGGCTGTCATGGGCTCAGCCCTGAGACAGGAGGACCCTCGAGTCCCTGCCACGCCGTCACACGACCCGCGATAGGCCTCCCACTTGACTCCCAGCTGCCCAAGACCGTGGCCAAGGCCCCTTAGGGCTATGAGAGGAAAAGCCTCTTTGGGCTCGACGGGTTGCCGGGGGGCAGGGGTCTTCAGTGCAGCCTCCCCTCCCCGATGTGAGTCCTGGGGGCTGGAGGCGGGGGCAGGCGCTAGAGGGGGAGCTTCCGGGCGAGAAGGACGCCAGGTCCTGCCCCAGGGCTGTGGGGCAGTGGTGACAGCCCTCTGACGGGACAGGTCGGCTCCCTGGGGAGCTGCCCCTTCAGGAGGTCGCCCGCGTCCCTCACAAAGCCAGGTCACCTGGGTGTTGCTGGGTGCGGGGTGCTCACTGCACCAGCTGCCGCTGGACTGGACTCGGCCACCTTGGCACCACCCTTGACAAAGAGTCCACTGCCTGGTCAGGAGATGGGCGGGGGCCTGCCCCCTGCCATGTGACCTGGGGGTCTGCCCACTGTGCTGCAGAGCACCTTTCCCCGTTCTGGCCCATCTGCGCACTCGGGCAGCAAGACCCCCGCCCAGAGACAGGGAGCCTGCTCAGATCGCAGTCACTGGCTCCCCCAGGCCGCCCCTCCAGGTGCCTCCTCCGCGCCTCACTGGACTCCGGAGCCCCAGGACAGAGGGCCCCCTCAGAGAGGCCCTGCTGGGCCGCTCACCCCAAAGGGCCCCCTGCCCTGGAGCAGTGATCCTGCTCCCTGGATTGTCTGCTCTGTCCACCCAGGACAGAGGGGCAGCCCTGAAGCCTCCACACCTAGACCCCTGCCTGGTGCGGGGAGGGCGCCTCCGCCCGCCTGCAGTCTCCCCACCTGGCAGCTCCTCGTCCCCAGGGCCCCTGGCAACATCCCCAGAGGGCCCGCAGGCCTCGGGCCTCGGCCAGCAGCAGATCCGGCTGCGGCACTGGGCCCGCTGGGGCGAGTGGGGCAGGTACCAGCCTGTGGGCCCCGTGCACAGGGGTTTTGGCAAGAAGGTGGCCTTCCACTCGCTTGGCTCGGTGGGTCCTGTGCCCACACCCCTCAGGGCTTCCTGGGCCCCCAACTTGGCCTTCAGGGTGACATCTGCTAGTCAGTGCCCCCAGGGGCGAGCCAGGTCTGGGGGCTCAGCCAACGGCCATGCTGACTGACCCTTCCGAGGCCAGTGCGCCCTGGCTGAGCTCCACCCTGCCCAGCCGCTTCCCCACACCAGGTGTCCCCTCACCATGGCTGTTCTGGGGGCCCCCTTTCGACTCCTGACGCCACAGCCCACCAGGCATGTCCTAAGAAGCCCAGGGCGACCCCAGGAACTCCCACCCCAGAGTTGGTCATGCCTGCCCAGGGTCCGGGGAGAGCTGCCCCCTTGCCTCCTGCAGACAGGCTGGCACCCTGGGGTTGACCATCTGCCCTGAGCGCCCAGGCTCCTCGCCTTCCTCATGGCTCCACACCACCCTGCACAGCCATGCTCCCACCGTCCCAGCTGCTGAAGCCCTTTCTTGATCCAAGGACAGCAAGCGTGGCCCCTCAGTGACCCTAGTGGCGGGCTGTGCTGGGGAGCTGTGCGTGTCCTGTGCCCTGACTGGGGACACAGGAGAGGCCACCCATGATCGCACTGGACCCAGATGGGGGACAAGGCATTGGGTGGGCAGGGCCCCAGGAGGGCAAGGGCCCTGGGGCACAATGGGTGGGGCCTCCTCTGGGTTCTCGACAGACTTGCATCTCAGAGGTCACTCTGGCCAATGCAGGGGAGGCCGGACACCAAGCCGGGGCGGCTCTGGCTGTGACCCATGGGAGGCAGATGGGGCGTACGTGACAGACCTGGCTGTGGCGGGCTGGGGTGCAGAACCAGAGGTGTCAAGAACAACCCCAGCCTCCAGGACTGAAGTCCGCTAAGCAGGTGCCTCTCCAGGAGGGGCCCCCATCCCCTGCATGTTGATGGGAAGTGACTGAGGCTCAGGAAAGGGGATTCCGGGGGGGCACGGGAGCCTGGGGGTCAGATGTTGAGGTCAACAGGAGGACAGGTCCAGAGTCGGGGGCGAAGGCAGGAGGATGGAGCTGCAAGGAACGCTCCCTGGGGGCCATCCCGTCATGGCTTCCTCCCAGAAGGCTCTGCACCTCCTGCCCCCACCCCGCCCCCACAGGGGTCCTTACAGGTCGTGCCACTGTGCAGAAATCCCTGGGACTCAGCCCAGCCCTGGAGACCAGGCCCACCCAGATCACCCACAGGCGACTCCAGAGTCCCCCCTGAGAGTTTCTACGCAGGTTGGCTCCTGACAGCGGCGGTGGTGGGCATGCTGGTGTTCCTGGTGGATGCCTCATGGTGTCCTGAGACACCCACATAAGCATCCTCTGCCCTCCGCTCGCAGGCTGCCCCATGTCTGCTCAGGTGGGTGTGTGGTCGGAGGGGCTCCCAGGTGCCAGGCCCGGGGCAGAGCTCAGGGTAGAGGTGAGCACAGAGCCACCCCAGCCCAAGTCCCAGGGGTCACGGAGGGCCCTGGGACTTGGCTGGAAGGCTGACAGGTAGACAGGTGTGCTCCCAGGCTGACACAAGTGGACAGGGGGGTCCTTAGGTTAATTTTATTGGCACGTGCCCTTGTTTCTTACAATAGTGTCAACTTCTCTTATCATAAGCAAAAGACAGAGCTTGGCTTTTATTGTAATGTAGAGCTGAAATTTCAAAAAGTTATCTCAAAAATTATCATTGCATACATTTTTTAAAAGAAATGCTGGGCCTGGCAAAGGCAGTGGTGGTGAGGGAGAAGACAGGTGTCGGGGAAGGCAGGGCCTGGGGCCCCCGCTGCTCCCTGCACTCCCCTCAGCCCCACCCCACCCTGAAGGCAGGCGCTGTGCGTGGTGGAGACAGCTTGGAGCTGTGCCCCCTCTGCCCAGTCTGCCCCTCTGGCTGCTCTCCCTTGCCCACACCCTGGGCCAGGTAGGAGGGCGGGCAGGCGAGGGCGGAGGGCAGCCCCTTACTCCCCCAGTTCCGGCCATGACCCTCCAGGGATCCCCACTTGGCACCATCCAAGGCGGAGCGCACTGTGCATTACTCACCTGGGAGGCAGTGTCCCCCCGGGCTAAGGCCGGCTGGCCCCCAGCCAAAGCGCTCAGTGGAGCAGCTAGACGGTGGGTGCCACAGGGGCTCCTCCTGTTACCCCTGCTGTTAGGCGTGGCGGCCAAGGTCAAGAGCAGGACCCTGCGCACACAAACCTTGCAGCCCTCAGGCAGAGTCTCAGGCCCCAGGTTCTGTCAGCCGGCACACTTCCAGGGTGGGTCAGCTCTTCCTTGAGCCCGGCCGCCAGGCCTGCACCCCACACTCCCTGGGCCAGAGCTTCGGGGCCAAAGAGGGACTCACAGACAGACATGCCTTCGATAACCTGCTGGGAACCTGTCTGCACCAGTGTCCTAGGTCTGCCCTAACAAATGACCACAAATGGGGGTTAAAACAACAAACTGATTTTCTCACAGTTCTGAAGGCAGAGTCCAGTATGGCTTGACAGCTGATTCCTTCTGGAGAAGGCACAGGGCGTCTGCCTCATGTCTGGTGGCTCTGGGAACCCTGACGTTTGCTGGCTTGTGGCCCCACTGCTCCCATCTCTCCCATCTTCACATGGCCTCTCCCTTTGTGCGGGCCCATGTCTGTCCCCCCTTCTCTTACAAGGGCTTGTCACTGGTTTCAGGTCCCCCCAGTCTGAGTGCTCTCATCGGGGTCTCCTTATCCTAACTACACGTGCAAAGGCCTTTATTCCAAGGAAGGCTGTATCCTGATCACCTTCCTATCAGAATGTATGTCCAGGAGGACGTATATTTTCAGAAGCACAGTTCAAGCCACTACAGTCCATCTTCTGGCCCCCATGAGCAAAATACAGTCACCCCCGACCTAGTGCCACAAAGTGTCACCCACTGCAGTGTCAACCCCAAGTCCCCAGGCTCCTCTCATCCTGAGTCGGGGGTGGGGAAGGTTCTGGGGCAACACTGCTCCCTCCTGCACACTAGACGGTCACCGCCTCCAGGGTACAACGGAATTCCCCAAGAGGAGCCGCCTGCACCAGGTGCTGGCCAGCTCAGTGGTGGTCCTGGCAGTGGTGAGGGTCCCCGCTGCCCGGTGCCGCCCATCAGGCCGCTGTCCTCCAAGCCTCAGGGGGCAGTAGCACCCCCTCCCCGCCGTGGGGCAGGGCCTGGTGTTGTCTCTGGGACCCAGGAGGCCCTCGCTGTCCTCAGAAAGGCCATGGTGTTCCTGGGCTCCAGGGAGGAGTTAGGGATCTGGGCCCTAAGAGGCAGGTGTGTGGGGGGCAGGGGGCTGAGGCAAATTCCCCTTGGTGGCGGGCCTGGGGCATGCTTCAAGCACAGGGCCCCTCACCCTGTCTTGCCCTCTAGTCACAGGGACTTCTTAACTGACCCCCTTCAGAGATCTCAAGAACTCCCAGGTTCGCCTAGTGAGATGGGGGCCGGCTGACAACAAGGTACAGAGGCCCCTGTGCCGCCCAGAGGTCGCAGAGTCGCCTATCTCTAAGTCTAAACGATCGCCCTTCCCGCCTCTCCCTGCCAGCCACCTCCTGCTGCCCAGCAACCTGCCAGGAGAGGCCGGGCGCACAGCCTGGTCTGGGAGTGGGACAGCAGTGGCTGTGGCCTGAGGGTGCTGGGGTGTCAGGCTGCAGCTGCAAGCCTCACGCACCCGCTGCCCCACAGGTGGCCGTGGTGCTCTGTGCCAGGGGTCCATCACTATGTACCGGGCCACCCTGGTGTCCGGGTCGGACACCAGCGTCCTCGCAGCCTGGGTGAGCTTCCATCCCTGCTCCTGCTGACTGGCTCGGTGGTGGGCTCTGGTTCCCTCCTCCATCACCGTACCGTCCCCCATAGGCTTCCCGCATCGCCAGCCTCACGGGGTCCTTGGTGCACCTCGTCTTCATCCTCATGCTCTCCAAGATCTACGTGGCCCCGGGCACACGTCCTGACGAGATGGGGTGAGTGCTGACAGCGCTGGGCGCCAGCCAGCCAGATACTTTTCTCATGAGTGAGGCGCCGCTCGGACGCGTCCCTTCCTCCCTTTGAGGCCCCTTAAACAGCAGTGAGCAGGGCCTTGGCGGGGGCCTTCGGTGACCCCCCTTCCGTTTCCCAAGGACAAGTCCATCCGTCCACACACCGGGGAGAATGGGGCAGAGTGTGGCGGAGACAGCGTGCGGGAGGCCAGGGACAGCGCCCTGGGGGGCCGCCCACAATGTCCCTGCAGCAGCGGGGCCCGGGAGTGTCCGCCAGCCGGCCTCCTGGGGCCCGCCGCCGTCTCGGCGCCTCCTTGTCGGGCACCTCTGGCGCCCAGCGCCCCAGACCCGTGCCCAGCCCCCTTTCCGAAGCCGCATCGTGTTAATTCTCATCGGCGCTTGCATTGCTCCTCCCCTACGCGGAGCGCTTCCAGAAGGTCCCGAAGTCAGAGCTTTGGGAACGCGCCCTCTGCTCCCTCCTGAACGGATCTCTTTGAACGCCGGGCGCCGGGCCCTTTCCTCACTCCCTGAGCCGGGGCGGTGCTTGACGCAGGCGCCCGCTATGCCCTAGAGGGGCGCCCACGTCGAGTCTGAGCGCGCTGTCACCCGCAGGGCGTCCATCCTCCAGTTCGTCAGCTTCCACTCGCCGGTTTACACATTCTTCTTCAAGAACATGTTAGCGCCTGCGCCTGCCACACCTGCCCGCCCCACCCCGCCCCAGTCACGCCCACTCCCGGTTAGCCCCGCCCCTCCTCAGCCCTCCCCGCCCATGCCCCGCCCACGCTCTCCCGGGCCCGCCTCGGCCTCACCCTGATCCACCTCAGCCCGCCCTAACCCCGCCCACTCCCTACTGGTCCGCCCCCCCCCGGCTGACCCCGCCTCGGCCCGCCCCATCCCAACTGGCCCCGCCCATCCTTAGCCCTGGCCCCGCCCCTCCTCCACCCGACCCGCCCACAAGCATCGGCCACTCCCCAGCGGCCAATCCCCATCGCTCTCGTCCCGCCCCAGCACACGTGGCCCGGCCGCGCCTCACACGACGGTCACGCCCACGCCACGCCCCCTGTGGCCCTGACACCGCCCAGAAGCTCCTGGGAGGTGGGCGGACACAGAGGTGCTCCCCGTTGCCCGCCGTGCGCCCCCCCCATGGTTCCGCCAGGTGGGCCACGGGCAGCCGCGAGAGCGGAGGCTTGGCTCTCCTCAGGTTCGGCGGCTACCCCGGCAACTGCCACACCTTGCTCGGGGTCCGCAATGAGGAGGTGAGCGCGGGGAGCCGGCGGTGCCCCTCCCCGGACCCCACTCAGGCAGCCGTCCACAGAAGCTCACAGTCCGCCTGTCCCCGTTGGCACCCGATTCGCACCGGAACCCAGCCCCAGTCACTGGCATGGACCATTAGCCGCCGTCGCTGCAACAAGCCCGGTCAGCAGGCTGGAGGTGCAGAGGCTGGCGGCCCCCCGGGCTTCTCCCCAAGGCGCCCCGTCCCGTCAGCACAAGCGGGCTCACCTGCAGCTTTGAGAGTCAGGGAGCCTGTTTTCTGGATAGCGGAAGCTGGTTTCCTGAAGGATGAAGCCTCGCTGCTATGCGGGGTCCCAAGAGCAGACCCCAACGAAAGGCCCAGGTTCAGTTCACTGGTGCGGATGTTACCCTGGGAAGCATGCAGGGGGCAGGGCCTGTGCAGAAGGAGGTGCCCCTAGCAGCACTTGAGTGGGGGGGTCACCGCTGTGGGCTTGTGAACTCAACTCTGCCCCAACCCGCCTGAGACATTGTAGAAAAACTCTCAAAATGACCATCTGGTCCCTTCCTGGCTGAGGGCCAAGGAGGCACAAGTAGGGGGCCAGAAGTTGCCATGGAACACCACTCCTGAAAGCCCCTCTGCTCCCATTTGTTGCAGGAGGAGGGGAGAACAGCAACTTTCCATGGGTCAGAGCTGTGACGCAGTCTAACAGCTGCCTGCAAAGGGGCTGTCCCTAGGACCCTCTCCAGGTTCACACTGTCGGGGAGATAGCGCTGATGGGCTGAAACTCGGCGCAGGAGTGTGCATGGCACACAGCAGGCAAGCAGGGCGGTATGTGGTTATCAACAGGAAAAGTCCCAACTCAAAATGGTTCCAGCAAAAAACGCAGTTTCCTGGGCTCCTCTATTGAAAATACAGGACTCTGTGAGTGCAGGTATGGCTGGAACCAGGTGTTTGAACAGTCTTGCACTGCTTTCCCCAGCACTGGCTGTGTTTTCAGGCAGATTTTCCTCTCCTGATAGGGAAGACATCTTGCACTGTGGGCTGACGTCCCAAGAGCTCAGGACAACACCCTCTAGCTTAATACCCAGCACAAGGTATGTCGTCCCACAGGCTCCCCCGAGAGCCCCTCACTGGCGTCATCAGGTCCCTGCTTGGTGAGGCCTGCCTGCATCCTGGGTCTGCCCCAGATTCACAGGCTAGGGTCAACCCCATGTGACTCCACGTGGTTCCCCAAAGAGCCCAGGGTGCCACACGGCCATGCCTCTGATGACCTGGGGAAGACTGCGGGGGCTTGAGTGAGGTCAGGATGGGGAAGGAAGGGAAGGAGGGTCTCTGCAGTCAAGGTGCCCCTGGCCGGTCTGAAAGGAACATGAGGGCGTGGCAGGGGCCACCTTGGAGGCCCGGAAAAGGATGGACGCCTTGAGGCTGGTCCCTCCCACAAGCTAACCTGAAGGGCGGATGCTGCAATGTGCAGCTGGGGGCCACCTTGCCGAGCTGGCCCAGGAGCTCCTGGGCATCATGGTGGGCAAGCAGGTCATCAACGCCGTGCAGGAGAGTCCTGTGCCTGCGCTCCCCGGGGTGAGTCTCCCACCCCACCCCACCCGCCTGGAAAGCATCCAGGGACTATGGGACCGGGGAGTCTCTGGGCCAGCCAGCCCCGCCAGGAGAAGTTATGGGGAAGGCGGGTCCCACCCACCTGGACCCCAGGGACTCAGGCATGTCCAGGGGAGGCTCAGCCCAGCTACCGGCCCAAAGGCTCTCTGACGCCCCCACCCTGTGTCTCTGCTGCAGGCGCTCACTGGGGTCTCCTGCCCTGGGGCTGCCTCTGGAGGGCAGGAAGCCTGGGTTCCTGGGCGCTGCCCCAACCACCTGTCCTTCCTGTCTGTAGCCCTCTGGGGCTGGGCCAGGCATTCTTTGGGGAGGGAGGAGCAAGGGGAGGCACCAGGCTTCTGGTGCCCTTAATGGGGACACTGGGGTCCCATCCCCTGGTTCCACCCACTGGCACCACTGTGGCTGCAATCAAGGCAACTGGGACTGCCCCCCCCCCCCCCGCCAGAGCCCTCGAACTGCCCCACCCAGGGGTGGCCTCACATCCAGCCTAAGGCTGGATGGACCCAAGCTGGACCCTCACCAGCCCCTGCACACCTCATCTCCCCAGAGACTTCCCAGGCACCACAAAGCACGGCTGTCAGACTTTAGCCCAATCACGTGCCTTCTGTGGTGTGGCCCTGATTCTCAGGGCAGGTGGTGCTGGGAAACTGAATTCAGGATTACAGCAGGCAGAGTGTAGCCGGACGAGTGCAAGTGTGGGCAGAGAAGCATGCACACGCTCACGTCCGGGATTCTCATCCGCTCCCTCCCTGACGTAGCTCCTGCCGCCTCCTCTTGCCCAAGGGAGCTTGGGGGGAGGCTGGCACCCTGCCTCACCAGGGGGATGTGGGTGCAGAAGGCCTGCCCCTCGCTCCGCATGCCCTAGGCCCCAGGCCTCCAGCTCCTGCTGCCTTTCCTTGCAGGGCGACCGGTGGAGGGCTCAGGAGAACAGGGCCGTCTTCCTGATGTTTCCTTTTTGTTTGACCCTGGTGTTTCTGTCTCCAGGAAGCTAAAGGGCTGCTGGCAGGGGTTCTGGCTCCACTCTGAGAAGAGGAAGGCAGTGGTTTCCCTGGCGGCTAGCCAGGTGCTCTGGGCGGTAGAGGCGGACTCCAGCTTTTGCCCTTCGAAGGCCTGTTTGACAGGTACCTTGAGATGGGCAGGGGCCATGGTAGAGGCTGTCACCACCAGCACCGTGGGGAAGGGTAACTGCACCACCAAGGGGCCTTCCAGCCTCAGCATTCCTGCCTGCATCTGCCTTGAAATACGATGTAGGGATGGATGTGACAGGGAGTCCCTGATGGAGCCTGGCGGCGGGAGATAAGGAAACGAATGGTGGGGCCATGGTCGGGAGCACTCAAGAAAGGCTGGCTGAGGGCAGGAGGGGCAGCGCTGCAGGTCCAGGGACTCAGAGAGGACCTGAGGCCACTGACGGGGCTCGCTTGGAGTGGCCTTCATCTCCTCCCACCCCCGAACGCTAGGGCCAGAGCTTGGTGCAGGACGTGAGGAGAGCAGTGAGGGCGTTCAGGCCGGGGTGAGGCTGCACGGAGGCGGCGATGGCCTGGAGAGCTGGACTTCTCCGGACAGTTTTTCGATGCCCACACTCTTTGCTGGACCCTCCAGTGCCCTTGCCAGGAGGGGGCCTGTGTCTGGGGCTTATCCCCCGCATGGATGGGGCGATTGCACTTTTTGAGGCCAGGGTCTGCATCTCATGTGGCCCTTCTGTTTGATGACAGAGGGGAGAACCGCAGCACAGTCAGAACTGCCGCATCTGAGCAAGGCAGGCATTGCTCTGAGCTCCCGGCGGCCAGAGCAACAGGGGTGACGGCAGTGGCTTTGTTCTGTGGATGAAGAGGGCAGAAAGCGCACAGGGAGGGACACGCTTCCTCATAATATGAGCGGGCGACCACTGGACGAAAGGCCTCCGGGCCCCATGCTCTCCTTAGGAATCTGACGTAAGAGCCAGAAGCCCCCTTCAAGGAGCCCCTTCCGAGAATCTTGCCAAGAGTCCACAGGGCGGGCGCAGCACTGGGAAGGACAGTTAGAGTCCCAGACCACAGGCAGCAGGGGGAGGCCGCGGATGGCCAGAAACGCACCCAGCGCTGTGAGAGCAGATCGGGAGGCTTACTGGAGAAGGAGGCCTTGCCTTGAGGCCTGCGGGATGAGTAAAAGCCGGGACTGTGGGCACAGGCAGGGGGGGTCCCCCGGCCTCCCTGAAGGGCGCGGTGAAGTATTTACTGTGGGCAGTGTCGGGCCACTGGTCGCAGGTGCATGTGGTCCTTATCACTGGCTGAAACCGGGCGGGCAGAAGTCAGGGTCGCGCGCCGTGGCCACCGGAGGGCCTGGCGGCGACCCTTACCCCGCAGTCCCGCAGTTCGGCTTCATTACCACCTTTGGGGCCGCCTGCCTGCTCGCGCCGCTCAGCAATTGGGTGGAGATCCGCCTGGACGCGCGCCAGTTCATCCGCCCGGTGGCCGAGCGCGCGCAGGACAAGGGCATCTTGTTCCACATGCTGGAGCCATCCCGCACCTGGCGGGCGTCAGCAACGTGAGCGCCGGGCCCGGCGGGGGCGGTCCCCCGGGACAGCGGGCCGACCGGGGCGCGCGGCCCCGCGCTCACTCGCCGGCCGCCCTGCGTTCCTGTTGGCCTTCTCGGCCCAGTTCCTGCCGCGCGCCCACTACCAGTCAGCTTCAGCGCCGAGCGCAGCCGCCCGTGCGGGTGAGGGCGCCGGGGGCGGGGCTCCCAGGGAGGGGCGGCGCGGCATCCGGAGCGGCCAGGTTTGGAGGGCCCGGCTACCCGAAAGACCGCCTCCGGAGCTGCACTGCGGGAGGGGATCAGCCGGTGCGGGGATGGCGCTCCCGGCGCCCGCGGGCTGAGCTCGGCGGCGGGGAGCAGGTGGCGGGCTGAGAGGGGCGCTGGCACCTCAACCTGCCTCCCACCGCCGCGTGGCTCCCACAGGTATCAGGCCTTCCGGGAGGATGACGCACATTATTCCCGGACTTACTGGACTCTAGGGCCACCTGTTCGGCCCTTGTCACGGTGTTCGAGGCGCCAAGGCCCGCAGGATGCTGGGCCTCGCTCCCACCCCAGGGCTCCGCTCAAGGTCAGTGCGTGGTCCGCGGGGTGGGCATGGGGGAGGCCGCAGGCCAGCGCCCCTGCTGTCCCCCCGCAGGCAGAGGGCGGCCCTCTGCGTCTTCGCCTCCCGGCCTGGCCTCTGTCCAGAGTACCCTGGGCACTGCAGGGTCCGTGGAAGCTGGGGTGGTCTGCTTTGCGGCCTCTGCCTCTTCCGGGAGTTTCCTTTCCTGCACTGATGCTTGCTGTCCAGCTCAGCCCACGCCTGCGGAGCCCTTGCCCACCTCTGGCCCCACTCTGGCACGTGTGCCAAGGGGTGGGGGTGCGTGGCCCCCCACAACCCCCCTGCTCCCACCTCAGCCTTGTGGAAACCGACATCCCTGAACCTGTGGCGATCCGGTGAAGAAGCACTGCAGCCCCAAGCAGACGCTGGCTGAGAACCAGGTGAGCCCCCACGCCCACCCCCGCCCGCGCTGCGCCCCAGAGTCTAATCACGATCCTCCTCTCTGCCCTTTCCTGAAAACAGGCTCTTTTTGGAACAACCGGAGTAAAAGAGAACCAAGCCTTGGGCTCAGAGACGAGTCTGGGCCCAGAGCCTAGGCTGCCAGGAGCTGGAGTCACAGCTCGCCCCACAGGAGGCAGCTGAGGGGCCTGGAGGCCGGGTGGGGGGTGATGCCGTCAAAGGCTTCCCACCTCAGAGGCCACCGCCCCGCTCCTGGCCCCTCAGGCCTGTCTGCCTCCCAGGCCCTGGCATGGGCTGGCCCCATGGCCTGCTGACTCCAGCCAGGGCACCTGGAAGGTGGGGTGCTCGGTGCCCAGGGGCAGCTTTCCCTGCCGTCTCCTGCCCAGCCCCACCTCCCTCTTCACCCGGCGGGATGGCTCCATAGCTGAGGTGCTGCCTCCCCGCACGTCGTGCCTCCCCTGCCTTCGCCTGCCCCGGCCCGGCCTCGCAGGCTCGGGAGGTGGCCTCCACCGGCTTCACACGTCCGCCCCCTCAGCCCTGGACGGGGCTCATCTCCCCTCAAGCTGGTGGACTTGGGGTCCTCCATCTGGCCTGCCCTGTACCTGCTGCCCCTCAAACGGTGGCGTCCCCTCTCCAGCCAGCCCCGCTGCTTCCTACAGGTCCAGGCGGGGTCCAGCCTGCTCCCCACATATCCCAGCTGGCAGCTCCAAACCAGACTGTTCTGGGCCGCAGCCGTGAGCCTGTTCACCCCTCCCCCAGGCCCCTGCAGCCCCCTCCTCTGACAAGGCCCGCAGCTCCGCCTCCTCACTGCTCCGGCGCCTTTTCCTTCCAGCCCATCCACAGCCCCCGAGCAGCCCTTGCAGCGCCTCCTGTGGCAGCGCCTGGCTCCCGCCAGCCTGAGCCAGCAGCAGCCTCACGGTGGGGAAGGTTTGGAGGGAGACTGAACTATTCCTTGAAGCACTCAGAGGAAAGGACATTCACTCCTGTGACGCTTGGTGACTGTCCTTCCGCAAGTCTTCCCGTCTGTCTGCATGGGATCATCTTCAGGACGGGGAGCTTCACGGCACCTGCAGCTGGACTTCACCCACCGCCCGTCTTCGTGAGCGCCCTGCGTCCGCCTCCTCTGAGCTCTGAGCACACAGCGCCCCCAGCCTCGCCGGCGGCTCACTGCCCTCTGCTCTGTGGTGGAAGCCCTGCAGTACAGACGCCAGGAGACAGTGCCCACTTTCGACTCTCAGGGGAGCGCTCCTTGAGGTCCCAGCACGGTCAGCAAGGACACGTGGTCCTTCAAGCGCTTTGATGCACTACAGTCCGGCCAAGCTTCTCCTCAGAACTGCCGGTCGATGCCTTTGTAACACCCACAGATCCGGGCCTCAGGAAGCACCAGGGAGGGGCTGAGACCAAGGGGCAGGTGCTTGCTCGCCCACAGTCCAGAAAATGAGCTGTCCTTCTGTCTGTGGGCAGAGGGGCTGTGTGCACCGTGCCCTTGTTACAAAATCCACAGGCGTTTTCTTCCAGATGGTTGTTTTTGTTGTTTCAGACTTTTAAAAGTAAACTTATGGAAACGTAAGAAATCTTGGGTTTGCATGAAGTGAGCACATCAGCGTGATGAGCATTCATACAGACACAGCCCTGGTCATTGGGGTGTGGTGCCTGGCAGGGCCTGCCCACACCACCTTCCTTTCCTGCCTGGAGTGGTCGGTCCCACCTGGGCCTCAGGGATGGGACCCCCAGGTGTGACCTCTTCCGCAGGGCACACCACCATGGGCCTTCCCGACAGTGCTGTGCTGTGATGCCCCCTGAATGAAGACCACTGAGCTATCCGGCCTGGCTGCCAGGGATGACCGCGTTGCCATCAAACGTCCACACCCCCTGGTGTCCTGGAAGGTGTCAGTCACCGTCCGTCCCCAACACTGATGCCTCCCAGCACCCTGGCTCCTGCGAGGCCATTAGCCCAGGGCTGAGAACCCTGTGCCAGCTGGGGGGGCACACCAAGCGTCTGTGGGGTGCCCGGTGACCCTCCAGAGCATGCCAGGCACGCCTGGTTCCCCGAGGCTGAGCTCGGCAGGGCGTGATAAGAAGAGTCTCAGCACACTGTATCCAGTTTGGGTTTTATTTTAGAATTTATAAAATTCCAGTGTCATCCATATTCATAAGCCTCCACACATGTTTGCATATAATCTCCAGATTTCAAAGTTAAGGCCAAGGGATGGATGGTAGCTACGGACACATGTGACACGGAAGACATTTGAAGAGGGCATGGGCCACACGCCCCGTCCCGCCAGGTGCACGCACCCCAGAGGCCGCAGGGCACAGGCCAGGGCAGTCACCACGCAACCTTCAACCACCAGAGCAGACACAGTGAAGGCCGGGGGTTCGCAATGAATGCACATGTGCGAAGTCTCTCGTGGGGATTTAAAAAGGCCCCCTTGGGGAGGGTGGAGGCCGCAGAGGACCTTGCAGGAAAGACAGAGGAGCTGTGGGCAGACTCCCCGGGAGCCGGGGGCCAGTGGGAGGGAGCTGACCAGGGAGAGGCCCTGAGACCCTGCAGACGGAAGAGGGGCTCCCAGGGTCGGGCCCCCTGGGGAGGCAAGAGGGCAGCCTTCCGTCCTCCCCAGCCATTGGCTCTGCCTCGTCTGGGGCCTCACACACGCCCCATCAGCCATGCCTGTGGACGGGCATGTTCAAGGCTGCGTGGGCTAGTGGGGACTTGCAGTGAGGAGACTACTCTTGGTCTGTTCAGGAATTAAAGTCAAGATGACTGAGCCTGAGTTAATAAACTGAGAGAAAAACCTCCCATGGGGTGGAGGTGGGGGAGAAGGTGGGCTAAGCAGCAGTGACTCTCCCAAGGACACAGTCAGCTTCTCCAGGAGGTTGGGGACCAGGGACTGGACAACTCGAGAGTGGCCCGTCACTTCCGTGGGGCAGACGGCCCAGGGCCCAGGGCCCCACCTTTCCCTTCACCAAGCACCCTGCCCTGCGGAGGCCTGGGGCCGACGCCTGGGCCATCCTACCAGACACCTGAGAAGGACCAGGTCCTGCGCCAGCTGGGACAGCCTCTGCACCCCGAGGCCAGGAGCTTACCTCACACACGTATCTGAGGACGCCTGGGGGGCTGGCCTGCGCACCCCCAACTCTGGACTCTGGAGGTGGGGCAGGGTGCGGCCTGGAGCCCAGAGTGCCGGCTTCTGGCCCCAAGGCCGTAGCAAACACCAGAACCCAGTGGACCGGGGGGCCGGGGGCGGGGAGGGGTGTGGGGCACAGGCTGGTGGGTGCGAGAGCTGAAGGTGGTGCAGAAACACAAGCAGGCCTGCGGCAGGGAGCAGGGCCCTCTGTGGAGGAGTGGGGGGCCCAGCTCCCTCACCCCTGCCTGCGCTCCTCAGAGCCCTGCCAGGCGGCCTTGCCTCAGCTCCCTCACCCCTGCCTGCACTCCGCAGAGTCCTGCCAGGCGGTCTTGCCTCTGCCTGCAGGGCTGGGTGGTCTGGGGTGTAGACCCTGACGTGGAGGCCGGGCCATGCGAGAGCTGCCCCCCATCTGCCTTCGGGTCCTCGGGCAGCCCTGGGCTCTCACTGGGCCCAGGACACCCCGTGCGTGCGCAGGGCCTTCCCCCTGACTTCAGGGTCTGGGTCAGTGGGGTTTCCAGCAGCTGGAAGAGGCAGGTGGTCCTCGAGGAGGGGGTCTGCAGCAGGCAGGGGACAGGGAGGTGGGAAAGGACGAGGGCAAACGTTTGGCTTTTATAAAGTCAAGGAAATTTATTTCCTGAGGTCATGACAGGAAGCAGGCGCAGCCGCAGCCGCGGGCTCTCCCGGCGGGGCGGGAGCTTGGCCGCTGTGCGGGGTGACTCCGAACCATGGCCTCCTTAGTGTTCACGAGGTGCCGGGCGCAGGGCCAGGCCGGGCCGGGGCCGCCAGCTTCGCCGTGAGACCTCAGGGCGGGCGGGATCGACACGAACGTGGGGTCCAGCTGCTGGGTCAGAGTGAGGCGGACCCTCGCGGGGCGGGTGCTGCTCCTTGGTCATTATCGCTTGGGGCCCCACGGAAGCGTCTTGGGGGCCACCTGAGCCCCGAAGCTGGGGAACTCCTCGGAGCTGCTCATATCGGGAGCCTGTGAGGGAGCACACGGCTTGAAGAACAGCGCCCTGCAGCGGCCCTGGACGGCACGAGCGTGGGTCGCTGGGGGCAAGGCCTCACCTTCTCGCTGCTGCTGGCAGTCCAGGGGGCGTCGCGCACGACAAAGCCCTTGGATGGTGCCTTGGACTCCTCATGGGCAGGGGGCTTCAGGTACAGCTGCAGCGCCTCGCTGTCTACCACGTCGGCCAGCTGTGGGCACAGGCGGCGTCAGTCTGTGGCAGAGGCCTGTCACCCCGGCCCATCTGGGACAGCTGCCCCCGCAGGACTCACGTATTCCTCCTCCAGGTTGAGGATGTGGTCGATGGCCTCCTCCACGTTCTCCGGGAGCCCCGTCACGGTCACGCAGTTGGGGTCGGGCGCCCCGCTCTGCGGGAAGCGGATGTCCACCTGGACGCAGAGCACACAGAGCCAGGGTGGGCGAGGGCTCCGCCGTGCGTGCGCCAATGACCCCTTCAATGGAGGCCCCCTCGCCCTGCAGGCGCAGAGCCGCCCACCCAGGGCTCACTGTGCCCCACACAGTTGTCCCCGCTGTGACCCACAGCGCCTCCCCACCTGAGCCTGGGGTCTCCAATGGTTTGGGGGTGTGCAGCCCATCTCCCCGCCTGCTCTGAGGGCAAGCCATGCTCCAGGCTCAGCTTGGAGACTCACCTTGAACTCATCCATGATTTTGCGGATGGCTTTGCCACGGGCACCGATGATGCGGGCGTGAACGCGGTGGTCTAGCGGAACATCCTCAGAAACCATCTGTTCAAGCTCACCCACGATCTTCAGGATGGCGTCCCGGGCAGCCTCCGTGTTCTTCTCATAGCCTGTGATGGTGATTTGGTCCTGTGGCTGAGAGAGGATCTGGTCAGAAGAGGGCACCCCAGGGACACCTGCCTGCAAGCCCCGGCCTGGGGGCACACTCCACGAGCAGCAGATGCTCGCTGGCAGGCTGAGGGCCAAGCAAGGACACTGTGCCTGAAGGGGAGACTGGCGGCCCAGCAGGGTGGCACCACCCTCTCCTTTCCCCAGACTCCCCGAGAAGGACAAACTGCCACCACGGGCTGAGGGTGCAGGCACAGATGAGCTGATGCCGGATGGCCAGGGTGCAGGGAAGGCCCTCCACTGGAGACTGAGGCCTGCAGAGAAGGTGCAGACGCTGCGGCTGGCACCCCCACCCTCAGCAAATGTGAGACGCCAGACCCGTAAATACCAGCAGAGGAAATGGGGAACTCAAGGCAGAAAGAAGGAAAGCAGAAATTCCAACTCGAGGCCATGCCCCTCAGAACAACCCCGGAGAGATCATGTCACAATGCCAAGGACCCAAGGACAACAATGAACATCTGGGTGCTAGACAGAGGAGCAGGAACTGAGAGCAGCCCCAGGAGAGGGGCCCGCCCAGGAGAGAGGAGACTAGGCCACAGCACGGCAGGCCCTCCGGCCCCCTACCTGGCTCCCATCGTCCTTATCAGGGAACTGGATGTTCACGTCGTGCTCCAGGCGGATCTGGGTGATCACCGCCCCCTTCCTCCCGATGATCTTGGGGTGGTATTTGGGGTCCACAGTGACACTCAGCTTAAAGCTCCGTAAAGCCTGCCGACGAGGCAAGGCGCAGTGAGGAGAGAGCACTTCCACCTTGGCCCTCACCATCGCTGCCGCGCCCCTCCGTCCTCTGCCCATGGGCATCACGTCACCTCTGCACCAAGAACGAGGCTCAGCTTTACAGCTGAGCTCTGCGGCCCTCCCCCTGGCAACCGAAACAAGGGGCCGAGGACGCCGCTCCCACAAGCACAGCACCTGCCCGGCTCCACCCCCTGAGCCTGAGATGCAGACGAGCAAGTGTGCAGAGAGCTGGGCTTAGGGTGGTGGGATGCAAGCAGGCGCCAAATCCCCAAACCAAACAGAAACTGCAGATGCATGAAAGGGAACAGAAGTGCGAGGGAACACCCACAACTAGAGGCCTGGGCAGGGGGGACCCCAAGGCCAGCACCGCGGCCGTGGCCAAGCTGAGGCACGCGGGGTCCCGACGGCCCCACACTGTCCCCGTCCTGCATCACGCTGGCTTCTCGCGTCCCCGACACCAAGGAGACAGCACCCAGGGTGCTGGCGGGGCCTGCCCGGGTCCAGGGGCACATGCTGGGGGTCTCTCCTGGAACTGGCCCCCAGGCCTCCCCAGGTGAACCCTCCCAGTAAGGCTTGGCAAAGGTCTTCCTGTTTACTTAAGACACAGCTAATGACACAAAGCCCAGCTCTCAATGTTTTGGTAAGAGGCGGCCAGGCTCCCGACACCACCTGCAACGAGTGCTCCCAGCCCGTGGGACCCTGGGCTGGTGACGAAGGGTCACCCAGCCCCGTCTCTGACGCCCAACTTCCCTGCTGAGGGGCAGCCTGGGCGTCAGGGGCTCGGCCCCGGACACCTGGCCCTCACCCGGTCCTCCTGCTCAGCCTGCAGCTCCTTCACCCGCTCCAGTAGCCCCGCCTTGGCCCGGTCCAAGTTCGCAGCCAGGCCCGTGATGGCGATGATGTCAGACTGCAGCTCCGGTGCCGGGACGTGAATGTTCACCTGCGTGGAGACAGGGCAGGCCTGCTGCAGAAGGCATCCGTGGGGACACGGCTCAGCCTCGGGATGGGGGTGGGGGGGGGGGGGAGAGCTCAGCTCACGGAGCGTGCAGGAGCATGGCGCCCCATTCCCAGCACCCGGCGTCCGGGGAGACGACCTGCAAAGTGGCTGTACCTCAAACTCGTCCATCATCTTGCGTATCCCACTTCCCTTCTGGCCGATGATGTAGCGGTGAAGGTCATAGGGCACCTCCACTTCAATGGTGACGGGAACCAGTGCCTGTAGGACAGGGCTGGGGTCAGGCCTGAGGGAGGGGTGGGGAGCCCGTGGGCTCAGCAGCAGGCCTTTCTGGGGCACAGGCCAAGAGTTGTATGGGAGTGAGATGCTCTCTAGAACCTTCCATGCTGCCCCAGCTGGGCAGAGCGCCACTTTCTATGTGAGGGGACGCGGGAAAGGGTGTGGGGTGCAGCCATCCCTAGGAGAAGCAGAGGCGCAGAAGCCCAGGGCTTCAGGGTCTGGGAGTCCCCCTCTGTGGGGGCTGGGGCCACACAGAGGTGCACCCTGATCCCGGCCGCACAGAGACCCTAGAGAAGGTCAGAGCGACGGGACGCCGCCTGGGACCACGGCCCCCTCCTGGGGCAGCGCGGACGACCCGACCCACATCGCCTCTGCAGCCTGCTGGCCCCAGGCGACCCACTTGTCTCCTGCTTGTCCCCACATCACAATAGGCCCCCATCCTGCCTGCTGAGGGGGCGCTCACTGATCCTCGGGACCCTGCACACTGGGGGCTGGGGGTGCCCGAGCCCCACCATCTCTGCTTGTCCATGGCCCCAGGCCGGCAGCTCTGCCCGTAACACGCAGTGCTCAGGTCTCAGATCTGCACCTGCTCCTTGCTGAGGGCCAGGGGTGGGGCTGGGTGGGGCCTGCGCACCTCCAGGGCTTCCTTGGCTGCCTCGCACTTCTCCTTCCGGCCGGAAATGATGATGATGTCGCACCTCCTGGGGGAGCCAGGCTCGGCCTCCTTGCCCTCTCTCCCCTCCGCGGCATCCTCACCGTTCTCATGGACAGGGGGCTCCATGCTGTGCCCTAGGGAGACGGAGGGGCAGCCCAAGGCTCAGCACCTGCCTCGGGGGCTGCAGGGGAAGGCGGGGCAGGGCCTGCTGTGCCCAGAGAAGGAGAGACCACCGAGACCACCGCCAGGGCGGAGGCGGCTTGAGAAGACAACTGAATGGGGACGAGCTAACTGCTCTCATGTCAGGAAGACAGCAAGGAAAGTGCAAGCACGTGGGGCTGGAACTGGCTGGCGTGGTCCAGTCAGGCCACGTGGGAACCAGACGTGACCAAAACAAACCAAACACTCATGGAGCAAGACAGAGAGAGAACACAGACGCAACCGCCAAAGGCAGCAGCGACCCGGGTGGGGCTGGGGTGGGCCTGGCAGCCGAACCCGCAGGAGGACCCCAGGACTACATGGCTCTGAGCTGACAGGCTGCACGAGCCACAGTCACCCTGACGACCGTTGAGTGTCCTCGTCCTTGCGGGGAAGCCGTGCGGGTAAGGGGTGGGCCTGAAGTGGACACTCAAATGACTCAGAAAGAACAAGTGTGCCATGTGTAAGCCAGGGGGTGAAGGCAGATGTATCTTTACATCAGCCTGTGCAATTCTTCTTTAATATGAAATTGTTTCAAAATCAGAAGAGTAAACATTAGAGTGTAAAACATAAATGTGACAAATATGATTTAACTTGTAGCCCAAGCTCTTCTTAGGAAAATAGGAGATTCACTTCCTCCCCATATGGGAGGCTATGGATGCTCAGCTCTCCCGGGCCAGGTCACCAGCAGTGGGGAACCCTGAGGACATCCGAAGGGCCCGTCGTCTCCCTGCGACCACGACATAGCCCACTCAGACAGACCAGGGACCCTGAGCCTTTGGAAGCCCCCGGACAGCCAGGACCCACCTGGGTTCTCCTCTCTGTCTGGGAATTTAATCTGAACGTTATAGTCCCGGGTGATCTGCTGTATCTTGGAACCTTTAGGGCCCATGATTGACCGATGGAATTTCTGGGGTATGGTGCATTCTATGGTCACCTGGGCTTCCTGGAAGGAGACAGAGCAAAAAGGAGAAGTAAAGGCCAAGGTCAGCTGCTCAGGGCCAAGTTCACGTCCGCACCACGTCTGTCTCCCTCCTCCAAGGCCTCTAGTGGGAAGAGTGGCGGAGGGCAGGGCCATAGGGGAGGCCCCCTGCCCCCCGCCACGGGCCCTGAGAGGCTGGGCTCTTGTCTGCCTGCCCCCCTGGAGGAGGGAGGCCCCCGCTGAGGACCCGCCCGGCCCCCCCAGGGAGCAGCTGCCGCGTCAGGGCCCGGAGTCCACTGAGCCTGGGTGCCCACCAGGTCCTCGATGATCTCCTGGATGCGCTTCTTGGCCGCCTCCACGCAGTCCTTGGCGCCCTTGAGGGTGACCTTGTCGCTCTGCGTGCCGGAGCGTGGGAAGCTGACCATCACCCCGCCGTACTCCTCGGCGATCTCCCGCAGCACCTGGCCTCTCCGGATGACAAAGTGGCGGTGGTGCTTGGGGTCCACCAGCATGTAGTCTTCAACCACGTTGTCCTGGGGAATCGGGAAGGGTGCTGCATGAGCCCCTGCCTGCCCGCCTCCCGGGACCAGGCCGGCCCCACCCCGCCCACCTGGCTCACCAAGTTCTGGATGAGTGCCTCCAGCTCCCGCTGGGCCTCCCTGACGGCATCCTCCTTCCCGATGATGGTGATCAGGTCCTGCTCGCGGTCCTCAGCCGCCGGGAAGACGATGCGCGCCCCAGTGCTGTCCCGCACCTTGCGGATCTTCCCACCGCCTTTGCCGATGAGGAACTTGTGATACTCGGGCTTGGCGCGGATGTCCACGGTGAAGCTCTTGGTTTGCTGCAGAAACCAACCCAGCTTCGTTGGCCTGGCGCCACCCGTGAGGCCCGTGCGGCCCTGGGGACAGCGGGGTGGGGGAGTTCTCCTCACACTGCCACCCACGACTGTCCAAACGCGGCTGCTCGGATCTCAGCACGGACCCAGACCAGGCAGCACGTGCATTCCCTTCCCCCCACAAACAAGAACCCCAGTCCTGCTCCGATAGCAGCCTGCGACTCTGTAAGCTGTTCCCACCTCCCTCTGCAAGGGGACGCTGCGGGGACAGTGGCACCCGCCCAGACCCTGTCCAGGTCTGGGCACCCCCACTCCTCCTGACCCCGGCCAACAGCTCCTTGTTCAGCACTCACTCCCAGGGCTGCAGGTGACCCATGCACCCAGCTCAGAGACAGCCAGGCCAACTGAGGCCTTATCTGACCATGAAACCAGAGCGCAGTGGAGGTTGCGACCCAGTGACCTCGCCGAGAGATCCTCTGGAGGGGGTCTGCAGCACTCAAGGGGACACACCCCCAGGCAGACAAGCCCACCCTGGGCAGTCTCTTCTTTTTCTTGTCGTGAAGCCTGTCCCCAAGCTGAATAGCAAATAACTGAGTTGTTATCTGTTAAGTGCTGGTTTCACAAAACACCACTGAAAATCTTCAACTTTTCAGACACTCAAACAGCAGCATTTAAAAAAAATTTACGAGTCAGGGAGCTCATCCCTGCAGTGTGATAAAAGATGACACGTCATCACTAGGTGGGCCCCTCCAGAAACCTCGCGGGCGGCCAAGCCCCAAATCAGCTTTGTATTTATACTAGAGAGAGAGACCAGGCAAGCCTCTCAACAGACCACACGCCCACTCCTCATAAAAACTCTCCCAAACCCAGCACAGAAGGGAACTTCCTCAGTTGGAAGAGCTGCCCAAAGACCCAGCCTGCCTCACACCGCAGTGGGGGACCTGGCCCACCTCACACCGCGGCGGGAGACAGAGGGCCTCCTCGAGCCCGCAGCCAGCCAGGCTGTCTGCTGGCCATGCTGCCAAACAGCACACAGGAAGCCCAAGCAACACCATGAAAGGAGACACGCAGGCGCATGTATCAGCAAGAAAGAACTGCAACTGCCCATTCACAGATGGTGTGCTTCACACAGAAAACTCGTCAGAATCCATAAGCAAAGGTACTGGCACTAGTAAGTGGGCTGCAAACCAGAAACATGGCCCACACGCAAAAATCTAGTCTACTCCTGTATGTGGCAATAAATGGAAATGGGTAAAAAAGTGTCATTTATAATACCACTGAAAATCAAAAAAGACATGAACCAAATATGATGAGCAAGATTTTCACACTAAGAATGACAAAGCACCAGTGAAAAATCAAGCAGTGTAAACCCTGGAGGACTCCAAACTGTCGGGGGGTGGCAGTCCTCTGGGATCTGCTCTTCAGACTCAATACAGCTCCAGTCGGAATCCAAGACAGACTTTCCCCCAAGAGACTGACGGGCTGGTTCCAAATGCACATGGGAAGGCAAAAGGGCCTGGAGTAGCCAAAGCAGTTTTAATAAGCACAAACCTGGAGGACCCTGAGCTGCCCGTAAAGTCAGCCGTGGCCCGCCATGCTGCTGAAACAGAGCAAAGGGCAGAGGCGAGTGAGGTAATGGAGACCCACGGGAAGTGATGCCTGTCAGAGGACTTTATCTGAGTGGTGGTCCCATGAATGTAGGCCTGTTAACTCAGAATTACACATGGAGACTTTCTGTATACAGATCACACTTATGTGGGAAAAAGCCTCAAATAATGAACCCAACAGCAAATTTTCTCCACTGAACATGCAGGCATCTGGCCTGGAGAGGCCCTTCAGGAGACATGCGTGTGTGCACAGATGTGCTCTAACCTGATGCAGAGACAGGCTGTGCAGGGCCTCCAGCGGGATGTGAGGACAGACCGTCCCGAGTGGCACTCACCTTCTCCTCCGCCAGGTGCAGCAGCTGCTTCCGGGCCTTCTCCACGTCCGAGGACGGGCCCCTGATGACCACGGTGTCACTGCCCGAGCCCTCCACGGGGAAGTGGATATGCACCCCGCCACACTCCTCCATGATGGAGCGGATGAGGCGGCCCTTGGTGCCGATGAGCGAGTTGTGCAGTCGTGCAGGGATGGACACCTCCACCTCAGCGATGTTGGCCTGAAATCACACACAACACGAGGGAGCAGGCCTGTGTGGCCAGAAGGGCAGGCCCGCCGCAAAGCCCCAGGGCCAGCCTGCCCGAGTGCCCTGTAAGCCAGGACCCTGCCCCGAGTCAAGGCAGGACTGCACCCTCCTCCACAGGGCATGGTGGAAAGATGCCGGAGGCGGAGCCAGCAGGCCACGCCTGGCCCTGCTCCCTGCCAAGTCCCACACCAAGGACACAGTGCTGCCATCCAGGGGGCAGACAGCTGGGGTCCTGCAGGCTCCCGGCGGTACGTGCAGGGAGCCCGGCTGCACTGGGGAAGCCACTGGCTCTCGACTTGGCACTGTGACCCCACCTGACAAGTCTAAACAGCAAGCTCAAAGGGAGCAAAGTGTTGTGAAATAACTAAACAAAGCTTGAAGATCCATCATAGGAATGCAGAAAATACCTATTATACACCAAAGTAAACTTCATGATATCTGGCATCCAATAAAAACAAACAAAAAAGAACAAACAAAAAAACTGGGCATGCAAAGAAATAAAAAACAAGACTTCAAGGGAATGAATGATGGGAAACAACCCGAAGTGAGATGTTAGATGTTAGAGCCAGTGGTCTCGGACACTAAAGCAGGTACTTTCACTAGATTGCACACAGCCAAGAAGCCAAAGGCAAGGCTGATCGTGTCAAGCATGAAAACAAAGGATTGAAACTGAACTTACAGAGGTGAGGACAACATATGGAAAGTGACTTAAATATTACTAATTTTTTGTTTCTTAGGTTGGATTTTCTTTTTTGGCCATTCTGCACGGCATGTGGGATCTTATCAATAGTACCCCAACCAGGGACTGACCCTGCTCCCTCCGTACTTGAAGTGCAGTCTTAGCCCCACCAGGGAAGTCCCCAAATCTTTCCAGATTTCAGGACAACTCTGAACTCACATATCCAAGAAGTTTGAGGAACTCTAAGCAAAGAAACATAAATGAAAGACACTAAGACACATCAGAACTTGCTAAAAGACTGGTATGATCATCAAACAATCCAGAAGAGCGAGGATGGCAAAGTGACACCAGCTATCTTATAAACCACGCGAGAGACACGCAGGCAAAGAAAGGACGGAATGAAGCCCGCCAGCTTGAGGTGTGGAGGCTGCTGGGGACGCAGGTGGTACAGCCACCGTGGGAGACGCTCCTTACAAGAACATGCACTGCTTTTACTACACAGTCTATCTTATTGCCAAGTGAAAAAAGTCAATCTGAAAACGGGACACATTATTCCAACTACATGACATTCTGGAAAGGCCTACCGTGGGGCCAGTGAAGGATCAGGGTTTGCGTGGGCTGGAGGAGGAAGGGATAAATGGCTGGAGCAGAAGGTATGTTTATGTGCTAAGTACATATGTGCCGACTTTTTGTTATTATTTGAACCTTCTAAAAGGTAACTGGACATTTAAAAACAAAGGTTAAGGAAGCATGTTGGGCTTACAACGTGTGGACCGCACAGCAGTTGGGGGCCACTGTTCTCAGGCCCTCACCCTGCATTCCAAGCAGCACTGAGTCACCTGAAGATGCCCCAACCCCTGGAGTAACCACCGACATCAAACAAGAAAACCCACAGGCCAAAAAGGGGGTAAACAGAGCCATGAAACACCAGTCACAGGCCCAAAGTGGGGAACGGAGCCACCAAACACCCAGTCCAGAAGAGGGCTGGAGAAAACAAAGCAGACGGCAGAGACGACAGACAGAACAGATCCCAACATGCTGCAGGGCTGTCACCAAAACAAGGGGGGCAGGGGGGCAAGGTGTTCGGAGAAGGGCAGCACGTGCACTGGACCCACAGGGACACTGTGGAGGTGACCCCTGAGGAGCAGACATACGTTAAAACTTAGGTTGCACTCTTTAAATCTGCAGTTTCTTGCCTTTTACTCTCAAAAAACCCCCCAAAGAGAAAGAAAGTGCGAGCTTCCCGGTGCCGGGGGATAAATGGCAGGCTGCTGGGCTCTGCCCGCCCACACCCCTTACCAGGTCCTTCTGGATGGATAGGATGCGGCTGCGGGCGGCCTCACAGTTGGCCCGCTTGCCAGTGATGACGATGGTCTCCGAGTTGCTATTCTCTGCCGGAAGGTCGATTTTGGTGTTGCTTTCTTCCCGAATCTGCAAGGCGAGAGGACTGTGAGCAGCTGACACCACCCCCCTGCTCCCACATTAAAACCGAGGCCAGCTCCGGGCAGGGCTCGGGGCAGGGCGGGCAGGGGCGAGGCGTGGGCGGTCACCTTTTTAATGTTTGCACCTCCTTTCCCAATGATGTTCTTGTGGAACTGTTTGAAGATCGGAACAGAAATCGAATAGCTGTTTTCCACCTTAAAATGAGAAAGGCACAGTGAGTCGAGTGAAGTGACCCTCCCAGCCCGAAGGCGAGACTAGAGGATGGGCTCCTGTGACTCGGACAGGCCAGGGCCCGCCCCCTCCCTGTTCGACTCTGAGGTCTGCCAGGAGCTGGGAGGTAACTGAGCCCACAGCCGACTAACCAACCAGTGTGCCTGGCTGGCTGCCGTGGGCCCTGGCACAGGCCCCCACCCCCGTGGCTCACAGCCTGGACAGACCCAGAGGCCGCGACTCCAGCCCGGGTGTGAGCGTGGCACACGAGGAGGGTCGCAGGACTTCCTGCCACCGGGCAGCACCTCCTGAGGGGGTCACGCGGAGCCCCAGAAAACCCTTGGGAAGCCCCGGGGCACTGGCCGCCCACCCCCGCCCCCTCGCCACTTTCCAGACCACTTCTTCACGTTCCAAGTTTCGAGAAAAATGACCAATCAGTAAACGATGCCTCATGCAACTGAGCAGACCCCTCTCCTTCCTGGGTGGGAGAATTTCTCTCCCGAGGTATCTGAGGACACCCCGGAAAACAAAGTAACCTGCATGGCAAGGTGGTCCCCCACTCTGACCCCACTGGACAGAGAGCTCACGACCCTTTCTGCGGTCTGAACGCTGAGGGCGGGTCACCCCCAGCCCCAGACACTGTTCCTACAAAAGATAGAACGTGCCCCCTTACCAAGTCTGCCACCATCTTCTGCATGTATTTTGTACATTTTTCCACCTCGTTCTTGGGCCCTCTGAGTTGGACAATATCGCTTTTTTGTGCTGGGTCTGGAAAGTTAATGATAACCTAGAACAAATAATTGGGAGATCAAGTTTGATAATCAACAAGGACTGGACATCATGATACTGAACCCCTTTCCCAACTGCTGATTATACGGCAGTAGAGGGTGCCGCTGGGGACGCTTTACCTCTGGGAATTTGTCCCGAATTTCACGAATCCGTTCACCCTTCTGCCCAATAATTGTGCGATGAAATCTCTGCTCAATGATTAGGTCCTTGGTACGCTCATTTTCCTAAAAACATGACAGACTACACTGGGGCAGGGGTGGGGGGTCAGGTGCAGCCCCGGGCGTCACCCTGGCAGAGCGCCCCTACAGGGCACCCGCGGTCTCCACCAGCAGCCACACCGCACGCTCCTCTGGGAACAGAGCACGGCGCAAAGCTGAGCGGGACCCTCTACCCGGCAGCACGCCCGCAGAGCTCATCAGCACGTCTGCCTGTGGTCAGGAGCTGGGCCTCCTACAGTGAGTGGCTCAGACGCTCCCCTGCGTTGACGACCACAGGAGAGGCCGCAAGCCCTGCGGCCCACGGCCTCCTTTAGGGGCAGCTCCCCCGTCAGGGGAAACCGCACAGAGAAGCAAGCAGAGCTGGGGCGTGGGGACACGTGAACAGCCAAGCAGCCCCCACCCACAACGCTGGGGTTCCGGATCAGACATGCAGAGCATGGAGATATCAGTCTGCCCCTGCATGGAGACTGCAGCTTCGTCTGGAGGACGGGAGAGACGTGCCACCCCACCCCTGTGCAGACAACACAGGCCCTGAGCCTCAACCGCAGCTGCATGTTGGAACCACCATGTGGGAACCACTGGGGCGCCAGCACACCCCTGCCATCAGACGCTGTGTCGGGGAAGGCCACGGACCCGCTACAGGGGCGCAGTGCAGGCCAGCCAGGCTTACCATGCGGGAGGCAAGCTCCAGCAGCTCCCGCTTGGCCTGCCGCACGCCCTGCGGGTCGCCCTCGATGCGGATCAGGCTGCTCTTCTCGCTGTCGGGAGGGATGCGCACGGACACCTTGCACTGGTCCTTGATCCTATTTACTGGGGACACAGACGGCACGCTGGACGCAGGGCTTCCCGGTCCCAACCCAGCAACTGTCCCACAGGGTTCAAGGGCAACGAGGCCTTCCCGTACCCCACAAGGAGCTGGGGATGACCAGAGGGACCACACACTGGTGCCTCCCTGGGAACTCTTCATGCCCAGGGTGAGGGCCCCCCAGCCCCCGAGACACAGCTGGATTGGGCATGGCTGGGGCGTTTCTAATGCTGACAGAGAGCAGTTTGGCAACTCATACTCCAGTTTAAAAAAAAAATACTGTCAAAAAGTTACAATAAAAAACCAAGCCATGAAAACCCAGAAGATCCCACATTACCTGAAGAGCATCCCCACTGATCCCCATGGAGCCCCACGGGGGCCATGCTGTCTGGACAGACTCCACCGCTTACTGTCTTTGCAAAACCAGTGTGTTGTTCAAAGCCCTCCTATCACCCCCTCTCAGCCCACCAGAAACGGGGTCAGCACTCTGCACGCTGGACAGTAAAGGGGAACCAAGACCCTCAGCGGGGAGCCAAGGAGGGGCTGTGTACACACAGACACAGCAGGAGCTGCCCGCTTGGGGCGGCCTCGGGGTGGGGGCGCGGCTGCCCTAGGCTGGTCCTCGCAGGACAAGCGCCAAGGGCACCGCGGACAGGCAGCAAAGTTCACAGGAGAGAAAACCCAGGTGAGCAAGTGAGCCAGGAGGAAGCAGGGCAGACACTGAAGTGGCCTGTCCTTCCGGGAACAGACCGAGCGTCAGGGTCAGAAACTGTCCTACACCTTCTCTGGAAGGTGAGTGTGTGGGCCGAGCAGCAGGCACCAGCGTGGCTCCTGTATGGAGGCCGGCACATGGGCCTGACGCTGAGGAAGCCGCAGCAGCGACTTGCCCCCATGGACTCTGAGCAAGCAGGACTGCACAGTGTGGAGCTCAGGAGGACAGGCTCACGGGGTACCCGGGGTCACGGCCAGCGGCAGGCTGCTCAGGGCTGTAGAACACCGTGGGGCCGTGCAGTCACACCGAGGGGAGGAATGGATTCTCAACCACGCCAACACCCGTGGACGCAGGCCGAGTGCTGTCTCGGCAGTTCCGAGCTGGCCGCTCAGGGCTCGGGCCTCGGCTGAGGCCGCTCGCCCTGCAGGCGTGTGGTCAGGGGCGCCTGCGTGAACTCTGGCGGGCAGATCCCAGCCCTGCAGGTCTGGCGCAACACGAGGACACGGCCCCAGGTAGCTTCAGCGCCAGCCTCAGGGGGGGCCCTGTTCAAGGCTCTGCAAGGGGACCCCCTGGCACCTTGGAGAGCCCCCTCACTCACTGTTGGCTCCGCTCTTGCCAATGAGGTGTCTGTGGAACTTGTGGTCGATGTTGATCTCCACATAATCCATCCGGTTAATCTGCGGGGGGAGCACAGAGCAGGCCGTGGAGACCGGAGTCTACAACACGCACCCAGATCTCCCCACAGACAGGCAGGCCGCCAGGATCGAAGTCTGGAGGCCAGTGGCTTCCACCGCCCTGCTCCCTCAGTTGCAGGCCCCCCGAGAGACCCTCCTTCTGGGCACGGGCCCTCTCCCCAGGCCGTCCTGAACTCCGGGACCTCCCCCGCGGCCAGCACTTGGGGCGCGGCTGGGGACCCCTCACCAGGTCCTTGACCATGGCCTCGATCTGCTCCTGGGCCACGCTGACGTCCTCCGTGGGGCCTTCCAGTGTGATCTTGTCCTCGCCCTCTGTGAACTCAATGTGGACCTGCCGTACCAACACAGGCCTAGCTGTGAGGACAGCACGGCACAGAAGCCACTCCGGAGCCCAGGCTGCTCTTGGGGGTTGCAGCCCACCCACACAGGCTCCAGGACAAGTGAGGGGGGCTTGCGGACGACTGCGGCTTTGGTAGGAAACACCGTGTGCCAACAGCGCAGCCCCCTGCGTGTCACCAGAACCACCGCAGAAGCACCCAACACGACACTGCTCACACCGCCCCGCGGGGACCAGCACTGTAAGCAGAACAGGAACGAGTCACCACGCACAGGGTCCCCGCCAGGGTCGCGGGATCTCCTGCAGCCCCGGAGCACTGAGGACGGGAGCACCGAGGGGCCTCCCCGAGCACTGGGGACTGCCGACGGAGGGGCCCTCCTCCGCCACCTCCACGGCCCAAGCACTTGCTCCACACCACAGGCTTCTCAGGCGCAACTACTCACAAGTCACAACACCGTTCACAGCTAAATGAGACGCTTCTTGAGACACTCTCCCAAAGGAACATGGATGTTTGAAAAAAAAATGTGTTCTGCTCTCCCTAGTAACCGAGGACCAGCTGACGATCACACGAGAGCTCATCTCTAAAACCCGCCAGTGGTCTTCAGAGGCACCCCCAGGACAAAACCAGGGCCGGAGAGGGGACGAGCCCATCCACCAGGCACAGCAGAAGCAGCCCTCTCACCTTTGGCATCTGCTGAGTGATTTTGGCCAGGTTCTGCCCTTTCTTGCCGATGATGAAGCGGTGGAGCCAGGAGGGAGCAGAGACGGAGGAGACGGTGAAACTGTTGGCCTAGGGAGCCAGGAAACAAAACCATGGGTCCGCAGAATCTGGTCCCGTGCCCACCAGGCCACGGGGCTTGCCAGGGTGAGCGCTCCTTGCATCCCCACCCCGGTCCCGTAACCCCTGGGGAGGTCACCTTGGCGTAGACTTCAGTCAGCGCCTGCCCCAGCTTCTCGGGCTCGCCTCGCAGTATCACCGTCTCGGAGGCGCTGTCCGAGGGCGGGATCTCCACAGAGACCCCGGTTCTCTCCAGGATCTCCTGCAGGGAGTTGCCCTTGGGACCGATGACATACTTGTGCTGGGACTTCTTCACCTCTACTGCGATGGTCGTGGTCTTCTTTTTCTAAGTAGGAGCGCCGTGCACAAGGGTGTTAAAGGGAGGGGCAGGGAGCAAGACACAGGGGCCCGACTGCAGCGACTGAGCCCCCAAAGTGAAGATGGCAACCAGCCAATCCCTGGAAACTCTGCTCATCATCAACTGGTCCTCTCCTCAGAAGAACGACTGCAGAATTTAAGCCAACCTGACTAACCATCACAACTAGGAAGAAACAAACAGGCCACATCCTCTTCCCAAATAAAGGAACCAGTTTCAGACCCCAAGTCCCACTGTCTCAAGCTCCCAGCTCCCTCAGAGGCCTGGTCAACCGTGGGCAGGGTGCCCTCCGCACGTAGTGCAGGGGAGCATAGGAGGGGATCGCCCCTGGGAACTGGGGCAACTGAAGCTGAGCTAGCATCACTAAAAGGCCATGGACAGGGCGGGTGGTCCTCCGTCCCCCGCCGCTACCTTCTCCTCGTAAATCTTCTTGACGCGAGCCACAGCCTGGGCCAGCTGCTCCTTCTCGCCGGTGAAGACGATCTCAGTGCGGTTGACACTGGGCGGCGGGATGTTGATGCGTGTCCCCGTCTCCTGCATGATCTCGCTCACCAGCCGGTTGTAAGGCCCCGCAATGAAGGGGTGAAAGGCCTTCTCCACCTCAAGCCGCTCCACAGCACGTTTGTCCTGGGTGGGAGGGGCAGATGTGAGCGCCCGCCTAGGAGTGGATGGGGTGGGTCTCTCTCTCTCACACACACACACACACACAGGTGGGAAGGGCAGGCGTACGCACCCGGCTAGGGGTCGGGGGGAATCACACCCACACCGTGATACACCCACAGCACACACACAGGCGGGAAGGGCAGGCGTGCGGGCCTAGCTAGTGGTGGTGGGCTCACACCCACACTGACACTCCCGCACACACGGGCCGGCCTCACCTGCTCCGCGGAGATCAGCAGCACCTCGTGGCGTGCCTTCTCGATGCCCTCCTTGGTGCCCGTGATCCTGATCTGATTGCTGGCGTCATCCGGGCGTGGGATCTGGATCTTGGTTGCAGTTTTTAGCTCCAAGTCTTGCAGTTTCTCTCCATTTTTGCCAATAACAAAGCGATGGTGCTCTTTGGGAATGGCAACGGTTGCTGAAGCCTACGGCAGGAAAAGAACCAAAGAAAAGAAAAACACTTGGGAGGTTCCAGAAAAGCCGCTTTTCCACGGCACTCCCCCTTGTCAGGATGCCCGTCCCACCGATGCCCACCTCACCGGCCCCGGACCCTGCTTGAGAACAGGCTCGGCTAAAGCATCCCCTCTGGGCAGCGGGCCCCAGGGAGTGTGAACAGGCCTCCCAGGTTCAGCTATCGGTTCTCCACCCGGCCCAGCCCTGAGCCAGTTCCTGGCTCAGTGGCGCCGCACGCCAGGCGGGCCGCGGCCAGAGAGCAGGCACACGCTGACTAACCAGGTTAGCTTCTGTTTCTGCAGCAGGACGTTCCTCCTGTCAGACATGAGCCCTGCATGTAGTTATAAACTCTCTCAAAACCGGTTAAAACAGACAACTCATGTGGGGAAAGAAAATGAAAATAATTGAAATCCTGAAAGTGTCAGAAGTTCAGCAGCTTTCTGAGGTCACAGGGAAACTCTGGGAGGGGAGAGAGGTCTCCAGTGTTTCTCAATCTACACAGAAAGCAGTCATCAGCCAAGAGGACTTTGAAAAAGAAAAAAGGAAAAGAACAGTGCAGGGTTCCCGACACTAGAGGAGCAGGAAACCCCAGACCAGCCAACCTCCCCGCTCCTCCAGGGGCTCAGTCTCAGAGAAGAGTGTTCAACAGCCACAAAAGAAACGTCAGAATCCATCACAGGCAATAACAAGATCCTCACTTCCCAATGGCACACAAAGTGGTGAGCAAATGAGGTTCACTCTAAAAATGGCTCAACATCAGAAAATCCATCATGTTGCTAGACCTAAGGAGAGAAAAGCCGAACAATCAGCCCTATAAAACTTACATCCTCTCATGGCAAAAATTTGCAAGAAAACAGAAACCACAAAGCACAGACACATGCTCGAGCCTGAAGCTGTACTTGGGGGAGACATGCGGGTCAAGGCCCTGCATGCCCACTCTCTGCCCAGAGTGCTTCCCTTGAAAGGAGACACGACAGAGCGGCGCAGATGCAGGCCGCACAGGAAGAGGCGCAAGACTGCTCACGAGGGACGGCAGGAGAGACCACGACTTCACCCAACTCCTACTGACTGCAGCAGGAAGAAGTTAGCTCTAACTCAGACTGACAACATGTGGTTAGGAGACGCGACAGGAAGACCACTCGTCTCAGTGGCTGGACACAGAACAGAGGTGGCGGGACGCGTGCCTCCCAGGTCAGAGCACAGCCCTGGGGAGTCTAACAGCGCTCGGAGCAGAGAGCTGATGAGCACACTTGCAGGGCAGAACAGAAGGGAACAGAAAGGACATCCTGAAAGAGAGCAGTGACCGGACTCAATGCTGCAGTCTAAAACCATCACCACTGAAACGAGCAACACGAGCACGTGGGGGGACAGGCTAGCTCAAAACCCAGGAATAGGCCCAAGTCAGCACAGAAATTCAGGGCCTGATGAAAACTGCCACTGTGGAAAAACTTTTAATGCATACAAATTCCAAACAGATCAGGAACTGAAATACAACGTCTTTTTTTTTTTATTTTTTTTAACGATGTCTTTATAATCATCTAACAAAATAAGAATAAACTTCCTTACAAGCTAAAAGTAAAAGGAAACCTTCCTAGCAACAACTAAAAAAAGAAGAAAAAAAGAATTAATGAATTTGACTCTGTAAGAATGAACCTCACACAGCAAAACATACCAAGGTCAAAACAGAAGAGGGCAAACGTGGACACACTACTGGTAACATACCTTACTGATAAAGGGCTTTCAGACCGTGCACACAGAAAATGTAAATTAAGAGTGTCAGCAGCCTCCTCTCAGAGTCCAAAGCCTGAGCACTTGACGGCCTGGCGAGGCTGTGAGAAAGCCAACGGGCGGACACACGCACAGCGCCGCGGGGAGGTGTGTCTGCTGCTTCAGCAAACCCCCCACGCAGGCACCCTCTGAACCCCTCACTGCCAGCAAAGCTCCCCCGAGACACGCTGGGCGGAAGAGCAGACCGCACGTGCCCGCAGCGCTCGACTGGGACACAGCCCCTCATGTCCACGCACATCTCAGCACAGCCGAGTCCGGGCAACGGTCTATGGGACGGGAGCCACGGCCCGCCGCTGTGCGCACCACCCAGGACCCACTGCACAGAGAGGCTGCCTCCTGCCTCAGCGGAAGAACACACCCGCAAAGACCAAGCATGGCCCCCCCCGCAGGGAGAACAGGGCCAGGAGGGCTTATACAGCACTGACTGGCAATCACAGGTTTAAGTACTTTTTAGAAAACTGAAAGCTTCCCAGGTGGCTCAATGTTAAGTAAAAAACCCGCCCGCCAATGCAGAAGACACAGGAGACCTGACTTCAATCCTTGGGTTGGGTGATCCCCTGGAGGAGGAAACGGCAACCCACTCCAGTATTCTTGCCTGGAGAATCCCATGGACAGAAGAGTCTGGCGGGCTACAATCGATGAGGTCACAGAGTCAGGCACAACTGAGCACGCACGCTTAAAAAATGTAAATAAACTAAAAACAAATGAACCTAACTATGTAACAAGATAAAAGCATAACCTATGTACCAAGACGATAGCAAAACCTTGATAGAGAATTATTTCAGTGATCTCTAAACTTAAACATCTTTCATCTTAAACAGACACTTGGGTTTGAACTCATGCAACTTCCCACTATGAACCTCCAGGGCTCTGGGATATTCAGGTCTGTGGAAGCAGACAGTGAAGAACAGGTCACACACCTCTCTGTGTTAGAAATAAGGAAGTGGTTCAGACGGACACTTATGTCAGAAAGTGGCAGGGTGCCCACTTGAAGGAGCTCCCTCATCAGAGACGAGGCAAGTTCTGTAGAAAACACAACTAATCAACACACCAGAAGTTCACAATGACACTAAAAAGATGCACAGACCACCAGTGAAGATGCCAGAGCACCAATTTGGTCTAAAAAACCAAGGGGAAAAGGACCAACGACGGATCGTGCCTGTCTCACCTCAAAGTCCTGTCCTGACGACTTGGGAGCCAAGGTCTCCGAACTGCCTGAACCTGGGCAGCAATGAGCAAGGCCGACAGAACGACTAAACAAGAGAATGGCCAGACCATCTGAGGATGGCAGCAGGTACAGGAGCACCACCCACACATTTTCTCGCCGTATAAGACAGACATGGAGCAGCCAGGTCCCCAGATCTGCTCCCACCGCATAGGAAAAATGTGGGGCAGTGGGACAACCAAACCCTTAAGTGTCCCCCGAACAGACCAGCGGCACTAGAAAAGAGATGAGGGGGGCCCTGCTGAGGAACGAGTGAGCAGGTGGCCCCATCTGGACAAGGGGGAAGCACCCAGCAGGGAAGGAGCGTCTAAGATGAGCAGGAAGCCCTCATGCTGCCTGGGCTGACGTGGGGACATCAGGAAACCACTGTCGACTTTGAGAAGTGAGTTAACGATACGTGGTTATGTTCAATGATACAGAAGAGAGGGAGCCCACACAAAATTATCCGCAGGAGAACGTGTCTGGGATTTGCTGTAAAGTAAAAGTGGGGGGCAGGAGGAACGCCTCAGATGCTGAATGAAAACGCACCTCAACACTCACCAGCCAGCAGAGCCGCCGGAACCAGCCACAATGTGCAACAACATAGACACATTTTCCACTCCCTACACTGAACAGCTGACAAATTACCTGAACGTGCCCTTCAGCTGTGAGTGTGAGAGCCTGGGGTTCCACAGTGCAGCGCCCCCACTAAGCCCCCCATGCATCAGACTCCCATCTCTGAACACCTACACTGAGACCAGCTCCCCCAAGGCTCAAGAGACTCAGCAACATTTCTAACTGAGCCCACCTAAAGCTCCGTCATACATTTTAATAAACATTCTCTGCATTCACTTCAGTGTTAAGGGGAAAACTCATCAATCACAGATTTCCTTCTTTATGACAGTAGTTCCCCAATCAATTCAAAGTTCTGGTATCAGGTGCCTAAGGACCACGGCACTGGCGATTTCCCAAGCCCGGGGCGGGGAGTGTATGTTTAAATAGCACACGTACTTGCCGGCCCTCAGAGCCGGAACTGGCTCACCTGGCTCATCTACACAAGCATGTGCTTACCCCACCGTCTGGGCCTTAGCGCTTAGCTTCTGCACCGCGGAGCAGAGCCAGCGGCGCCCGAGGCCTAAGACCGAGGCACTGGTTTGCCACTAGCATAGCCTGGAGGTTCTGCATGCTGCTGTCCCACCTGAACCCTCCAGCCCTGCCCACCGCGGGAAAGAGCATGAGAGTCGGAGCCACAGGGCCAGACGCCCTCCTGGGGAAGGCCCACTGGGAGCACGCACCTGAGTCTGTAGTCGAGCCACAATGTCTTTCCGGGCTTTCATGACAGCGTCCAGCTTCCCTGAAACCATGATGGAGAGGCCCTGGTCTTTGGCGAGAGACAGCTCCAGGTGAGCGCCGGTTCTCTGCATGATCTCAAGACAGATTTTTGCTTGTTCACCTTCTCCAAACTGGTTCATGTCCTTGTATTTCCTCTCCTCCAGCGGTACATGGAACACCTGCTCAGAAAAGGTCAAAAAGGGAAGGTTAAGAGGAGACAGAAGTGTCTAGGAACCGCATAAAGAACTGTCACCCCTCCTTACAGCTCCAAGGTCTAGAAGGACAGTTAAGAGACCAGCAGGAAGCACCCAAGGGCAGGAGGCTGCTGTCCTAGTGAAGTGGAAACCCCCCACCCCAAGTACAAATGAAGACACGGGACATCACGCAGCAGGAGGCAAGGTCAGCAAAGGAAGTGAACTGGGAGGTGGACAGGCTAGGGGTGTGAGCCAAAGGGAGGACCCGGCTGGCCACGCAGGGAGGCACTAAGTGGAGGAGGGGCATGTGCAGTGGTGGAGCACTGGGAAAAGCGGGCACGGACCCCCTGCCCACCCTGGGGTGGGATGAGAAGATGGGGCAGGGTCCGCAGGAGGACGTGTTCTGACCTATGTCCCGGGCTGGGCACAGGCTTGCGGGGGGAGACTGCTTAATCCAGAGGCCCCTTTTCATGCCCAAAGCAATCTCATATTTGATGTTCAAGAACCCTCTCAGGATTTCCCTGGTGGTCCAGTGGTCAGGCTTTTTTCTTTTCACTGCCAAAGGCCCAGGTTCAACCCCTGGTCAGGGAATGAGGAATCTGCAAGCCTCTTGGCCAAAACCAAAACCAACCAAACCGCCTCCCATCAGCAGCTACTGCTTCCTACTTGGAGCAGCAGGTGAAGTGGGATGGAGCGTCTACCTGAGTGATGACGGAAGCCTTGATGGGCCGGATCTTGTTACTCCAGGCGCCAGCTGGCTCCTGGGCGTTTTCCAGGCAGGCTGCTTTCTCGGGGAGTGGGGGGAAGGCATCCTTGTAGGTTGGAGGGTCACTCTCCTCTTCGGAAGTTAAAGTGGCAACTGGACCGGCCAACACAGATCAGGAGTATTAGATGGAGAAAACACGAGGAGTGCTTTAATGCCAAGAAGAGACAGCACTAGCAGCTGAAAACGACCCCTCACTCAGCCACAGGGAAGGGCCCCCAAGGCCAGGAGGCTCAGCACCCTCAAGTTCAGCGTGTGTACTGGCCAGGCCACTCTGGACCTGAGGGTACCCCAGCTAGCCCCTGCACAGCCTCCCCGGGAGTCTCAGCTCAGACCCTGGGCCCCACAACTCCCTGTGGGGTGAGCTCCTGAAAGGCAGACCTTGGCACAGATTTTTCACCCCTCAAGATGTTCTAATCTTGTATTTTTAAGAAAAAAATCCCCCCCCCCCCCCCCCCCCCCCCACCCCCCCCCCAGACTGCCCACCAGGGCCCCGAGGCAGACTCCAGCCAGCACCCAGCCAGACTGTCCACGAGGGCCCCGAGGTAGACACCAGCCAGCACCCAGCGTCACAGGCGACGCTGGAAGGGCTCTCGTGGGAGCGGCCGTCTCTGAGCCCCCAGCCACCCACAGGGAATACCGGGGGAATCAGGGTCCCTGCACCACCAGCTCCACCCACAGGCCCTCACCGCCCACATGCTGGCCCACCAACACCTCCACGCCAGCAGGAATGTGCCTGTCTGGGTCATGCCTGGAGGTCCGAGGCTGAGCAGTGTCTGGCAACAGCAGGGGCCAATAGCAGAGGGAAGACCATCTGGGGTCAGGCAGGCCTATGTACACTCCAAGGTCACCACTTCCAGCCATGTGGCCAGGCTGCCCCAGAGGCCAGGAAAGGTTCCGTGTGAGCAGCTGCTAGAGCCCAGTAGGGCCTGCTCCCTCCCCGGGCAGATGTGGACCCCACAGAGTCTTGGATCACGTGGCAGACCCAGCTTGCAGGCACCGAGGACCAAAGCAGGCGGCTAGTTCTGGTCTCCACTGCCTGGAGATGAGCCACGCGAAATGCAGTTGCTGTGACTAATGAAATACATCTTTAATTTTAATTAAACTTTAGAACTGATACTCAATTCCATTACTGGAAAACTTTAAGGAGTGTTAGGAACAGCAAAGAGTAGAAGAAGCTACTCTTTCCACTGAAAATTTTATAAAATCTAAGCCCAGATGAAGGGCTTTGGATGAACATGGAGCCCTCAAATCAAGCTGTCCTGCAGCCATAAATACGCATCAGATTCTGAAGGGACAGAAAAGACTTTCAGGCAGGCATCTGCACGCCTACACTAGACGCCGAGACGACGTGGCGCGTGTGTCACGCCCGGCTCCCATCTCTGCCAGCCACCCCGAGTCCAGTTCAGCAGAGCGAGGGAGAGAGGAATGCTGAAAGAGCACCCATTAGTCCCCAAGGCCAGGTCCCTGGCTTGCCACATAGTCCACATTCTGAGTCTCACTGCTGTCGATCCGTCCGCCACCCATGGCCAACCTCGCTCTGCAGACGAAGGCAGTGGAAACGGAGCCTGCAGCGCCATGGCTCAGAGCACAGGGCGCAGAGACACCTCTGCAGAGGCCCCGCGGTGACCAGCAGAGTGCGGAGGCACCTCACCTTTGATCTGTTGCGGAACCAGTCCACTGCGGTGTTCAGCAAAGCTCTCCTGGGTCAGAACTGCAACGGAGCTCATGGTTGGTCTCAGGCCGCCACTTGATCCGGGTGAGCCACTGCAGGGGGAGGGGGGTCAGAGGCAGGCCCAGGGTGGCTACTCGGGCGTGCGCAGCCAAGGACGGCACCGCTTCACCAGCAGGGAACACCTGGCTTCCTCCACCAGTGCGACCGACGTGAGGGGCCCCCAAGACTCAGACTAGGGTGCCAAATGGAGAACCGCCCCCCTGCCCGAGACGGAGAAGATCCAGGCTCCAGCCGACAGGTTCGGCGCAGGGACCCCATCCGAACCCCCACCCCACATGGGGCGCCCCAGCCCCAGATCCACCCCAGGGGCTCTGATAACAGCTGTCTCAGTTACTTGGTTAATCTGCCATCGCCACACCTCCTGACGCTTATAAAATGCACGATAGGACAGGAGCTACTAGGAGACACGGGAGAGCAGCCTCCCTGCTCTGGGAACGAGGGTGACAGCACAGGGTGGCAGTGCGGGCACCTCCCAGCCGTGGGGGGACTTGGGCACACGGCTCTCAGAGCCATAGCACCCGTGTGGAATGGGGCTCAGCGGCACGGGGCAGCCCTCCCCAACCCCAGGTGCGCCCCCACACTGCCGCAGAGAGGAGCACCTTGTGTTCGCAAATCGCACCCCCTAGGGTTTCTATGCCACTGAGGCAAAAAAATGTGAGAGAGTCAAGTCATTTTTAGTGAGTTTTTTCCATCCCTTTTACAATTCAGTAAGACCCCTCCCCAAATTAAAAAAAATTAAGCTCTGGAAGCAAGGTCCAAATTCAGATACCCTCAGCAAACACAAAAGTAGAAAAGATTAAAAGTAGATGGAAACCAGATGGGCCATCCACCAGAAGGGCACAAGTGCACACTCCGCTCCACACTGGGAGGTGAGTGACAGGGCTCCTCTCTGAAGAACGGCTCGAAACTTAAGGACAATACACAACGAAAGAGGGTAGACACACAGCCCAGGGCCAGAAAGCCTCGAGACAGGACACACTTACCAGCAAAACGGTCAGTAGCCAGAAGGTCCGTCCTGAGGCCGCCTCTGTCAGCCTGCCAGTTTTTGCTGGTGTGGGGCAGGAAAAGAGAGAAGGGAAGGAGAAAACCAGAGAAGTTACTTATCTGCATCCGACAACCCAGATCCTTTCGCTTCTCAACCAGAAAAGGTCAAAGTGGTATTTACACTTTGGCTACTAACCAATACTAGGAAAATTTCTTGGGGCAAAAAAAAAAAAAAAAAAACAACCCCAAAGGAAGAAGCCCTTCTATTAGGCCAGATGCTTCAGACAGACACACTGCAGTGAAGCCTGAGCTAGCACTGCAGAGGAAGCTCCCTGGACCCAGGGAGGGATCCCTTAAGTGCCGCAACTTTTACATGTAACCATGTCGAAGTGTGTTTGTTCCCCTTGGGGGTGTTTTTTCCTGTCCTCTTGCTCATCTCTGCTGAGCCAGAAGGAAAAGGATCTGCAAAACCGTGTCCTGACGGAGTGAGTGCAGCCAGATAGGGCGCTCCTCCTCAGGGAGATGGAGGGCTACTATCTAAGAGTGCCCCTGTCTTTGGTAGTTACTTTGTTCTTGCTTTATCCTGTAAAAGTTCTTCGGTCCCTTGTAATCCACTGGGGATGTAGAAACCAGGCTATGAAACAGCAGGGCTGGAAAGAACTTTCAAAGGCCATCCTGGGAGAACCAAGAACTGCTCAGTCAGGAAGGAGGGTGTGGGTCACCTGGCCGTGGGGGACCTCAGGATGGCGAGGCTGCCCGATAGGTGACTGGCCGCTGCACGCAGACCGCCACATGCACTTGCCAGAATGGACGTATGGCGTGGGTGGGCACGGTCCAGAATGGGAGAATTCAGTAACAAGAGTGCCCCACCGAACTGGAGAGGAACACCTCCTCCAATCTCGCTCATAATGCAAGTGTGCTCAGGAGCTAGGAAGCTGGTGCACAGCCCTTGGGGTTGTGCCAGTGACTCTGGATTTAAAAGGTCTCAATGTCCCAGCTGGGGATACAGACCTGTGGTATTTCAGGATTTAAAAAATACAAAATCCAAAAATCCTCTAAACGTAAGGACTTGAGTCACATGGCGGAAGTTCTGTGAGCCAGAGGCCAGTCCCTCTCTGCGGGCCCAGTCCCATCAAACACACACGACTTGTGATCCTCAAGGGGTAAGCGTGGATACAAAATGACCGAGGCCATTTTATTTAAAAACAAATTCTAACCTGCAGGTCTCAATGACTAAGGCAAGGGAGAAAGAAATCCTTTCCATTAAATCACACCGTCAGGGACACACGTCCACACCGGGCCCCAACAGGGGTGAAAGGTGAGCTGCCCTGGGCCTCCCGGGCCCTGTCAGCCTACGCACAGCCCACCCAGACCAGGACATGGGTGCTCCCGGTGAAGCGCCACAGCTGCCAGGAACCAGGGTCCCACCCACTCTCCTGGCAGGCCTACACCTGCTGACCTTCCACCTGAACAGCCTCCCACACCGGGTGCCGACAGCGTCTCAAAACCCACACACACCCGCCCTCTGAGAGGCAGGTTCGCGCCCCGAGACCACCCCAATGCCAGGCCATCCTCCCGGCCTCCCGTCGGACAGCCCCCCTGCCTTCCTAGACAGGGCAGGCTGTGCAGCGAGGCAGCCACCGCCACGCCCGCTCCAGCCACAGGGCTGCCACCCCCACCCCACACCTGGGGTCACACACCAGGCCGGCTCCCCCGGCTCCCTGCTGAGGCCGCTCGAGCTAGGTCCCAGCCAGCTGCCCTACTGACCCGCAGTCCACGTGGCTCGTGGAGGAACAGCCTATCCGGGCCCCCAACGCCCTCACATGCGCACAGGCCCTCGGGCAGTGAAGTGCACAGAGTGGACCCACAGAATACTCCAAGCTGGTTTGACAGGATACACTGGTCTGTAGTCTCCGCATTTCGAGTGGAGACTGTCACAGCTGGGGGTGAATGGACCACAGTGAGCCTCAGATGAACATCAGGGCTGATCTCACCAAAGCAGGCTTCTATCTTTCTTATAAACGTCTCAAGATCCTGTCTTAAGCATACACCTTAGAGCTGACCTGATGAGCCATGTGCAGTCCTCAGTCCTGAGGCACTGGGCCATTACCAGCCCTCTTGCTGTGCCCCCTCCCAAGAAACTGTCCCCTGCAACAGGAGGCCCACCCCTGGAGGCCTTTCAACCCCCTGAGCCTTCCTGGCAGGTGACACCTCTATCTGGGTGCCCTCACTAGCCATCTCAAGTCCCAGGAGACCTTAACGATGAGCAGAGGCCAAACACAGCTGTCGCAGCCCCTCACTTGGCTTGATGCTGCTGCTCCGATCAGGACTGAGAGGGACCCTAGTGTCTGATGGATGCTGGGCCAGCTGGGCCGCTGCTCCCTCCAGAGCTGTCAGAACACCCCGTCTGCTGCTTCTTCCCCCAGAGAACAGGCCCACCTTCCCCACCAGACTCCTTCAGGCATGGGAAGCCCATTTACCACCTGGCCATGACTCGCTTCATTACTGGGGTGCTCTCAATGCCTCCAAACCTGCCCGTCCCTCCATCACTGTGGGTGCTCTCAATGACTTTCCCCGCAGGAAGCATTCAGGCCCACCCAATGCATATCTCAAACCACTCTCAGCCTGGACTTTAGTCTTGTTTCTCAGAATATAAATACCTGCAGCAAAACCCCACATTTCAAAATGGAACTTTGTAAGAAGCAGAACTAGAGGCAAAGAAAGAAGGCTAGACAGAAGCAGAGATGCTTCTCTTCTGCCCCTGCCATTGCAGAGCAGGCTAGTGCTCCCACAGGATGGATGGTTAGGGACTGGCCTCCCCACAGGAAGTCATGGCATATGTGAAGATGCCACATACGTTCGGTCCTAACAAAGGTACAACAGACAAATCTTTAAGGATTTTGTTTTTTCCTTGTCAACAAGAAAATGTATGTTGATCCCCTTGTATATTTTCAATTACACACTCAAAAGAAAGTCTTCTGCAAAGGCAACTCAGGAGTGGCAGTCCAGAAAGAACTTTTTCCCAGCAACGAATGCGACCTCAGCGCTTCCTGTACCCCCGGGCAGGACTGAGCGGGGAGGGCACCAGGAAACCCGGGACACCCAGGGCTTCAGTCCTCCTCCTGCAAAGTTACGGTCCTTTGCTCTAATCCCCACAGCAAACTTGTAAGGACGAGACGTTTCAGAGTGCTTTCAAGAGACAGAGCGAACTTGAGAGGAAGCAGCCCGGCTCGCTCGGCTCAGGCCGCACTCCAGCCGCACCGGCCACGGGAGGGACTCGCAGATGCCACCTCAGCACGGCCCTCCCACCGGCCACGCGGGCCCGCGGGCGGGGACAGGCTTAAAGGGGCAGCGCGCCGGCCGCCCAGCCTCCCGCCAGGGTTCGGTACTTTTCCGTGCGGTCCTTCTCGTCCGCGGGCCCCGGGGCGCGTCCGAGTGGCGCGCCCGGCCAAG
>CM035269.1:112765325-112804709 GCA_020226075.1 Hydropotes inermis
CGTCGGCAGCCGGGCGCCCCAACGTCCCGGCGCGGCACCGGCCCCGCGCCCCGGCCTGCTCACCCCGCGCAGCACCCGCCCGTCCGTGCGTCCGTCCGCTCGCCGCGGGAGAGGCCAGGACCACCACTCGCACGCCGCTCCCGCAGGCAGGCTCCTCCGGTAGGCGCCCGGGCCCCCGCGGCTATATAGGGCGGCGGCTCCAATCCCGCCCGGACACGTCAGACCGCGGCCGCCCCGCCCGCCGCCAGCCAGCGCCGCCCCGCCCGCCGCGCTCCGCGCCCGGAGGCTGCCCCCTCCGGAGGGGCGTCGGGGTCGGGTACGACCGCCACCTGCACAAAGCAAGGGCAGGGGCGGCCGGTCTGGCAGCGGGGTCCCCCACACCGCCCCCCCCCCAAAAAAAAGAAACAGGACACCTTGAGGGACAACACAAAGGGAATTAGCTGCCGGCCCCAACCATTTACAACTTCCAAAGGCCGGACCAAAACCGGGCCTGGCCAACCCCGAGAAACAGACCACCGCCCCGAACTTTGGAGTCCAAACACTCTTCCTCTGTCCTGCACATGTGTAAAATATCCCTCCTCGGTTCCTTGGCTCCTGGTTTAATTCCCTACAGAAATACAGACCCTCCTTCCTTTAAGGACTATACCCCCAGTTACCTCTGCCTCACAGGTAACAAGGGCCTGCCTGCGAGGCGCCCAGCCCTAACAACAAACAGGAGGCGAACAGAGTCCCTCCCTTTGGGGGCTTCCCTTCGGGGGCTTCCCCTCAGGGGCTGAGGGCAAGCAGGTCTGCACTCCTCTGTAATATGCCTCCACAACAGAGGCTCCTTCTTTTAGTCAAGGCTCCAGCTTCCCTTGTGTCTCAGAAGGTAAAGAATCCACCTGCAGTGCAGAAGACCTGGGTTCGATCCCTGGGTTGGGAAGATCCCCTGAGGAAGGAGCAGCTCCCCACTCCAGTATTCTGGCCTGGAGAATCCCATGGACTGTATAGTCCATGGGGTCGCAGAGAGTCGGCCCGGACTGAGCGACCTTCACTCCAGGCCCAGCCCAGAGGTAGGGCAGGCGCCAGCAGGAGGGGCAGGCAGGCCCAGAGGCGCTTTCCACACGCCCCCCGCCCAGGAACTCTGTCAGTATATAGAGAATGGGGGGGTCCTCACAGCAGTTGTTCGTTCAGTCTAAAGGTGACTACAGCTTTCCCTTATCACTGGCGACAGAAAATGCACTGAGCGGACATATTAGGACAGTAGCACCAGAAGTTCCCTATTAACTGGAGAAGGCTGAAGGCCATCAACAGAAGTCAAGAAAGGCAGGGAGGCTCTTGGGAGCACTCACTGAGATGGAGAGCCTGAATGTCTACACTGGTAAGGGGAACTGTGATGCAAAAACCCAGATACAATGTCTGACATGCCCACTGGATGGCCAAATGGGGACCTAAGTAGGCAAATGCACATACAAGGTGAAGGCCAGGGAGAAGCCCAGCACAGCGGACCGTAGCACTTCATGACATGACTGGGGGAAGAAGCCACGGAGCTGAGGACATGGTCACCGGAGCTGTACCCTAAGACACCAGGATGGCACGTGGGCAGGAGGTAACAGACTGCAAGTTAAAAAAAAAATCAAAGAGATGGAACAAATCAAAGAGGTTAAGAACCTCAGGTAAGAGGATGAGGAAGTCCAACACGTCTAATAGTCCACAAGAGGAAAATACAAAGGACAGAGAAGAAATATTGGAAAAATACTGGAAAAAATTCTAGAATGTAAAGTTATTATATTTCCCTCTCCTCCTCAAAAGAGAACAGGGGGCCAGCAGTGTTTTGGTGTAGAACAATGAAGCCTCAAAAATGCCCAAGACAAGAGTAGATTTTAAAAGCAACCAGAGAGAAATATCAATAACCTCAGATATGCAGATGATACCACCCTTATGGCAGAAAGCGAAGAACTAAAGAGCCTCTTGATGAAACTGAAAGAGGAGAGTGAAAATGTTGGCTTGAAACTCAACATTCAGAAAACTAAATGGCATCTGGTCCCATCACTTCATGGCAAATAGATGGGCAAACAATGGAAACAGTGGCTGACTTTATTTCTGGGGGCTCCAAAATCACTTCAGATGGTAACTGCAGCCATGAAATTAAAAGACGCTTGCTCCTTGGAGGAAAAGCTATGATCAACCTAGACAGCATATTAAAAAGCAGAGACATTACTTTGCCAACAAAGGTCCATCTAGTCAAAGCTATGGTTTTTCCAGTAGGCATGTATGGATGTGAGACTTGGACTATATAGAAAGCTGAGTGCCAAAGAACTGATGCTTTTGAACTGTGGTGTTGGAGAAGACTCTTGAGAGTCCCTTGGACTGCAAGAAGATCCAACCAGTCTATCCTAAAGGAAATCAGTCCTGAATATTCACTGGAAGCACTGATGCTGAAGCTGAAACTCCAATACTTTGGCCACCTGATGCAAAGAAATGACTCACTGGAAAAGACCCTGATGCTGGGAAAGACTGAGGGCAGGAAGAGGGGACGACAGAGGATGAGACGGTTGGATGGCATCACTGACTCAATGGACATGAGTTTGAGTAAACTCCGGGAGTTGGTGATGGACAGGGAGGCCTGGTGTGCTGCAGTCCATGGGGTCGCAAAGAGTCGGACAGGCCTGAGCGACTGAACTGAACTGAGAAAGAAATGACTGGTAACTTATGAAACAACACCTAGAAATTGTGCTGAAGGAAGTAACTGTCAACTTGGAATTCTTTATCTTATTTAAGAATGACACAGACACATTCAGACAGAAATAGAGCAATTACTATCAATGGATAACTGCAGAAACAACTGGTAAAGGACATATTTCACCAACAATAAAATGAAAGTCAGATTAATTTTAGTCCTTGTTAAATGAATGCTAAAAATTAAATCTATTAAAACAGAAACAATTTTTAAACTTTCAAGCCAAAAATCAAATTCTCATTCAAATGGAAATGAAGTGTTAGTTGCTCTTTACATCCCCACGGATTGTAGCCCACCAGGCTCCTCTGTCCATGGAATTCTTCTGGCAAGAGTACTGGAGGGGTTGCCATTTCCTACACCAGGGAATCTTCCTGACCCAAGGATTGAACCTGCATCTCCTGCATTGTAGGCAGATTCTTTTACCATCGGAACCACCAGGAAGTCATTGGCAATGTTCTAGAACTTGGATCAGACTGTAGGTTCAGAAATAGTCATACATTATTACTTACTGGTTATTATTTTGTGTTACTAATTACCAAGTAAAAGAGAAAAAAGAAAACACTGGGAAGCAAGAGAAGTGAAAAAGAAGCAATTTAAAAGCAAGGTAAATAAAGCACAAAATGCAGTGGAAGAAATGAATCCAGATATGGAAATAATCTAATGTTAGTATATACTACTACCCAGTTACAAAGTCCAGATATAAGCTATTTAAGAACTCCAAACTACAAGGACACGGACGCTTAAAAGTGAAAAGATGGACGTGGAAGAAGTACTCCAGGTAACTACTAACCAAACTAAAGCTGGGCAATCTGGGTCATTTTCAGATAAAACAGACTGTAGGATAAGAGGCATTGACAGCAAAGAAAGTCAAGAATAAAAAAATCAACTCTGATACTGTATGCATCCAGTTGTAGCTACAAAGTATATCAAGTAAAAACTGAAGGTTATTATAAATTGATATAGCCAAGATTACAGGGGAAGACTGATTCAACTCTTGGTTAACAGATTATGGAGATTAAAAATGCACAGAAAATTAAAACAATGCAATTAAAACCTATTTTATTGGACTTATATAATCCTTTGCCCAATGATTAGAAAGCACATTCTTCCAAGAATACATTTAACTTTTTAGAAAATCGACCAGGAACTAAGGCCAAAAATTTTTTTTTCAATAATGGCCAAAAAATTACATATTCTGTGACCACAACGCAATTAATTAGAAGCTAAAATGTTTGAAAGCCTAGAAGTTTTAAAACTTGCTCCTAAATAACTCATGGATCAAAGAAGATCTGAAAACAGTATCTTAGCCATCATACTAGAGAAGAGGAAAATGTAAAAACTAGCTAGTTAACCTCTTCTGAAATTAAAAAAACAATAAACCTAAAGGAAATAGAAATAAAGAAATCAATGAGGGTAAGGACACACAACACAAAGAATAAACTGAGCTAAATCTAAAAAAACTAGTTAGATCGCCAGCAAAAATGATCAATTAAAAAAAAAACAGAATAGGCAAGAATAGGCGATACTAAGAATTCAAAGAATTTAGTTTGCTAGATTATTTTAGCAAATAAAAACTAAAGAGCCTTTTGATGAAACTGTAAGAGGAGAGTGAAAATGTTGGCTTGAAACTCAACATTCAGAAAACTAAGACCATGGCATCCGGTCCCATCACTTCATGGCAAATAGATGGGCAAACAATGGAAACTGGCTTTATTTTTGGGGGCTCCAAAATCATTTCAGATGGTGACTGCAGCCATGAAATTAAGACACTTGCTCCTTGGAAGAAAAGCTATGACCAACCTAGAGAGCATATTAAAAAGCAGAGACATGCTTTTCCGGTAAGCAGCCTGAGCTGACCCCTAAAAATGGTGCGCTATTCACCTGACCCAGAAAACTCCACAAAATCATGCAAATCAAAAGGTTCAAATCTTCGTGTTCACTTTTAGGAATAATCGTGAAACTGCCCAGGCCATAAAGGGCATACATATTCGAAAAGCCACCAAGTATCTGAAAGATGTCACTTTAAAGAAGCAATGTGAGCCATTCCGTCGTTACAATGGTGGAGTTGGTAGGTGTGCACAGGCCAAACAGTGGGGCTGGACGCAGGGTCGGTGGCCCAAAAAGAGTGCTGAATTTTTACTACACGTGCTCAAAAGTGCAGAGAGTAATGCTGAGTGTAAGGGCTTTAGATGTAGATTCTCTGGTCATTGAGCACATCCAAGTGAACAAAGGCCCCAAGATGCGGCACAGGACTTACAGAGCTCACGGTCAGATCAACCCCTACATGAGCTCCCCCTGCCACATTGAGATGATCCTTACTGAAAAAGAACAGATTGTTCCTAAACCAGAAGAGGAGGTTGCACAGAAGAAAAAGATATCCCAGAAGAAACTGAAGAAACAAAAACTTATGGCCTGGGAATAAATGCTGCAGAAAATAAATGCAAATAAAAGTAAAAATAAATAAATAAAAAGCAGAGACATTACTTTGCCAACAAAGGTCCATCTAGTCAAAGCTATGGTTTTTCCAGTAGGCATGTATGGATGTGAGACTTGGACTATATAGAAAGCTGAGTGCCAAAGAATTGATGCTTTTGAACTGTGGTGTTGGAGAAGACTCTTGAGAGTAAAGAGATCCAACCAGTCTACCCTAAAGGAAATCAGTCCTGAATATTCATTGGAAGGACTGATGCTGAAGCTGAAACTCCAATACTTTGGCCACCTGATGCAAAGAAATGACTCACTGGAAAAGACCCTGATGCTGGGAAAGACTGAGGGCAGGAGGAGAAGGGGACGGCAGGATGAGATGGTTCGATGGCATCACCAACTCGATGGACCTGAGTTTGAGTAAACTCTGGGAGCTGGTGATGGACAGGGAGGCCTGGCGTGCTGCAGTCCAGGGGCCACAGAGTCGGGCACGACTGAGTGACTGAGTGACTGAGTGAACTGAAGTGACTGAAGAATTCAAAGGGGGGGTCAAAAGCTCCAACTACAATAGAGACTCTGGAATATCAAAAACTTACATGAAATGGGCGATTTTTAGGAAAATAAGTTACCCAAACTGAATCTGTTAGGAAAAGAAAGTTTAAATAACACTCTCCAATATTTGAAGAAACAAACATAAAAGTCACAACAAAAAGGCAGACCCAGATGGTTCTGTGAGGAAGCTCCAAAAAATTGTCTTCCCAACTTATTCACGAAGCCAGGGAACTTCAATACCTCCCAGATGAAAAAATGTGTGAATTTCATCTAGGTACTTAAAAACAAAAGTCTAAAATAATCTAGCAAACCGATTCAAAGATGTAAAAACAAGTGTGTTAATATATAATAATAAAGTCAAGTTTAATCCAATTATGCAAGGTAGTGACAGTATCAGGAAAATAGATTAAAAAATTCACCACATCATTAGCACTGGAGCAGGAATGATTTGATCATCTCAAACCATTCAAATAAAGAATGTGGTTTATTTGAGGATAAAGAATAAAGAGATAGTTTGCCCACTCCTGATAAGAAGTAGGAATGCAAGGACACATTCTCTACTCAGTGATGGGCACCTCATCAGAGGCACTCGTCCTGGGATCACGAGGAGACAGGCTGTTGAGCATTTTCTATTCAAACCTGCAGAGGGAATCTGACAGGGCAGTAAGGCAGGAAGACGGCAGGCATGACTGGACACAAGGCTGCCAGCGTCAGACAGTACAGCTGTCCAGTACGAGATCCAGGAGGGTCTACATGAACACACTGTTAGAGTTAAACCAAGAACTCGGAAAGTTTTCTGGAAACAAGATCAGCACACAAAATCAATTATGTTCCAAAATGTCACCAACAGACTGTTAGGAATAAATCTAGTTAGAAAGTAGGTTTTATGGAGAATACTGTAAAAACCTTTGTCAAAATGCAGAAAAAACAAAATAAATGGAGCAATGACCTGCTCATCTATATAGTAAAGCTAAATTAAACATACAGACTGCAATTTTCTAGTTAAGTAGAATAACTAGGAAAATAATTTCTATTTTTCTGCATAGAAATTCAGTGCAAACCCTACTTAAATCCCAAGAGGGCTATGCACATGCATGTGTGTATAATTTTATAATCAGATTTTATATAATTTTCATCTATACAGTATTTCTATATACATGTACATAAATATTTTATAACTGTCATAAAACCATGTGTACATATATACAATTTTTCAAAGTCTAAAATACAGTTTTTTGGAGACAGTACAATAAACACAATGTAAAACATCTTATTAATGACTTTCTGTTGATTACACGTGGAAATGATAACATTTTGCATTAGGTTAAATAATACACTGTCAAACTTAAATTTCACTTGCTTCTTTTCACATTTTTAAAGTGGATACTAGAAAATTTTAACTTATACGTGTAGCTCTTATTGAACAGCAGTGCTACACAGTTGGTTTTCCAAACCAAGGCAGAAAGAAATGTAACCTGACAAAATATTTTTCTTATTAATAAACTTTGTAAAATAAAAAATGAGTATTTGTCTTAGTCATGAAAATATCTCCTCTACCACAAGCACCTGAGGGGCAGAGGGTATAGTCTCAAAGATCTTAGAAAGAAGTGACTAAGTGGTTTACAGTATTTCTTCCAATCACTCTTAATAAAGTCATTTTTTAAAAAAAGGCAAAAGATACAAAGATCTTTCACAGACATGAAGGAAACATTCAATTTGTAATAAAAAAAAGGTTTGAAGGTAGGATGAGACTGTATATTTCACCTCTCAAATTGACAAAAAAAAAAAAAAAAAAAAAAACTTTTGAGGACAGCAATGGTGTGAGCACACTGGTGTGGCTGGAAGGAGGACCGAGTGGCCTCTCTGGGGACCAGTTTGATCACACATTGTAATTTAAATACAATTTCCCTTCTTCTTAGAGCTTCTACATATATACTTAAAAACATACCCAAAGATACAAGTACTGTTTGCATTCTCGCAGGAGCGAAAGGCTGGCCGTCTGTGTTGTGCCTAGCAGGAAGAGAACGGTAGCCTCCTGACTGATGTCCACACAGGTCAAGTCTCTGTTCTCCCAGCAGCTATGCCTGAGCCACTGTCTCCACCACCCCCTGATCCCAGCCATGCTTGCGACACTGCACGCACGCTCCCCACCACACTCACGCCAGGCTTGCTTCTCATTTAATCATGTAATGTAAAAATAACACCAAACAAGGAAACAAAAGCAAAAAGAAACGTTTCTTGACCATCTTAACACTGTTTCCCACCCTGACGTGACTGTCCTAGACGAGGCGTCAGGAGTCTGGCTCACCTAAGACAGGGTCATGGAGAGACCCTCCGCAGGCGCTCAGGGACTCCGCCCTGCATCAGAGGACTGGTCAGTGTTCATGCAGCAGAGGCCACTCTCCACTGTGCTGATGCTACGTGACCGGCTGTGTCAGAGATGCTTCTGTCCGCATGAAGCAGCTCTAGGACACCCGTGTGCATGGAGACCGGGCCAGGCGCACAGCTGGACACGGGCGGTGGCAGAGCTGGGCAACGGAGGAGCGCCCTCACGGGGGTGGAGAGACAGTAGGTTTATGGCGCTGGGAGGGGAGCGCACAGAAAAGCGCACACTCCGTACGCCTCTTACAGAGACGGATGGACGGACACTGGCTACAGACGCAGGCGAGCGCGTGCTGGGAGAAGCTCCAGACCATACAGCGTGCCTCACTCTCCAGTGCGGACCCCCGCCTGGAGGAGGCGGAGGGGCTCTTCGACTGAAGCCGCTCAGCTACGACAGGAGAGCAGAAGCCAGGGTCACAGGCCTTTCTCCTGTGGTCTCACAAGCCTTGTCCGCGGTGATGTCGGAGTGAGGGGCTGCTGAGCAGAGAGGATGAGGCTCTCCCCTAACCCCATGAAGCCTCGGGGATCGAGAGGCACCTGAGCGCAGCCTCTCGGTGTCTGGAGGACACGGAGGCCGAGCCCTGCCAGCAGCACAACCGGGCGAGCACAGATTCCCTCCGCCTCGGGCCACGGGGCGCGCCCTGGGGGCCTCGCGCCTGGAAACAGGGGCAGGCCCTTCCCACAGGAGACCAAGACGCCTCCCCACGACTCACTGGGCGACCGTCTGCATCAGAGGAGTCCCCTGTGCTCCGTCTCTGATTGTGCCATTAGAGAGACCAACGCCTGCTTCCAGGTGCAGGCCGTGCTTCAGAGCGTCCCTTTCACACAGCGTGGGGACTCTGTCTGGAGTAGGGGCAGGAAGGCGCGGCTGCAGGAGGGCTCTGGCAGGCTCCCCCCAGTCCTGCGATTAAACTACAAGAAACAAAATCATCCCAAATCTGACCTAGGGCAATATACTTGGATGTGTTTTTCTTCCTACAATTCACATACAAAAGTTCCATGAGCTAGAATGAGCTTAGCTCAAGTTTGTAAGAAACTCTATGAATACAGAGCCAGCTAAAGCGATACTTGAATATTTAAGAATTAGAACCAGTCCTGTCCAAACAGAAATAGAATGCTTTTCTACAAAGGAAGGAACAGAAAAACCTGGTCTTCAGATTTTTTCCTCTCCAGGAGTAGCCTCCTTGGGCACTTGTCTGCTTGGTGACCCTAGGCGCATCACACCCTTCAGAGCCCATGTTTTCTCATCCATCAGGAGGAGATGGAGAATTCTGTCAAGCCCAAACTAAATGGAAATTTGAAGGTGCAATGTCTGGTGGATAGGTGGATGAATCAGAACTTCACAGCCAGGTTGAAACAGTTTCTGCCTGGTCATCAAAGGAGCATGCGGTCTTGGTTATCCTGAGGGAAGATTTATGCTGGACGCTTCTCACCAAGTGCTGCTTTCAGTTGGTTTAATCTGGAGCAGGACTTACTGGAATAATAGTTTGGTTTTCCAGAAGGAGCTCACAATAGAGGACTCCCTTCCAATCTCACCATATATACAACATCACTGTCACTGGATGAGGATCGGCCTGTGGTGTGGTTGGTGGTACTTATCTCACTTGCCCCATGATCTCCTCCATTCCACATTATTGTACAGTATCCACTTTTCATTGCCCTTCAGTTTGTTTTAAAAAATGGAGAATTTTTGTTACATTTAAGTAGAGACCTGCCTGCAGCAATAAGGTGAAAAAGGTTTTTTTTTTTTTTTTCACTTAACTTATATGGAACCCAAAACATCAAGCTGGTGCAAATGATTTTCAATGCTTGATATGGATGTTTCAAGTATGTCAGCTATCCCCCGTGTGGTATAACACTGACTGTTTTCAATTAATGTCTTGATTTGACTGCTGTCAACTTCAACTGGTTTACCCGACCATGGAACATAGTCCAGAGAGAATCTCCAGCACCAAATTTCGAAAACCACTTTTGATACATTTCATTAGTGACAGCACCTTCTCCATACACTGCATAAATCTCTTTTTGAGTTTCAGTTGTGTTTTTACCATTTCTTTAACTAATAAAGCCTAATATGGCAAAAATTTTGTTTTTATTCCATCTTCAATATTAAAACAGCTACACAGAAATTCACCGATTTTGGTTTTTTAAATGCACCTTGAAAGGACAGCTGTCACAGTATAACCTAACAATTGTTTCGAACGAAGTTAGACAATTAAGTGCTGTTAGTCATCATACAGGAAAAAACGAGCTAACTTTTTGGCCAACCCAATACCATGATTCTCTTTGCCTCTACTGTTGTTCAGTAGCTAAGTCGTGTCCGACTCCTTGTAACCCCATGGACTGCAGCACACCAGGGTTCCCTGTCTTTCATTACCTCCCAGAGTTTGCTCAAATTCATGTCCACTGAATTGGTGATGCCATCCAACCATCTCATCCCCTGTCATCCCCTTCTCTTCTTGCCCTCAATCTTTCCCAGCATCAGGGTCTTTTCCAGTGAGTCGGCTATTCACACCAGGTCAAAGTATTGGAGCTTCAGCTTCAGCACCAGTCCTAATGACTATTCAGAACTGATTTCCTTTAGGATTGACTGATTTGATCCCCTTGTAGTCCAAGGGACTCTCAAGAGTCTTCTCCAACACCACAATTTGAAAGTATCAATTCTTTGGCACTCAGCCTTCTTTATGGTCCAACTCTCATATCCATACATGACTACTGGAAGAACTACAGCTTTGACTATATGGACCCTTTGCCTCTAGAACCATATAAATCAGAGAAAAATAAAACTCTAAAAACAATTAAGTCCTGCTTCTTTATCTTGATGCTGGTTATATGGGAGGTTCAGATACTGTTTATGGCTCAATGAATCTTCACTAAAGATTTGCATAGTTCTCTATATGTTTGCCATACTTCATTAACATTTTTACTAAAGAAGCTGGAAAGCAACCTAAATAACAACGTTACAACACGGCATAAGCATCGGAGAAAATACAACCTTAAAACACAATAACATGACAGCATATTCCAAGGGGGATAAAACCAGAAGCACTAACTACTGTTGTTCTAAAACTATTTCATGTTGTTGGATAAGGTCATCATCCTTAAAAACCAATTTCCAGCGTAAGTGAAAACCATGTAGATTGTTACCTGAACTGGAAACACCTATATTCATTACTGTTTCCCAGGCCTGTCTGCTATGAGAGGCAATGCAGCGCCTGAGCACATGGACAGTGCCCTCAAACCATCTCCCACTCTGATAGAAGACGGCTGCATCCCAGCCACAAGATGGGATATTGTGCCGTGACAGAGAGCAAGGATGCAGTCACACACCAGAGGGGTCACCTCCAAAGGATGCAGAAGTCAACTTGCAGGAACAATTTGGACATCGAAAGAACTGTTTCAGGACTTCCCTGATAGTACAGTGGATAAGGCAAGGGACACGGGTTTGATCCCTGGTCCGGTAAGATCCCGGGAGAAGGAAATTGCAACCCATTCCAGTATTCTTGCCTGGAAAATCCTGTGGCCAGAGGAGCCTGGAAGGCTGCTGTCCATAGGGTCGCACAGAGTCGGACACGACTGAAGTGACTGAGCAGCAGCAACAGCCAGCAAGATCCCACATGCGCAAAGCACCTAAGCCTGTGTGCCACAGCCACTGACCCCATGCTCTGGAGGCCTCGAGCCGCAACTGACGAGCCCGTGTGCTGCAACTACTGAGGCCTGTGGGTCCCGAGTCCGTGCTCCACAACGAGAAGCCACCGCGGTGGGGAGTGCGTGCGTCACGGCGAAGAGCAGCCCGGCCTGCCACACCAGAGAAGACCCCTGGACAACACTGAGCACCCAGCAACAAAGACAAGATAAAGAAAAAACTGCTTCAGGGGGTTGAAAGACAACTATATACATATTTTACATATATATATATATATATATATATATATGTGCGTGTGTGTGTGTGTGTGTATGTATATATACAAGTTTATATACAAACACACAGGTTTATAATACTGAGGGGGAAGCAACAAAAATGCATTGTTGCTTCAGAAGTTGCTCGTCCAAATATACTCTAAATATGAATAAATGAAGAGCACTTAGATGGGAAGATTATGTAACAAGGGGCACTCATGCATGCAGGTGGGTACAGCAAGCTGGGAAAAGCAAGAAATGGATTCTCTCCAGAACCCCTTGAAGGAAGTCCTGCTGACACCTCAACCTGACCCCACGGAGGCTGATTTCAGCCAAGTTCCTGGTGACTTGTTACATTAGCAACAGGAAACTAATACACCAACCAAACAGGGGAAACAAGCAAAAGGGCTGTTAAGCCATTAGATGATGGGCGATAAAAAAACTTCATGAGGGGCAGAATCAGCCTGCTGACACTACATTCACTGATCAATTGTAACCTAGCGAACAGAAAGACAGCCAGACACCACGCTTCCTGGCAGAATGCACATGTGCTACCCAGCACAATCCAGGCTGTGTTCTTGACGCCCTCCCCACTCCGTCTTCACAAAAACAAACAAAACCCCCAAACCCGAAACACCCCTCCCCAATGAATTAAGCATCCAGATCTAGCTACCAGTTTACAGGAAATAATGAGGATCAGAGGACACGCCACCACCACAAACAACTGACCCAGTCCAGAATGTGGAGACCTTGTAAAAGCAGTTTCTGTCATTTGGAGAAAACTGGACACAGAATAGATACTGGATGATAATAACAAAATGTAGCTAATTCTGTTAGGTGTAATTACTTTAAAGCCCTCATCTATTGAAGATACATGCTAAAGTATTTATAAGTGACATGAAAAGTGGGCTTTGCCTTAAAATACTCAAAGTTCAAAGTATGACAAGTGTGGAACAAGCAGGGAAGATGAATAAAAATGGCAAAATGCTGACCACTGTTGAAGTTGTGTGACAGGTATATGAAGTATCCATATCCTCTCCTATCTGGGGTATGTTTGAAGGTTTTTCTAACAATAAGGGGTTCAGAAAAGGAAAAGATCAAAGAGCACTACTTAGCAGGGTGTACAAAGCTATCTGAGGATGAATCAAACTTGAAAATTTTATAAATCTTATAAAATTTTATAAAATTTACAAGGAGAAATGAAGATAAATGAGCCAATAAGCATTTAAGATGGAAAACAAATATCAAAGAAAGTACATGGAATACATAAACAAAGAATTGGTGAAATAGAAAACAAAAACAAGCAAAATACAGCTGATTTGGTAAATCAAAACCAAAATCAGAAAACAACAACAACAACAACTAAAATCAATTTCTCTGAAAAAAGCAATTAACTCTTTCCAGTCCATCTGATAAGGGAAGTGAACACAAAAGACACAAGTTCACAATGGCAGGACACTCTTGGTGCCTGGTGTTGAAATAAGAATGGGGTTATAAATGGCAGTAATTATATCTTCTGGTAGCTCCCAAAGAGGTAAGAGCTCCTTTGCCTCATGAGAAGCTCCAGGAATTATTTTTGTGTCTCACTGGCATTGGTTGGGTTCTGAGCCCGTCAGGAGCCAAGGGGATGGAGTATGTCTGTTAGCTACAGTTAATCAGGGTGCTCTCACAAGCTGAGCCACTTCATCCCCAACGAATGGCCTGCACATGGTAGAAAGGGTGGCTCCCCAAAACAATGAAAGGGTGCTGCAGAGAAAAGATTATCAACCACAAACCAGTTTACAAACAGAAAATTTAAAACACCAGCCCAATAAATCCACTCTAAAATTCAGAGAACAAGGCCCCATAAGTAGGTCTGTGCTGGGGATGCAGTAACGATTCGTTATTAGGTAATGTAATCCCACATGCAGAGCTCAGAGGAGGTGCACAAACATATACACAAAACTGAAAGACGGCCATTTAAAAAGCCCATCTGGCTGATGGAACTCAGCATCTATTCCTTACTTCCTAAGGAATATAACTTCAGGAACAGAAGGAAATGGCCACATGAAGAACATTTCCCAGAAGTAAAACATACCACATTTAGTGAAAAGCCAAAATTATACTATAAAGTAACAAACCAGCAAAGATATCTATTAATACTATGGCCAAAGACCGTCAAACATGCAATTTAAGGAGAAATAATTAAGCTAAGAGACAAACGCCAGTATCTGCAGATGACCACCTCTTTAGAAAACCCCTCTGTTATAATGAAGAGTTAGGAAAACTGAAGGAAGTTTAGTGTTAGCAAAACAAAACACACACTAGATGCCTAAGTCATGCAGCAGTTTCATCATCGAGGAGACTTCACCATTGAGATGTCTCTTTTCTCCCCAAGTTCATCTACACCCTCAAAGAAATGCCAAATAACATCTGTGGTCAGTGAAGTATGGCCACCCAAAGACACCAGGTCCTGCTATTTGGAATTTAAATGTTACTTTACCTGGAAAAAAAAGTCTTTCCAGAAGTGACTGAGGACTACCCTGAATTATCTGAGGGGGTCCGTTACAAGTATCCTTCTGAAAGAGAGGAAGACACAACACAGAGGTCAAGGCTGACACGCAGATGGAGGCAGAGCCGGGACACACAAGCCCAGCACACAGCAGCAGCCACGAGAAGCTGGAGGCAGGAGCCCCAGAGGGACAGCGGGCTGTCAGGTTTCAGATTCCAGCTCCAGAACTGAGAGAATAAATTTCTGTTGTTTTAAGCTATTACATTTGTTGTAACTTACTTTGGCAGCCATAGGAAACGTAACATAAGGTCCCAGCAGGTTTTTAAAAATATATATGTACTGTGAAAAAAAGGGGGGGGGGGTCCTAAATTCACCTAAAAATAAAACTGTCCTAGGTTATCTGAAAAAAAGAAAAAAGTGGAGGATTCAACCTAAAATTAGCAAAGCACACCATAAAGCAAGAGTCATTAGTACTTCGGGTTTTGGCTAAGGAAGAGGAAAATGGATATATGAAACAAACTCAGGTGTACCTGTGAGTTTAGCATTTGAAACAAATGCCACTTCAAGTCAGCAAGGAAGGATGGACTAGACAATCAACAGAACTGGGCCCACTTGCAAACCATTTTGAAAACCTTACAAAGACTGATCCCCACCTCACAACAGAGGCCAAAACAAATTTCAGCTGGATTAGAAACCTGAAGGTAAAGAATTAAGCCTGAGGAACAGGAAGACTGGGGAGGAAAGCCTACTGATGACCCAGACTACAGAGGCCACAAAGGAAAATACGGACTCGCTAGAGCTTATGAGAGCTTCAGGGTTCCACACAGTGAAGGCGATCTAATGCAGAAGTCAGGGTACACAGGGCTCTTCTCTGGATGGAAAACATCTGAACACATACCTCATAGAAAACTAACACATACTACAGAAACACATGAATTCATGTGTTCATCCTCATTTAGTCCTTATGCTGAGGTCAACAAAGATGAACAAAAGCAATTCAACTGGTTCTGAAACGGTAAGGAAAACAGGCTCCTAGATCACTGAGGATGTGTAAAATTTGAAGCAATTTAAAAACATATAACAAACAACAGACACACACAATCCAATTCAGTGGTAGCATCCAAAGAAGCTGCTCACCAGAAGCAACAGCACAGAACACAGGAGTAAGAAGGCTCACAGGAGCGCCATGACATGCAGAGAACGGGAAAAACACGTGTGCACCAGTGGGAAGGTGGTCACGGACTGCACAGTGACACGCCAACACCATACAGCAGGTGTCACCACCAGCGAAGCAGCGGCTCAGGCACCAGCCTCAGAAGGGCAAACGGCAGTGCAGAGAAGGCTGTTTTTAAAGCAGGGACAGAGCTCCACGTAAGGGCGTGCAGAGCTGCACCAAAGAGCAAGGGCTACACGCAAGCGGTGGGGACTCACCGAGCCAGGACACGGGACCGCCTTTAAGAGGCTTCCAGTGGCCAAAGACAGGACCACATGAACACCAAAATAAATAATAAAAAATGACAACCAGCTGAATAAAATGGGAAACTCTTAGCCTAGACTGATAGAAATAAACCTGTAAACTGAGAGGACCTGATAGGAAGAGATACCTAGTTTTAAAAGCACCTCCCCCCACCCGCCCCACACATTTGTTAACCACGAAGACTTCACAGCAGAGAAGCTGGGCAGACACCACCTTCATCCAGTGACCCATCCCCAGGAAGCGGACAGACTGAAACTGTGTGCCGTCGGACACAAGGCCAAGAGAAGGCCCAGCACGCGTTCTGTGCCATTCCAGCCAAAGACACAAAACCTGAATCTAACCAAAAGAAAACCGACAAGCCCACTCTGAGAGACACTGTGCAAAACAACTGCTTGTGACCATTACGTGTCAAGGTCAGGAAAGCCAAGGCAAGATGGAGCAAATGTGAACCGGTCTGAAGGTCGCTAAGCATTCATGTCAATGGTTGTACTAAGTGTCCTGTTTGCAGGAAACACACTGAAACAGCCAGGGTTTCACGTCCCCAAGTTACCTGCAGGTGGTTCAGAAAAATTTGTTTTGCACCATAACTGAAACTGCCCTGAAAGTATGAGTTAAAATTTTTTTCTTAAATATTTAAATGGAGGATAGTACTACCTTTGTAATTAGAAAAAATAAACACCTTAATTTGGAAACAAACACATTGATGTAGGAGAGGGGAGGCAAATGACACCATTCAACTCAAAGTCAAAACCCAATTTTAATTATATATATTTAACTATGCGTTCACTTCACCAACAAAGGTCCTATGGTTTTTCCAGTAGTCACGTACAGATGTGAGGGTTGAAACATAAAGAAGGCTGAGTGCCGAAGAATTAATGCGTTCAAACTGTGGTGCTGGAGAAGACTCTTGAGAGTCCCTTGGACTGCAAGGAGATCCAACCAGTCCATCCTAAAGGAAATCAGTCCTGAATGTTCATCAGGAAGGCTGACAGTGAAGCTGAAGCCCCAATACCTTGGCCACGCGATGCAGAGACAACTCACTGGAAAAGACCCTGATGCTGGGGAAAGACTGAGGGCAGGAGGAGAAGGGGGTGACAGAGGATGAGATGGTTAGAGTGCACCATTCCCTAATGGACATGAATTTGAGCAAGCTCCGGCAGACAGTGGACAGAAGAGCCTGGCGTGTTGCAGTCCGTGGGGTGGCAAAGAGTTGGACACAACAGTCACTGAACAGCTCAGCTCACCTATTTAGATCAATGCACTTTTCACCCACATTTTATGCAGCATAACAAAGTCTCCAGCTTAATGTGATATACTGTGACAATACCAGAGCCTGTTACATGCTATTTTTTTCAGAGTTCCTGAAAGTGGACTTTTAAACCATCAGACAAGGAAGCTGCTGACAGTACATCTCCATGTGCTTAGCAGCACACCTCAAACAACGCCAGGGTCCCCACAGGGACTGCCAGTGGGCGCCCTCAGAGGAGGCAGGAGGCCTGACGGGATCCAGAGGCGCTCTCAGAGCTCTTCAGACACCACGTCCAGAAAGGATGCGCCCTTGGAGCCAGCCACCAATCACAGTCTGCTCTCTGACCAAGAAACAAAACTGAGCCAGCAGCACGTCGCCCAGGGAGAGAGCAGAAGACATTCAGGCTGGGCTGGGAGGCTGCCCACCCCATCAGCAACGGCTAAAAGAGAAGAGACACAGCACCACCACTGCAGGACTGGGTGAGGAGACGGGGAGACAAGAAAAGGGACATTGTGGAATTAAAAGAGCCCCGTAAGAAGCCTCCTAATGCATATAAACAAGTTCTTAATAGGGTGAAACAAAAACCACACACCTTCAATGAAGCCACAGACTAACAGATAACAGGAACCTAGTAACTACCCACGTGAGACTGGGCAGGAAGCCCTCCCACGCCACGTCTCCCTCAAAGGTTTAGTCCCGACACAAAGCACACAGTATGGAGCCGTCCAGAGGAAGTTAGGACTGCAGGTCATGCTCGGGCGCTCCAGCCAACAGCAGCACTGGCAGGCAGGCACACCTGAAGCCCCAGCGACGGAGGACAAGAGGCTGCCACGCCGCACCGCTCCAGGAGCGAGTGCGCCTCCCGGGCCAGGGGGAGCCGAGGGTGCTTCCAAAGATCACAGAAGGCTGCCTCTCCCAGCAGCACCATCCTATCGCCTCTGCCCCATCTTTCAGAAAGAACCACACGCACCAATCTCAAGGGAACGCAATCCTCATCTCCAGCACCTGTGAAACTACGGGACAGCCCCCAACAGCAGCAAGCCTGAGGTCACTCTGCCTGCAACTGGACCTGGTCTGGATGCTGCAGAAGACGCCAGGCTGATTGGAGTGGCCCAGGGGCCTGGGTCACAGGCAGCCTGGCAGCTCTGCTGAGCTCACTGCTGCGGTGACAAAGGCAACACAGAACTTTGGTTTCAGGGGCGGGAGAGTCAGCTCCAAGCAAAAGCAAACGTGTCAAAATAGAAGCCTTGTTTCTAAAGGAAAAAAATTGTTCTTCAAGTTGATCTCACACACACTGATTCAAGCCAGGGCAACAGGAGCACCTAACTAATCTTATACTCAGGAGAAAAAGTCAAAACTGCCAATATAATTCAGTAATCCTGTCTGAAAGATATTTATAAATGAGCCAAGTATTAATGAGATGAGAAAGCTACCATGTAACAGTGAAACGAATAGCTGCTGTTGAGTCACTAAGTCCTGTCTGACTCTTCACAACCACATGGACAGCAGCCATCCAGGCTCCTCTGTCCAAGGGGCTCTCCCGGCAAGCATACCGGAGTGGGTTGCCATTTCCTTCTCCAGGGGATCTTCTCAGACCATGGATCAAACCTGCATCTCCTGTACTGGCAGGCAGATTCTTTACCACTGAGCCGCCAGAGAAGCCAGTAACACATACAAAATAAAACCAAGTAGGATAATACATTATCTTTGATTTTGTTCACAGTGGCCAGCAAACCTGGGAGTCCACCCCAAACTGTCATCACCTAACACCCTACGTCCAAGGGTAAGGGCACCACCTCACAGTGGTGAAGAGTGAGTTTACAGTCCCAACAGAGTCCATAGCCTCCTATTCACAAGCAACAGGACATGGCTCCTAACTGTCAGAAGAATACATGAGAAAAGTAGAAAGAACAGAGAACACCTTATCCTCCTTTATTCTTAATTTTAGAGAGAGAGAGTTAAAGCAAGGACGAATGCTCTCGGCTCTACATTCTAAAGGCATCAGAACCCACACCCTGTCTGCTAAAAAGTGAGCCCTGGGGGCAGAACCGCTTCTCTGAAGTCACTCACCTCAACCAGAGTCTCAAAAACAGCAGAAAATGCCAAACGCACGCCACCTTTTCCAAACTGGTTTCTAACTCTACACTTGCACGGCTGTCTCTGCCCCTCTGGTCTCTCCTGGCGCTGAGGGGCCAGGCCCTTCTGAGGGCAGCAAGTGCTGCGCTGGGCCATCTCCCCCAGGTTGTCTGCTGTGGCAACCCCATCAGGAGGGCTCTCCAGGGACCTGGGGTGCCTCCTGAGGGACAGGGAGGTTGCCAAGCAGGCGGCGCTCCCCAGACACCTGCGAGTGGCCTGCTCTCCCCCAGGAGCACATGCCCAGGGTCTGCAGGACAGATGCGGGGGGACAGGGCAGAGCCCTCCCTCCCAGCCCCCTTCTGTCTAATCCCAGCCACCCAGGCCACATGATACCTGGGGGGCGGGAGGGGCCCACCTCCCTGTCTGTGCCACAGAACTTCCCTGGAGGGCACGCCGGTTTAAGCAGCAGAGCCAACACTGCATGCAGACAGCCTCTGACCAAAGTTGTTTCCTCCCTCCACAAAGAAACCAGAGGTAACCTGGGCCAGTCCATCCTGTCCAGAAGCTATGAGTGGGGGTGCTGACCTGAGGCAAGCAGACAGCGCACCCTGCCCACCGAGAGAGCAGCTGTCGCTGCCCATCTCGGCGGAGGCTACTACCCCACCTCGGGAGCTCGGTCCCCATGCTCAGCCCCGCCCCAACCAGCTGCCAGACGCGGAAAGAGCGCAACAGAGCAGATAAAGGTGGGAGAGCACAGACATCGGGTCGCAGGACACTCGGCTTCCCGGGGTCCAGCGGCCCGGGTGCGAGCTGGCCTGCCACACGAGGCCATGCGCACTGGCCCAGGCCCACACCTGCCCGGAGGAGGCCGCTCCGGACCCTTCTGTGAAGGCAGAGCCCACACCAGCACCTCCAGGGGTGGTGGGGCCCGTGCGCCTCGAAAACTGCCATGGCCTGCAGCAGCCCCTGCAACTCAGCAAAATGAGAAAAGGAGACGGTGCAGAAGCCACACTGTCCCCACTTAGGTCACCCCTCTGAACACACGGTGCCAGCCACCGCCGGGGTTCCACAACTAGAACAAGCCTACCAGCGGCTCCTCCTGCAGCCCAAAGCTGGGGAAAGCCAAGAGGGGGCGACCCCACAGCCTGCAGAGTCCTAAGGTGATTTGGGGGGGGGGGCAGCCACGGGTGGTGGAGCTGGGCAGCAGCAACAGAAGGTGGGAGGCGAGTCCAGCAGAGTGAAAGAAAGCCAAGCCGATAGGGGCCGTGTGTCACTGCAGGCGCCGGCCCTGTGCGCTCAGTGTATGCAGGCCTGGGGGCCCCGATTTGTTCACTTCCTCCCAGGAAACCTGCTGACAGATATGCACTTTCTGAAAAATAGATGCCTGAAGATGGACTCGATGACAATAAAAATTCTAAAAGGCACAGAACAATTTTCCAGTGTCTACTTTGAGGCAGAATGCCTGCCTGCTGCAGAGGCCTGGCCGGCCCCAGCCCTGACGCTCTGTCACCTCTGGAGATACTGAGAGGAAACACAAGCTAAGTTTAGTCTAGGCTGAATGTTTAAGGGTGCAAACTACTGAGACTGAGGACCAGGGCAGACCCTGAATCCTTGCCGTGTGCTCATCCCCGAACTGCAAAGGGAGCGGACACTAGTACCCGCCCTCTGGTGTCACTGTGAGGATTACAGGACCTCACACACAGAGCGCTTAACCCGGCCTGGCAGAGTAAGCTGGGGGGATTTTCTGTTACCAGGGCCTCCTTGGTGGCTGTGACAGCAGGACTCCAGCAGTGCACACGGCGTGGCCTTAACTCAGCCACACTTCTGTCTTATTTTTTTTTCATTTATTTATTTTTTTAATCTTTTTTTTTAAAAACCCAATCACTGTTGCCAGGGGCTTCAACCCCCAGGCTCCTCTCTCCTCGGCTGAAAAACCCAGACATCACATTAAAAAGCAGAGACATTACTTTGCTGACAGAGGTCCGTACAGTCAAGGCTATGGTTTTCCCAGTGGTCATGTATGGATGTGAGAGTTGGAACATAAAGAAAGCTGAGCACCAAAGAATTGATGCTTTTGAACTGTGGTGTTGCAGAACACTCTTGAGAGTCCCCTGGACTGCAAGGAGATCCAACCAGTCCATCCTAAAGGATATCAGTCCTGAATATTCATTGGAAGGACTGATGCTGAAGCTGAAACTCCAATACTTTGGCCCCCTGATATGAAGAACTGACTCATTGGAAAAAACCCTGATGCTGGGAATAATTGAAGGCGGGAGGAGAAGGGCATGATAGAGGATGAGATGGCTGGATGGCATCACCGACTCACTGGACATGAGTTTGGGTAAACTCCGGTAGTTGGTGATGGACAGGGAGGCCTGGTGTGCTGCAGTCCATGGTGTCGCAAAGAGTCGGACACGACAGAGCGACTGAACTGAACCGAGCTACTGAAACACTCCACGACATCTGGGTGTACCTGTACCCCTCACTCTCATCAACTAAAATGTTCATGTTTATTTTCCCCATCTATAGGGGAAATATGATTTCAATGTCATCTTCAATCATTAGCAACTAAAATCTTGCTCTGCACATTGCCATGTGAACTTCTTGACTGTGAAGACCAACCTATTCACAGCCTCCATCCACGTTCCTACCAGGGTGCTTGAGCACACACTTAAGGTAAACTGCATAGCTGGGCTACAAACAATGGAGCAAACAGAAGAATAAGGAATATAAACAAAACTCAAGTTGTAAGCTAAAATAACGTTGTTAAAGGATGCCCAGACAAAAGTAGTAACAAAACACTATCAAAAAAGACCATTTTTTGTTTTGTTTTGCCTCTCAGGCCTCTTGGCTGAAGGCAGTGGTTTTTACCCCCTCTGGAAAAAGGAACCTGAATCCCTGCCCTGGGGACGCCAGTAACAGCAGTGTTGGAAAGCCACTCTGCAGGCAGGGGAAGGAAGTTCCTACACAGCCATTGCTGAGGTCCTGGCCTTCTCCTCTCACTGGAAGCCCCTTAAAGACAGGAAGCCAGGCAAGAGTCTGGGAGGTGTTTTTCTGGAGAATCCAGAGAGACCCGAAGAAGCCAACAGGGTGCTGTACGGAACGGCCCAGCCAGGTGCCTCCACAGTGAGTGTCACAGTAGGCAGGCCCCAACCAACCACAAAGCCAGGGTCCTTCTGACATGTACGCAGGCAAGCAAACTTCACTGGAGAGCCCAGAAAAGGCTCTGACTTCCTGAAAGCCAAAACCCCAATGCAAAAAGCAACCAGAAGCAAGTGGTGACTTCAGGGAAAACTCTCTAATGTCCTCAGAGAGATCAGAGAAGATATTACATCCATGAAACAAAAACAGGAGGTTATAAGATAGGAACAGAAAGATTAAGAGAAAGTGCTAAGAAATAAAGTGAGAAAAACTCAATACAAGGGCTATAAGAATGTTTCCAGAAAGAAATGGGAAGTCTAAGGAAATCAGACTGCCAATCCAGAAGGTCCAATAGTTGAATTCTAGAAAGTGAGAGAATGGAAAGAAATCAAATCAATCAAGAAAAACACCCAGCACTGAAAATCAGAAGTTTCCAAAATAAAGGAGCCCAAAAGGCTGGCAAGACATTAGATGAAAACAGACTGCAAGGGACATCACTGCACTGTGTATTTTGAATTTCACACAAAATCCTGCAAGCTTCAAAGAAGAAAACACAGTCAAATATAAGGGCTCAAGAATCAGAACTGCTAACACTTCAAGAATAACACTGAGAAATGGAAAATGGGGGTGACCGATGTCCAACCTCTCACTTGAGTACAAGGGCCAAACAACGCACTCCAGATATCCAGGCTCTCAAAATTTTATTCGCCAGGCAATTCCTTGAGGAAGTACTCCATCAAAATGAGAGGAGGGAGAAAAAAAATCAAGAATGAGAAAGACAGGGGTTCCAGGAAACCAAAGGCAGTGAGGCCTGCAGTGAGGTTCCAGCAGGCAGGAGGTCTGGGCCAACAGAGCCTGATCAGATGAAAGACGGAGTCTCTTGAAGGAGATTTAGACAACTGGTGAACTGAGGGTTTAATTTTAGCAGCAAATACATAGAAAACTAAGAAAACAACCAAAACCACTCATATGAACTTTAGGGAAAACAAAAACTCCAGAAGTCCCATCATACCATTTAGCACAGCTGTTAATAGTATACCAGTAGTCATAAATACTAAATACCCAACAAGCAAAGTGCACCAAAGTGCACCTACTTTGGGCATTTGTCTGCGCAGCAAAGGCAGAGGGGAGAATGAAAACAAGAAATGCTGCATCTCCTGTTAAGTGAAGAGACGATGTGTGGGACAGGGAGGGAAGAGAAGTAAGTGAGCAAGTCAGGCACGGATGGGAGAGGTGGCATCAAAAACAGGTGTCCTGGAATATGAGTCAGTTGAAATGAGGTAGATGAACCTAGAGCCTATTATATACAGTAAAATCAAGTCAGAAAGAGAAAAACAAATATTTTATATTTACACACACATATATATAGAATCTAGGAAAATGGTTCTAATGAGCCTATTTGCACGGCAGGAATAGACACACAGAGGTAGAGAACAGACTTGTGGGCACATTGGGGGTGGGGAGGTGGGTAGGACAAACAGAGAGGACCATTGAAATATATACTATATGTTAAATAGGTAGTATGACAACATTTATTTGCCAACAAAGGTCCGTACGGTCAAAGCTATGGTTTTTCCAGTAGTCATGTATGGATGTGAGAGTTGGATCATAAAGAAAGCTGAAGAATTGATGCTTCTGAACTGTGGTGTTTAAGAAGAGTCTTGAGGGTCCCTTGGACTGCAAGGAGATCAAACAAGTCAATCTTAAAGAAAAGAAACCTGACTATTCATTGAAATGACTGATGCTGAAGCTAAATTCCAATACTTTAGCCACCTGATGTGAAGAGCTGACTCATTAGAAAAGACCCTGATGCTAGGAAAGACTGAAGGTAGGAGGAGAAGGGGATGACAGAGGATGAGACAGCTGGATGGCATCACCGACTCCATGGACATGAGTTTGAGGAAGCTCTGGGAGAGGGTGAAGGACAGGGAAGCCTGGCGTGCTGCAGTCCATGAGGTTCACAAAGAGTTGGACATGACTGAGCGGCTGAACAACAAGCAAAATAGCTAGTGGGAAGCTGCTGTGTAACACGGAGCTCAGCCCTGTGCTTTGTGACAACCCAGAGGGGTAGACGAGGGTGTGCGAGGAAGGCTCAAGAGGTAGGGCTTACCTATGGATACTTACTCATGACTGGTTCACACTGCTGCTGTTGTATGGCAGAAACCAACACCACTGTAAAGCAATTATCCTCCAGATAAAGATAAATTAAAAAAAAATAAAGCCAGGTGTTCTGCAGTGGAGGACATGTGATCAGAGGAAGGAAATGGATAGTTTTTCTTTCATTCAAGTCTTTCCAGGTTTATTTGACCTTTTAAAAGGTGCATGAAGATATATTCCTGGTTTGAAGTAAAATTAATGTTTAACTTTAAAAACCATGAGTGCCAATAAACAGTATTAGGGGAGAGCATGAATGGCCAATGCACTACCATCAAACTAACAGCAAGCATCAACAAGATGACTAACACAACAGTGTGCCTAGACAAGTCTGGCTCGTCAAATGGTATCAAGGAACATTCACTCGCCTGGTAAACAGCAGCTGACTAGAAATATCATCCCTAAAATATCTGATATTAAAATACAAAAAGGTAAAAAGAAATGAAAATCTTATTTCAGCTCAAAACAACTTATATAATCGAATTTTTTTTAATAATCGAGTTTTTAAACGGCATATACATGCAAAAAGTTTAGTTCTTTTCTTGGTCTTCAAATGTTCAATGTTGTGGCACTTTTATAATTCAAGAGAAAAGATACATTAAGGTTCTACCTATACTTGATCAAAAAGTTTTACAACATGTATCTTGGACTTTTTGCTACCAAAAGTCAGCAACTGAGAGTTGATCTGTGTGCTCTGTTTCTTCCAGGAGCCGGGTTATTTCTTCATAGGAAATGAAAGTGCCCTTCTCTGATCATCAGCCCTGTGAGATTAATGTGTGCTGAATGGGTAACACCAAATATATAAATATGTAAGTACCATGTGGCACTTTATAAAGGGTTCTGTCATTAACAGTGAATCTGTGAGATCCACTTGTGACTAAACATCACCAAGTCATCTTGGGGGACAGTGTAATCAGTTAAAACCTGTCAAAGTCAGAGTGTTCACCAACCCTGTGACACCAAGTCAGAGGGTTTTAAACAAGCAGTATACCAAATTCTCAACCTCTTGAGAGTATGCCACCTCCAATACCAGTTGCTTGTCCCCTTTGCATACACTAGTCCCTTCTAGCACAGTCCACCTGGAAAAACTCCTATTCATCTTCGAAACCCCAGTTTCAGCACAATGTTCTTCTTTGTGAAGATTTTCAAACAGGCAATCCCTGCCCCCTCTTCCTACTTCACGCAAGTGAAAGTGCTTGTTGCTCAGCTGTGTCCAACTCTTTATGACCCTATATGGGCTGTAGCCCACCAGGCTCCTCTGTCCATGCAGTTCTCCAGGCAAGAATACTGGAGTGGGTTGTCATGCTCTCCTCCAGGGGATCTTCCTGACCCAGGGGTAGAAGCCGGCTCTCCTGCACTGCAGGCAGATTCTTTACTGTCTGAGCCACAGGGAAGACCCTTTCCTACCCCATACCTTGTACATGCTTCCACTGCTGCACTTACAACACTGTAATCTACTCCTTTACAAGGCATCTCCCCTTAGACCACAAACTGCCCGCGAAAAAGAAAAAAACAATGTCTATGTCCTCCTTACCTATGCATCCTTAGAAATCTTAAAAGAGTATGGCACACTGCCATTTCCAGTAAGTTTTTTAAAAATATTTTCTACCCTTAAAGTCAAGTCATGAGGTGAAAGTCACACCACCAGAAATCCCAAGCAATAAAACCCAAGGAGAAACAAAATACTTGATGTTTCAAGAAGAAATTCTCCTATCAGAATGCTGAGAGGTCAGCCTGGCCCCTTGGAGGGTGCACTGTGACAAGGATCCAGCGGGGTCTCGAGTGCCCAGGAATGTGGGCCAGCGACATCTTAGAAGTGCTTTCCTTCACTCAGGTGACCTGTCTGATTAGACAGGAGGTAAGCCCTGAAAGGGCATGACACAGACAGAACTAACAGCAGTTACAGGCAAGTTTCATCTTCAGTGTTTCCAATGGCTTTCAAATGTCCTTCAAGACTTTGAAGGGGTACGCTCAGTTTTCTCCAAACCTAAAACTCTTGTGATAAGCGGGTGGTTGATGTCTCAGATCCGGAGAACTGGGAGTTCAAACAACAGAAGCCATTCTGAACCAAATAGCTTCTGAACTACTTTATAGGACTCTAATATAAACCGTACTTCTTGAGCTGAGCGTGGGGGTGCTTCGTGCTCAGAGTCATCGAACACCACCCTAAGCACGAGACTTCGTCCAACGTCTCATTAGCCCAGGTTGCTCTCAGAAACCCACACGGAGCTCGTTCTGTAGAAGAGCATTAGCAGCTGCCTCAGACAAAACCCTAACTGTGACGCACCCCGTCGTAGCAGGGCCTCAGAAAGCCACCTGCCAAGGAAGCGCCCATCCCGTCATGTCAGGTGCCGGCGATCCTGAGGGCAGCCGAAGGCTGTACCGAACCGAGTACCTCAAGGGTAAATCACCCTGTTCCTGAGGATTCCGCTAAGACTCATCTACATTCCTTCGGACCGTGCTTAATAGGACACAGAGGCCGGCCTTCCACCGGTTTTACGTGGCGCCAGGACGCCACGCAGGGACTGCCCTCCCCGTCCCGAGTGGGCCGGGAGGGGACGCCCGGCCCTGAGCGCTTCACTTCCCAAAGACGCCTAGTCAGGACGCCCTTCGGGCACAACACCTTCGGGCTCCCCGCGCCGCGCGGGCGCCCAGCGGAAACTCCAGAGTCATGTTTACTGACAGTCGAGGCATTCGCGCCCAGCCTCCCGGCCAGCTGCCGGGCCTGCAGGTCGCGGGAGCCGGGGCAAACCTGCCAGACCCGGACGGCCCCCGCCGGGCACGTTGCCCTCCCGCCCCGAGCCGCAGTTGGCTCGGAGGAGCCCCCAGGCCTCACCTAGCGGAAGACAGGGGCCGCCCACCCGACCGCCCTCCCGTCAGGAGCGGGCCCCAGCCCTCGGCTCAAGAAGGCCACGTCCCCGGGGACGGGCGCCCAACTCTATGGTCCGCGCAGGCGCCGCAGGCCCACGTGACCCTCGGCAGCCAATGGACGCGAGGGCCGATCACCGAGACGACGGCGGCCCGGGCCTAGAGCAGCCCCGCCGGGCCGCTCGCCGTCCCTCCCCGGCCCAGCTCCGGCATTCCCTGCTCGGTGCTGCCGCCATCTTCCTGGAGGAGAGACTCAGAGGCGAAAGGTCCCCCCCTCCCCGTGGTCGTTCCGAACTCTTACGGCCAGCTGCCCTCCCCCCGTCCGCCTCTCTCCTCTTCCCTGGTCATTAAGCTCCATCTAAAGAAACTCTCTTCCCCTCATTCTAGTTATCCACAAGGCAAAGTGTTACATTACCTGTTCCTCTCTTATCAGCGTAAGGAAATCAAGCTCATAAGGTAGGAACTGTGGCGAAACAGGGACGAGCCGCCATCTTGGTAAAGGAGAAGAGGCTACGCTTGACCTCCCCCCCCCACCCCCCAGCCTCTATATGGCCAACCGCCGTGGGAGGGGCACAGCGCCTGCGCAAAGGCGGAAACGCCCTCCCCCCCCCCCCCCCCCCCCGGCGGCGCGTGTGCCCTTAGAAGCTGGCGGGGAGGGGCGGGGAGAAAAGCGTTGGCAAGGGGGCGTGGCGGCGTGATGACTCAATCCGCCCGCGCGCGCCGCGGGGCGGGGCGGGGCGCGAGCGCGCGGCGGGCGCTGGGCGGGTCGGCGGAGCGGTCGGTCGGTCCGTCTCAGTTCTTCTGCGAGTCGGCGGTGAGTATGTCGCCGTGGGGCCGGGTCGCCTTGGAGGCGCGAGCTGGGGGCCGACGCGGCTGGGCCGGCGCCCGCTCCGGGCCGTGGTCGCTCCAGGAGACACGCGGGCGGAGGAGGGGCGGCCGGCCTGGGCTCCTGGGCCCTCTCGACCCCCGGCCTCCGCCCACCTCACCGGGCCTCCCCCCGGGCTACCCGCGCTCCCCGGATCTCCCTGGACTTCCCCCCGCTCCCCGGATCTCCCCGCGCTTCCCGGATCTCCCTGGGTCTCCCTCCACTCCCCGGATCTACCCCCGCTCCCCGGATCTCCCCGGGCCTGCCCCACTCTCCGGTCTTCCCCCCCACCCCCCCTGTCCTCTCCCGCTCCCCGCTCTCCCCGCTCACCTCTCCCCTAGCCGGTGCGAGTCCCTGGTCCTTCCCGCCCCCGGGGCCCTGGCGCGGGCGGAGGCGGCGGGGTGTGTCCGCGGGGAAGCCGAGTGGCCCTCGCTAACCCCGGGGGAGTTGTGCGGGGCGTGGTCAGCAGTGGGGCCCGGGCGACTGGCGCTCGCAGGCGAACGTGGTCCGGAAGGGACGGTGCTGGTCGGGCCGACGTGGGCGCTTCCCCCTCCCGTCCGCCCTGGCCGACAGGAAGCGCGCGGGGCCCCGGCCGCCCCTCCGCTCGGCGGTGGACAGGATTGGGGGGAGAAGGCCGGTGCAGAGCGGACGCCGGTGGGGGGGGGGGTCTCTTCTGCAGGCCAGAGGTGGCCCGAGGCGGCCGACGTGTGGCTCCGTAAGACCTGAGGACCGCCGGTTGGCTTTCCGCCAAGTTTTCGTCTCCCCCACCTTTTTTGGCCCCCCCCAGACGTGGCCGCGGGCCCCTCCACGCTGACTTGTTAGTTCCAGCTGTGGTCGTCCTTGTCTGCCCTGGTCCAGAACTTGCCTCCAGTCTGGGGCAGCTTGTCTCCAGCTTTCGCTGCCGGGTACTGGCTCTGTTGCCCCGGATTCGGCCCAGATTAGACTTTCCCCGAAGGAGGTGTTGGCCCGAGGTCAGCCTCTGCTGCTCCGTGTGGTCGCTGTCCTACGAGGGGCAGGTGCGCGGACCTGCCCAGCATTACTCGTTGCCTGGCTTGGTGACCCTCCCGTAGCCAACTTTCAGAGCTCTCTTGAACGACTCAGATCATCAGGATACTTCCAGACAAAGTCAGGGCCCAAAGCAGTCCCCCATCCTGGGGGGATATGATAGCGATGGTGTGGAGTCATGCAGACCCTCTCCTCCTGTTTGTAGTCTGAGGTTCTGTTCTTTCCGGTTTTGGTAGCTCCCACTCAGGCTCTTTTTGCATCATGCAGCCTCCTAACTCTCAATGAACCTTGGCAGTGATCTCTGCCACATTAACTTTATCCTAATTTTAATTTTTTTTCATTTTTCTGTCCAGTTTGCCTTCTGACAGTTCCTAAAATAGCAGAGTGACCTACGGAAATGGGGATGGGACCCATAGGCACAAACCTCCCTGTGTGGTCTTTAATAAATGTGATTCAGGCCCTTTTTGTACTCAACTCTAAAGACAAAAACTGCTGGAAAAGAAAAAGTTGTTTTTGTTTCCAGAGAGAAAAGAATGTGAGAAGTCATTTGGCGGCAGAATTGGGATGAAGCCATTTTTATCATTTTGGTTGTCTCATTTTGTGCTAGTAGTCATACTGTCATTAGAGAAAAGGCATTTGATTGTGGGGTCAGACCCAAAGGCTAAAATGCTAAGTGTTCCAGGGGCTCTGCCTGAGGGATTACAGACCCTGAGGTCCTCCATTGCAGGATTGTTTGTACATTAGGATAATGAATGTATGGAACTACAAGGATGACATGTCAGTGAAGGGTGGTTTGGGGTGGTACAGTGATTCGCATAAATGCCACTAAGCAAAGCAGGTTTATGTTGCCAAGAATCGAGTTTTAGCCATATGTTCTCTGTCTCCATTTGCTTTAGAAGAGTTGACTTCTCCTGTGTTTTGGCATGCTATTGCTGTCTGGAAGAAGGAAGCTTTGGGTCCAAGAGAGAACTTTAAGCAATTTCTTTTATTTAGAATGAGGACAACCTGAGTGCATAAAGTTTTCCTTTGACCAAATTTCTGAGGTTTGGGGATCTGATTGATCTTCTTCCAAGGTTTAAACTAATCACAGTGCATTTTTTGTGTTGCTGGATTGAGACTTTCTCACTGATAATCAGCTACTTAAGTTCAACAGAAGAATGTTGAACTTCTTTCAACTTTCATCTTAATCAGTTAATAACTTAAACTGTTGGAAAATCATGGTGCATCCAAATTATATTTCAGGGGAAAAAATCTTTAGTATTGTATGAAAGAAATGCATTGTGATAAGAGAAACTTGGTAAAATTAAAAATAAGACAAGTGTTTTTTAAGAATTCACATCCTGTTCCAGATAGTAGTCTTCTCGTTTTCCCCATGCGTGTCCATCAAAATGAGTCTTACTGGGACATAACTGGTAGGGGTGATGGTCCCCTTCTTGCCTGTGGGGCTGCCCTAGTCCTGGGCTCACGTGTGCTCCAGGTCCCGGTATTATCAGGGTGCTCCCTTGAAGTTGGTCAGAGCACAGGCAGGGGCCCCGAGTTCAGTGACGATAGGCGTGCGGAAGCTCCAGAGAGACTGGGTAACAGTCCTCTGCCACTCTGGGTTGTCTTGAATCAGATGCCTGTGATAGCTGGTCTTCCTATCTGTCCTCAAGCGTTTATTCTTCAGGTGAACTTGAAAGTCATTTTATCCAGTCATTAAAGGAAAAAAAAAACATCATTAGGGATTCCATCTGGGATTAGACCACGTTTACATACTAATTTAGGGTGAAAAAATGAATTAATTTTGCAAGGCCTGTTTTCTTTCTAAATTTGTTGCTGCATTTGTTTTGTTTCTACTCTATTATAAATGGCATTGCCCTCCCCCCTGCCATGTCCATTTCTTGGTATTCATTGCTAGTACAGAATAGAACTTCTTAGAACTATCTAGTATTCATAATCAAGGATGGGAACAGTGGCTGAGGGGATATTTGAGGGTGTTACTGGGGTTTTCTATTTTTGTATATGTTTGGAATTTTTCATAAGTGCTTTAAGGTAACTGTGGTGGTAATGGGCATCCCTTCCCGATTAGTGGTTGTAACTTAAGTAATTTAGCATCTATTGTTTAGAGAATAACATTTGCCATTGGTTTCTGAAAGGTATTTAAGCAGGTTCCTCGCTTAGTGTTTTTATTAGAGTTGGTTGCTGAATTTATCACCTTAGTCTTCAGCATGTATTCACATATGGTTTTCTCTAATTTGTTGTAACAGATTGCATTGATAGCTGCTCTTGGTCCATTTCTGGGTTATAATTGGTAGCAAGTATTTCATTGAGGATTTTCACATTCATATTCTTGAGCGAGATTGACCGGCAGCCAGCCCACTTGCTCACCATTTCTTCATCTGGTTTGTTACTGGAGTTGTGCTGTCTCCGTAAAATAAATTGGAGTGATTCCTCTTCTTCTGTAGTGGCTTAGATCACGTAGGCATTTATCTATTCAGATTTGGATGAAATTGAGTCCTAATTTTGTGCGGTTGTGGCCCCTTTTTCATTGGCAGATTCTTTATGCTGTGGCATTTGTCGAGTCAGGTTCTTGGTTCAGTTTTGGTCATTTACAGTGTCTAAGAAACCATGCATTTCTTTGGATTTCCAAGTTTGTGGCCATCTTCATACCTGTCGTCCCTGTGACTGTGATTATACCTTCTTTTCAGTATTTTTTTTTTTCTTAATGGAACTTTTGAGTAATTTGTTTCAGAGAACCAGCTTTGGATTTGTTTACTCTTCTTCTGGGTTATTTTCCATTTCTTTATTTTCATTGTTCTTCAATAATGAAGAACCCGGATCCCATCTGAGTCTGTGAGAGCCTGTGCTGTGTCCCGTTCCTTTTGCATTTATCTTCTTTCCTTGGCTTTCTAGATGACTTAGGGCTTTGCTTTTGTTACCCTCTTTGACCCAAGGGCTATCCAGGAATGTTCCCAATAACTAGGAGTTCTTTTTTGTCTTTGTTTTAACAGAGTATGACCTGTGAACACTGACTAAAAGTAACAGTCCTCTGTCCTTGCTTATATTGTGTTTACTAGAGTCTGTCCAATTCTGGGAGAAGCTGTTAAAGCCTTCCGCCTGAATTGTACTTTCATTAAGTTCACACAATATTTTCCCTAGTCTTTGTTCTATGTATTTATCTGAGGTAAGTGTCCATGGGTACAGGTTTATGAATGTTTTATTTTTATAAACTGTTCCTTTTATAAATGTCACACTTTCCTTTAAATCCCACCCTGGTTAATACTAACAGTATCTCTCTCTGTTCTTTGTGTTTGCACTAGCTCCTTTGTTTTCAACATTTTTTTTTTTAAGCTACTTTTTTTGAAGCGTGTTTCTTCCATGTAATGTATCCTGGTTTTCTGGTGTCCCTCCCCCGCCCCACCCCAACCTGTCTCCTCTTTTAAGGAGGGAATTCACATTTAAACTGATGACTGATACTCTTGAATTTTTCTGTTTCTTTTCCATATTTTTACTGGTTTAATGAAGTTGCTCTTCCATATTTTTCTCTTAATTTGGAAGTAAGTTTTTTTTTAATGGCTGCCTTCCCTTTTCTTTCATTATCAGATGCTTATTTCTTTATTATCTAAAGCAAGATGTCAGCTGCTTCTTCTGCCGGGACCATCTGAATTCCATCTGACTTCTCCCTTCTCCCTCTTAAAGATCTTAGCTCTCTGCTCTTGCTCCTGCCCCCAACTCTTAGGTTTTGCTGCACAAGTTTCATATTTAAAATTCTGGACGATCAACAGTATTCCCATAGGATGCCCCTTCTATTCAAGAGACTTAATTCAATCCAGTGTTACACAATTCCAGGTAGACCCTGGGCTTGCTCTTCTTGGGAGGTTTTTCTTCTGTTACTATTTTCTTTTCCTCCGTCGGTCCCTTTTAGTTACGGGAGGAAGTCTTGCTGCTAACAAGTACATTTTCCTCAATGTTTCCTCTGAGGCTGTCCTCTACCCACGATCTCCCTCTCGTTTGCCTTGTGCTCTAAGGTGTCTTATATTTAGCCTTCCATGTCACATTTCAAGTCTCTACCGTGACCTTTCATTCAATTCAGCTACCACAGTTTGAGTTTGGAAGTCATGGATTTTAGGTCCAGAAAGTGTTATTTGGAATACTGTAATTTGAAGCTCCAAAACTTTGGCTACCAGATGCAAGGAGCCGACTCAGTGGAAAAGAGCCTGATACTGGGAAAGATTGAAGAGATTGAGGGCAGGATGAGAAGTGGGCAACAGGATGAGATGGATGATTGGCATCCCCGACTCAATGGACAGGAGTTTGAGCAAACTTCGGGAGATAGTGGAAGACAGAGGAGCTTGGCGTGCTACAGTCCATAGGGTGGCCAAGAGTCGGATACAACATAGTGACTGAACAGCGACAACTTGCATCTTCATCACAGTGATGCTGTTTTCTTGGTTCAGATCGTTCTCCTCGCTGTTAAGCTCATCCTGGAGGCAGGGAAAGAGGGAACGCTTAGGGGGACCCCTGTCTTCTTACCCTGGGGTCCTCACACCCACGATCTGTTCCCAGGCTCTTCAACGATGCCTTTCTGGTTCTCCCTTCCAAGGAGCCCTTCATCTCCTGTTTCTCTGGTTGCCCAGTATCCTGCTGTCTTGTAGGTTTGAGTTAGTTCTGCTGCCTTGGCTGAAGCATTTTTGGCCGCCTGGATGGAGCTTTACCTGTCTCCTTGGTCAGCAATGGTCCTTCCTATGTACTCGGCTCACCCAGCACTCCCCCCACTCTCAGTGATGATCTGCCCTAGGAAGAAGCACTTTACATCCTCCTCCTCCCCTCCGGTTGGCTTTTCAAGGGCACCTGGAAGGGAGAAGGAGACTCTGGCCTTGTCTTCTATGACATCGCCTTGGAATCAGAGTTACAAATCCTAGCTGTCTTAACCTCACTTAACCATTTTTTCGGGGCTGGTTGGGACCATTTCCATTCAAAAAGGAAACTTTGTGCAGTATTCAGGCATGAATATATCCATATGGGTAATATGAAAAGTCAGGAAAGTGAAAGGAGTTTTCTAAGCACCAGAAAGAATCAAATGGGACTGCATTCACCTCTCTGACTTTGTTACCAAGGCTGGCCAACACAGTCCCATGTCTCCCAGGGTTCAAACCCTCAGGTATCTTCGGTCCTTTCTCCTTTACTTATAAGCGTAGCTGCTGGCCCTGTGTGCACCAGGGTCAGAGTCTAGTCCACAGAGCTCAGGTACCCTCCCCAGCAGGCAGAAGCAGATAGGATCCAACAGGAATCTCTTCCATGTGCAAAGTTTTCAGAGAGAGAAAGGAAATTACACAATTCCAGAGGGTGTGGGAATTTGTCTTTTTTTCCTACTGCATATGTAGTGCCTAATGTATAAGCAGTGCTAAAAAAGGTATTGTTGAGAACGTGGAAGATATACATATGTATACATGCATGCAAGTGGTCACTTTCATTAGCTTAATTTTTTATACCTAATTTGTATAATGAGGTGAAAATTTCATCATTTCTGGAAAAGTATTTGATGTAATGAGAAGCTGAGTGAAACAGAAGCTGTTGGTGCCTCATGTGTAATTGCATATCAGTTCATACTGTATTAAATATGTGTGTGTGTGAATGTACTTTTTTTTTTTTAACAGATTGATGAAACTTTACTAAAGATGTCTAAGGTAAGAGATCATACTTCATCATGTATCCACAGTATAAGGACAAACTGCTTTGTTTTCAAACCTTTTATAGTCAAGATTTATATGATTCATTGTATAACTAATGTTTGATTCATTAAGACAGTTCTAGTTTAACTGTCATCCTAAAGGTTTGAGGTTTCTTTCTTCAGATTTTCAATTTGTTTCTAAAAGCATTAATGATGATCTGTTTAGCCTCCTTAGATGATACCTAGAAGACTATTCAAATAATAATTTTAAAATTGTGATAATTTATCATGATGGAATTGATGGGGTTCTCAGACTTGATAAATTGGCTTATGTCAGCTCTTAGAAATTAGCCCAGAGCCGTGAAAGAAGTTGATTCTAAAAAACATGCTGAGGAAAGCAGAATTTGTGGTTAAAGTTGCAAGATTATTGTTTCTCTTTGCCTTTTAAGTCTTTGGGTATTTGTTACTGTGATACAGAAACATCGTAGTAATTTTTATTTTTTATGTAGGCATCAGTGTGGATCTTTGATAAGCGAAAAAGAAAATAAAAATTAGCCATAATTCCGTTATTCAGAATAACCACTTGTAACATTTGTGAATATTGTTTTTATATCTGTGTGCATGCACATGTGAATATGTTAATATATCTTAAAGCAAATACCATTCTAAATCTTGCCTTTTGCGTTTAATGAGTCTCTATTGCTGTACCTTGATTTCTTGCCATGTTCAGTAAGCCACAGCCTAGACTCCTCAGTGTCCCCGCCCTCGCTGTCTGGTGTCCCCTCCTGTCAGGCTGTCTCGCGTCCTCTCGGTCTGTGGGTGGGATTCCCAGCTTGGCGCCCCTCGGTGGCCTGCCTCACCCCGGGCTCCGCTCTGGGAAGCTGGGCCACCGCAGGAGACAGGGCTGTTTCCTGCTTGTCCTCTCGGATGTGCCGCTCCTGACATTGGGAGTCTTTATATTTGGAAGCTGCTCTTTAGCTGAGTGTGATGGATGAGACCACTGTCAGTTGGGCCTTACTTTGTAAGTTTGACTGACTCTCCTTTCACTCTATAGACAGTTTCTCACGTCAAGATTGAAATTGTACTGAGATGAGTTAATGTATCTTTTGTGTGTTGCTTAATTGCTTAACAGAAATGTTATTTAAGGTTGGCCTGTAGGTATGAAATGATATTGGATTGGTTTTTTAAATGGTTTTAAGCTTTCTGATAGCAGTGACTTTTTGGAAGTATTGATTTATGTGTATAGTTTTTTGATTTGTGAAAACTAATGATATCTATGTTTGTCACAGGTTTAATAATATCTTAAAAGCAACTAATAAGGTGTTTAATTGTTCTTTTTTTAGCAACAACCAACTCAGTTTATAAATCCAGAAACTCCTGGATATGTTGGATTTGCAAATCTTCCCAATCAAGTTCACCGAAAATCAGTGAAAAAAGGTTTTGAATTCACGCTGATGGTGGTCGGTAAGAGATTCACTTGTGCCTTCAAGTTGTTGAATCTGTGGACGCCTCCCTTTCCTACCCTTGGGTGCACAGGATTCCTCTGTGGACAGAGTCATACACCTGGAGAATTTGGGGAAAAATTCTCTAGAGAATTTTCCTGGAGCACAAAAGGAAAGTTGTTCTATCATTTCCTTGTTTGTATGCAGTGAGAGGGTTTGCTCGCTGTGACAGCCTCTGCGGTGCCCCCACCCCATCCTTGCTGCCTGCTGTCCACGGCGTTTCTAGTCCCTCCCCCACAGAGCAGGGCTTCCCTGGGCAGCCAGTGGGACGTTGCAGAGATGAGGACGCGTGACCTAGAGAGACTGGCCTTTGCCTCACTTTCTCTGAAGCAGTCCCTCGGGGAGACAGTCAGTACCTTATGGAGAAGTCCCACAGGCAAGGCACTGAGGCTCCCATCTCAGAAACGTCCTCACCCCAGTTAGGCCTGCTGGTGACTGCCATTCCTGGCTGACATCACTGTGACCACAGAGAGACCCTCAAGCCATAAGGACCCACCTTAGATACTCCCCAACTTCCAACCCAGAGAGTCCATGAGATGATGAATGTCGGTGGTTGGTTTAGGCTTCTGAATTTTACAGTAATTTGTTGTACTTTAACATATATTTAACTAGAAGTGTGTTTGTTTATTTAATACTCATAAAAATAACTCTAGCTTTTCTGTGGTAGATATATTTTAAACAAGGGACAATCCTTACTCTACACATATTTTTAAATGAATACTTACAGTCCTTTGAAATTGAGTGCTTACCTGAAATTTCTTCCTGTTATATCAGAATGCATTTTATCATGGATTATGGCATGTATATTGAGTTTTAGCATGTCCATAACAAAGTTAACTTGATGAACAGTTAATTCTCTTTACTGTATCACATTTTATTTCAATCTCAATAACTGCAGAATTCTCTCCAAATGCTAAGATGCCACTGGAAAAGGAAGGGGTGGTCATGCATGAATGGGACAGGCGATTGTTTCCTGGGATAAACAGTTCACAAATCTGAGATGGAAAAAGAAGTGTGGGACCCTGGACCCAGACAAGTGACTAGTGACACATTTTAGGAGCATAATTACATGATGATGATGATGATCGTGCAGACTCAGGTTTCTAGTAGGAAGAGAAATGCAGTGCAGCCTGTGACACGGTTCCTTCGCTTCATTCAAGTCAGACTGTTACTTGTGTTTCCGGCCCTGATGGAATAACTCAGGGGTTGACAGATCTTCTGCAAAGGGTCGGATAGTGAGTATTTAAGGCATTGTGAGCCTTACAGCTTTTGGTGAAGCTGTTTTGTTTACGAGCTAGTGGGCTGGATTTGCCAGAGCACTGTAGTTTGCTGAACCCTGAAATGACTATACCAGACCAGTCCTCCTGGTGCGAATAACCAGATGGCTGGGCAAAATGTATGAAACAGCCCTTTTAAGACTTTGAACAGGGATGCAGGACTTGGATCCTTGAGAGAAGGAAAAAATTATATGAACTGTAAAGTTATCCCAACTTTCTGCCAGCCACCTGCCCCTTCCCCAGGGAGGAGTGAGCCTAGCAGAGCAGGTGGTCTCGGCTGAAGAAGACCGCAGTTGGGGGCTGAGGCACGGGCAGAGTTCCGGAGACAAGACCACCTCCCTCTGTGCATCTGCGCCGGGGCTGCCTCTCCCCTGGGGCTCCCTCTCGCCCTGGGGCTGCATGGTCTGTGTGCGGGTAGAGGGTGGGGAGCTTCCAGGAAGGCCGGCAGAACATAGCCAGCAGGAGGGAGCAGAGCTGAACTGGAGACTGCCTGGAGTTGGAAGACTGGAGAGGTATTGGAAGACGTTGGAGTTCAGCCAGCCAGGGGCGAGAACACCTGTGACACCGAGCAGAGCCCTCGTGTGGGAGGAGGGGTAACCTCTCGGAGAGGCCGGTCTACACCTTCCCTATCAGAACTTCTTAATGAACCATAAAAGGATCAAGTTCATTTACAAACGATCTAACTACTTGACAGGGCAGAGCCTATCACTTATTAAAGGACATTGATGTCTAGACATCTGCAGTATAACTCACAATGCTGAGCATCTGGCAAAAAGTTGTTGGATCTACAAAGAAGGGAGAAGAAAGTAGCCCATAGCCAGGAGAGAAATCAAGCAGTAGAAATAGATCCAGAAAAGAAAAAAATGGAACTTGTAAAGATTAAAAATATATGCAGCACCTGAGATGAAAAATTTTCTGATGGGCTTAACAGGTTATTCACTGCAGAAGAAAAGGGGTAATGAAAAGCATCCAAAGAACCAAACAGAATAAACAGGAAAGTGCACCAGGACCCAGAATCAGAAGGTGAAAACCACTGATAAATGGGACAATCTTAGAGGTAGCCAGAAAAAAGAAAAAGAGTACATACAGAGGATCAGAGGTAAGAAAGACCACTGACGGCTCATCGGGAATAATGTAAACCCTGAAGAAGGATGGTTTAGAGTTCTTAAAGTAAAAACAGCCAAGAATGCTGTGTTCATCAAACATAAGTCTTAAAAATGGAAGTTAGAAAGAGAAGATAAAGACATCTTCTTGTAAATTAGTGGAAGGAGTTGATGAGTATCAGACTATACCATAAGGAAGATGAAATGAAGTTTTCAGGTTGGGGGAGGAAGGGGAGCACTGGAAATGGCAGGTGGGGTTGGTAAGTAGAAGACTTCTTGCTTTTTATTTCTTTCAGAGATAATCGATAGTGTGTGACCTACACGGGTCAGATGAGTAGGATCACACAGCGGGCAGGGGTGGATAAAAGTGTGCGGCTGTGAGCTTCCATGATGGGCGAGGTGACAGAAAGCGCTCAAAAGGGAGACTCTGGGTTAACCGTGCAAGCTGTGAACATCAGAGTGGCCACTGGAAAAGTGAAGATCTGGCTGGGTTAACTGTGCAAGCTGTGAACATCAGAGTGGCCACTGGAAAAGTGAAGATCTGGCTGG
>CM035269.1:112804719-112837663 GCA_020226075.1 Hydropotes inermis
CAGCCAGTAGGGCCGTTAAAACAGAATGTAAACAAGTCTTTAGTCCAGAAGAGAGTGGAGAAAGATGAAAGCATAGAGGAGATGAGAAGCAGGGCGGCGTCCAGGCCCGTGGACGGCAAGTGGGAGGCGGGTCCCGCGGGCCCAGGAAGGCCCTTTCTGTGCAGAAACAAGCGAGACACAGAGGAACAGGCCTTACCACGCACGCCTCGCTCGTGAGAAAGCTGAGGTGTCTTCATTCCCGTCAGACAAAGCAGACTTTAAGCCCCCGAGTAATCCCAGACGTGAGGAACGTCCTATCCTAACGAGTAAGGGGGCTGTTCAGAACAGCACCATCTTAAATATGCCTGATGCAGGACCTGACAAGAGAGGTATGAATAAGTTTCCAACACTCCTCACAGTAACTGAGGGAGCAGATAGAAAGTCGCTCACGCAGAGTGTTTAAATTATACCAGCAGACGGTGTGGTGCAGCTGCCAGGACTGCCGAACAGCTGCAGGGTAGACGTTGCTTTAAGGCACGCGGAGCGCTGCGCAGAGACACTCTGGTGATGAGAGTGTCAGGCCAAGCGCTGCTCTGTGCAGACGACGACAGAAGTGGACTGACTCCTCTTGCGTGTAGACCTGACACCCTAGTAAGGTGGTCGCAAGTCCTGCGCTATGAAATGGCTTGTTGCACTCAGTTCCAGCATGAGGCGGCGTATGCCTGTTCTTCAGCAGTCGTCATGCTGCGCACGCATGTGGCTCGTGGGGAAGCGGACCCGCTCGGAGCCTTCCTCTACCACACAGGGAACAGTGGTAAAAGCCGCCTCCGTTTGCCCGTGGACTGGCTGAGAAATCAAAAGTACCACACCAGACGAGCCCCGGAACCCAAGCTGGGAGAGTGGGCCTCGGCCGGGTGCAGTGTGGTGGTGGCGGGGTGCTGCCTGAGGGCCCGGGAAGCGGCTGGCCATAGCCTGTGGCTGGATGGCTGAGCTGGGTGCCATGTTTCTCATCACGTGTAAGAAGTTGTGAGGTTTGTATTATGTGGAAGTTGTTCCCTAATATATCCATTGTGTTGGAACAGATTGTCAGTTTCAAAGCAAATGTCATATAACAAGATTGCCTCTACATCCTAAACAGGGGGTTTTATTACAGGGAAGTGTGGTTTAACATCAGAAATCAGTCACTGGTTCTGAAGGGGAAATACCTGTAGTTAGCAGTACTCTTACCGATAAAAAACTGAGAGAAACAAGTAAAATCTCCTTAATTACAAATGACTTATTTGTGTATGTTAAAATCATAAGAAAACTACATAGCTACTAGATCAAAATAGTTTAGCAGGATTGCAGGTTCTCAGTGAGTATATAAAAATCAGCTTTATTTCTGTGTGTTACCAAAAAGTAGTTTAAATACAAGCGTACAAATATAATATCAAAGGCAGTTACACTAATAAAATCTCTTTAAAAGACAGTACCATTTACAGTAATATGAGGTACGTACTGCTTAGGGATAATTTAACAGAATGTGTGCAAGACCTACACTGAAAATTTGAAAGCACTGCTGAGAGAAACCAAGGGAAGGCTGAGTAAGTGTGAGCTCTCAACCGCTGCCCTGGTGTGTTGCGGTCTGCGGGCCTCCACCCTCCCCAGATTGATCATAGAGTCAGTACAGTCCCAGCCAAAATTGCAGCGACTTTTGACAACAGGAATTAACCATTTGATTCTAAAATGCAATTGTAAATGCAGAGGGCCCAGAATATGGCAGAAACAGTCTGATTTCCAGCAGCGTCCACGCAGTGTGTAAGGCGGGCGTAGAGGTGCCCAGCTCATGGTGGACTGAAGTGCCAAGGTAATTCTGCATGGGCACAGGTTAATGTTTTTCACAAGTAGTGCTGTAACAGCTGCATGATTGTTTGGGAGAAAATGAACTCCAACCTCTACTTCAGACTGAACATCACCTGTTCACTCAAAACTAGTTGTTGACCTAGTTGGAAAGCTATAAAAAGTCTAGAAGAAAACAGCTTTAAAAAGGTTTATGACTTTGGAGTAGCAGATTGCTTAGGACATGAGCAACACTAATCACAAAAGGAAATGATACATTGCGCTTCATTCAAGATTTGCTTTCCTCAAAAGGCACTGATAAGAAAACGGGCCATAGACCGAGAAAGCGCTTGTAGTGTACGTGACCCAGGACTCGTATCTGGAATATAAAAGACTTCCGCAGGCTCAGTAAGAAGACAAGTGACCCAATTACAAAGAGAACCAAAAGATGTGAACAGACATTTCACGGGGGATAAGCAGATGGCCAGCAAATGCACGAGGGTGTCGTCCTCTCGGGTCATCAGGAAAGCGCCCCCTAAAGCCACACCTGGACGGTCCCGCGCACCCACTAGACGGGTGCCGCGCTGGGCGGGCCTCACCGCAGGCGCAGTGGTCGGGCATGGGCTTTGTTAACAGCGGCACGCTCTCCCGGAACCCAGCAGCCTGCTCCCAGATGTCTACACAGGAGGACTGACGGCACACCGCAGACTGTGAATGCTTGTGCCCGCTTTTCTGGACACACGCAGGGGTCTGTCCAGCACCAGGCGGGCTGTGTCCGCTCGCGGAGCAGTGCTCGACGGTGCAGAGAAGTGGGTGACCAACCTCAGGAGCCGAGTGTGTGCTGAGCAAGAGCGCCAGACGGCGGGGCGCATCCCATGTGCTTCCTGTTAGCGTGTTTGGGTGGCGATGGATTTACACTGGTCCACACCTCTTCTGTGTGTCTTGTTTGCCCATTTCCAGGTACCTGTTAGGGAAACTCCCAGCAGAGATCGAGATACTAGTGAATGCGGGACAGAACAGGGCTGGGTGTGCTCAAGAGATCAGCCCAAGGGTGGCCTCGTCTTCTGAGTTAATGAGCAGGTTGTAGATGTCACCCAAAAGCTATTCCCAGTGAAGTAGTCACTTACACCCTTAAAGTGGAGGCTCAGCATCTAGAATCGGCCGTGTGTGCTCAGACACCTTGGCTCAGCTGTCCTCTGCCTTGGGTCCCCTTTCCGCTGTGTTACTCAGAGCTATCGCCACCCAGTTGGCAACAAGGTGGCTTTGTTTGTCCGTCCCCTCCCCTGCTGGCCTGCAGAGCCCCGCGGGGGCAGGGACTCGGGCCTCCTGCTCGCTGCTGTGTCCCTACCTGCGCCTGTGCAGGCGCCGGAGAGGGTTTGGCGCACACTGGTCAAGGCCCCTGCACCTGTGGTGAATGGGCGTTGCTGGACACTCTATTAAAAGGGTAACTTACCAGGAGAGCAAGTATTTAGTCATATTCTTACTCTCATGTTTGGAAAGGTTTAATATATGATTCTGGTTTTGCCCCTTTAATGTTCCTTCTCATCTATGAAAACTGCAGTCTAGTTAAAATACAGTCCAAATTCCGTGCCTGCCAATTTCAGATTCAATTTTTTGTTCTTGATATTCCCAGAGGTAATTTTCAAATCAGATGTGCGCTCCTGTGCAGGACATACAAAGAGGGGTTCGAGCTGAGAGCCCAGGGGCAGTCAGACCAGTGCAGGCACAATTCAGCCTTAGGTGATGGCCTCCAGGAAAGGGATGGAGTGCGTGTGTTCTTCCTTGGAATATACATTTCCATTTTTTGGTATTTTACATCTTCTTTGAAGTTAAGTTTCAAATACTCAGAATACGGAGTTGGCAGTGGTTGAAGAGGAATTTTTTTTATTTTTTAAATTAAATTTATTTATTTTAATTGGAGGCAAATTACAATATTGCAGAGGAGTTTCTAACTCACTAACTGCTTGAAGGGACGTGTGCTGCCTGCTGTGGGGTGTGACACCCACAGAGGAGCGGAAAGCCACCTGCCCTGCGTGTGGCCGCCACAGGTGGCCGCCAGCAGGGGGTGTGGGGCTGCGAGTGGAACAGGAATGGGGCGGGGGCCTGCTCCCGCCTTGCTGGCTGTCCAGTCACGCGACAGGAGTCTTGGGTGTCCCTGCGTCCCTGCCCCACCTCCACAGCTCAGGAAGCTGGGTGCCTTTGACATTGTTGTGTCTGTTCAGCTTTCTGAAATGTAAGTTTAAAGGTTAGCAAAGCCCATACATAAAAATCTACTGTGCATTCTGTTTATCAAAACATAAGGAGCCACCTCAAGTCCATTCCAGGTATTTGGCAAGAGGTCAGATGGAGTTGGGTTTCCCTCATAACTCAGTCAATAAAGAATCTGCCTGCAATGCAGGAGACTGGTTCGATTCCTCAGTCGGGAAGATCCCCTGCAGAAGGAAATGGCAACCCACTCTAGTATTCTTGTCCGGAAAATCCAGTGAACAGACGAGCCTGGAAGACTACAGTCCATGGGGGTCACAGGAGTCAAACACAACTTAGCGACTAAACCACCACATATGGAATTATGTCTTAAGATTTCTTAGGTTTCTCCAGATTTCTCTGGATTCCCACTGAGGTCTTACTCTGGACAGCAGCCCGAGCATGCAGGATACTGACCTCAGAGCCCTTGTTCCCCAATCAGTGCGACCAGGGCGGTTGTGCTAAATCCATTGTGGTCACACGGGATGCAGAGAAGGGTGTCTGTGAGGTGCTTAGTCCAGGGCAGGCCTCACGTAAGCACTCAGCAGGCAGACTGGGTCACACAGGTAACGCCATGACATCATGTTCCTTTTCATTTCAAGGTGAATCGGGGCTGGGAAAATCGACACTCATCAACAGCCTCTTCCTGACCGACCTCTACCCAGAAAGAGTCATCCCTGGAGCCGCAGGTACAGAAGCTCCCCCGCAGCAGACAGCGCGGTGTGGTCAGGACTGCAGGGCGCGGTCAGGATCTTGTGCCTTAGCCTTGTTTGTGTGACTCTGGACCCGGGGCACACCTCTCGAGTAGGGACAGGGGTGCTGCACCTGGCATGCACCACGGTGCATGCACCGTGGCCCATCTTCCCCACGCTTGATTTCCTTGTCTACAGGGTGTAATAGATAGTTCCTGCCTATATTACACGTTTGATGAGGATCAAGTGAAAATGTTTGCTCATGAAGAAACCTGCATACGGAGAAAGTTTCTGTGGGCATAGGTGTCGGCTGACCCCTTTCCCTTGGGTGTGTGTCCAGCACTGACCGTTGGGCTTCATGAGGCCACTGAGTGAGTGGGCTGTGAATCCATCAGCCTGGGCCCTAGGCCCCCACAACAGGACTGTTGTCCCTGGACAGTCTTTAATGATTCATTCATTGTTCTTCCTGTCCCAGGAAAAGAAGTTGCAATTTTCAGTATTGATGTGTTTTTTTACCTCCACAACAGCCCTTTAATCTCAGCTACAGTGTTACTCTTGCTGACCCTGGGGTCCTTTTTGTACAGTCTTCATGTTACCTTCTGAGAACTGTCCTTAAAGAGAAATAGCTACTTCTGAGTCACTTGTTTAATAATAAGAAAGTAACAAGGTTGCTTCTGTTTTAGAGAAAATTGAAAGAACTGTCCAGATTGAGGCTTCGACTGTTGAAATTGAAGAGCGCGGGGTGAAGCTGCGTCTGACTGTGGTGGACACCCCAGGCTACGGGGATGCCATCAACTGCAGGGACTGGTGCGTCCCCAGGGCCCACGGTGACGAGGCCATGCCCCTGACAAATGTGTCTCCGTGTGTTTCAGTCCATCATGTTCACTCATGGTTGTTGGGTCTGGGGTCGCTGTGTGTGACAGAACAATAAGACAATTTAAATCATTGTAATTATAGCATTTTTAATGAGGAATTTCACACAGAATGAGTATTTTTTTCTCTTAAGAGCATTCTAGTGAGATCTGATATCACAAAGCCAACCAAACAGCAAATGCTAACATAAATAAAGCACCTTGATTTGGACCATGGCTAGTGAACAAGCTATCATAGCAGTCTTCCTCGTTTCCATATTCAAGAAGATGAGCTCTCTTAACAGAGTTGCTCCAGACCAAGTTTGTCTGTAGTTGGCTGCTTATTGGCGATGTTTGCACAGTAAGGAAGTGAGGAAGTGGACTGTAAGGGCCGTCTGGGCCGTGCCCATTGGAGAGAGTACCACCTTCACTGTACAGCCTTTCTTGGTTCTAATCCTGCAAACATGAGGCAGCAGCTTTCCAGCACTCACGAGGAGAGGGCAGGACGGGCAGAGGGCTTCCCTTGTCTTTCTCCTCTGCCTGGGGTTCTTCCCTCCCTCCTGCAGCCACCTCCCCAGCTCATCTGTTCTCCACCCGTCCTGCTCCCACTCTCCGCCGCTCCTATCTGTCTCCTGTCAGTCTGCTCAGGCTCTTTGTAACCTATTGCATCCCGGCTTTCGACCTTCAATACTTAAGGAAATTATTCCTGGCACAGTTTCCAAAAGTCACCACGTTGCCAAACCTAGGAGTCGGTTTCTGTTTCCATCCTGCAGTTGAGTCATTAAATCACATCTGATAGAGGGGCAGGGGCTAGGAAAACTTGTTTGTCTTTGTAGTCAGGGGTGTTGCCTCTTGTATCCCGTGACTGTTAGTATCTGTTTCAGCTTTAAAACAATCATCTCCTACATCGACGAGCAGTTTGAGCGGTACCTGCATGACGAGAGCGGTCTGAACAGACGGCACATCATCGACAACAGGGTGCACTGTTGCTTCTACTTCATCTCTCCCTTCGGACACGGGTGCGCAGGCTTTGCCCTGGAAGCCTGGCATCTGGGGCGGGGTGTTCTCTTTACTACTCGGCTTTTCACTTCCCCCCAGAATTGTGTGTTTTACTATAAGAATTGAAATTTTGAGATGATTCTGAGAAAAAATTCTCCCCTTAAACATGACTTTTAGACTGAAGCCATTGGATGTTGCGTTCATGAAGGCGATCCACAACAAGGTGAATATTGTGCCTGTCATCGCAAAAGCAGACACACTCACCCTGAAGGAGCGGGAGCGCCTGAAGAAAAGGGTGCGTGCTGGGCTCCCAGGGGGCGGGCCTGGGCCCCGGAGGGGTGGGCACAGAACAGGCCTGCCTGGGGGGGGCGGGCCTGGGCCGGGAAGGGGTCACCGAGCAGGCCGCCCTGGTGCTGATGCTGTTGGCCCCAGCATGCGTCTGCTTTCTCATGATTGTGTAAACTTAGAAAGGAAATTGATGTGCACTGTACTTTTGAGTCTACGTTTCACTCAGACGAGTTGGTAGCCGTCTGCCTCTCTGGAGCCTGGGTGTGGGCTTCCCCTCCACCCAGGACGGCACTGGATCGTTGCGTGTTTAGGGTAGCCGTCTTCTGAGACTTGGGGGACGATGTCTCGTTCCAGTTTGCCTTTGCCTAGTCGCTGGTCTGAGTCTCTTCATGGCACTTGAAGCCCATTGGTGCGTTCTGTTGGGTTTTAGAGCCTTGCTGCTCTTGATTGCATTTTTACTGACTCATAGATACTCCTGTAGTTTTACACGTTGATTATTGTGTTGTAAATGATTTCACCTAGTGTGACCTTTGTGCTTTTGTATTTCTCCTGATGTCTTCTGTCAGCCTTCTCCTTCATTGTCTTACATGCCTGCCAGTTTTTTAGAAAATATGCACCTTGGGAAAGCACCTGAAAAACTTAGGCGTTTTTATCCTTGACAGGAAATAGTTTAGTCGCTCACACTTGAGGGAACTTCACCTTCATAGGAGATAAATTTCAGACATGCAGTGGAGAGAGCTGTCAGGGTTAGAATGCCTTATATCTGTCTCTGATTTTGTGTACAGGGCTCTTAGGTCTTAATCTCAGAGTCTGAAATAAAATGAAATCTTGGGCTTTTCCAGCCCCTTCTTATCTGGCTTCTCTCCTGTGCCTGTCCACACGCTCCTTTTGCTGGTCTGAGAACCTCTGTCCCCAGACCTCTGTCCGCCTCTCCCTCCCTCTCAAAGTGGTTCTTGTCACCCAGGCTGAGCACGTGCGATTAGTGTTGAGTTACCACTTTCTTATTCCTCTCTTCCAGTTCTGGGTGGCCTACTTACTAACTTTGCTCTGTCCCCATCTGCAGCGTCAGCCTTGTCTTATGGGGCGGAGGCCAGATCAGCTTCCTGCTGCCTGTTCAGCTTCTGCATCTCAGCAGGGAGGGAGTGAGCAGTCCTGAGCAGACCAAGGCCAGGATGCAGGGAGGGCCTTTCCTTAGATCCTGACTTAGTGTGGACAGTGAGCTCATCTGAGGTCTTTGACCACACGAGGCCCTTTAGTCGCATTAAGGAGGAACAAGTTTCGGAGCAGGTTTGAAGCCGAGCTGCTTCCTGCTGCCTTGGCCTATGCTCTCTCTTCCGTTTAGGGCCCAGATTCTAGCATGAGGGTAAGCAGAGGGCCAGCCTGCCCGAGACTTGTGGAGTGCCCAGCACGTTCGGGGGCTTGGGGGCTGGGTTTCTGGGAGATGGGTGAATGCATGCCAGCTCCCACTCCAGCCCCTCTAGAGGGAGGGGCTCCCACTCCAGCCCTGGTTTTCCCCTGGGCAGGTCAGCCACTTGGTTGGTAGTTGAGACTGAGCACTGAGCACTCTGCCTGTTAGATGAAATCGAGACCCCTGATCCCTTCCCGACATTGGGAGCTGTCCACTTGTCAGCCCCAGTCACGCTCGGCCCTGCCTCCCAGCCCTCCTGGATGCCTTGTTGCCCTCTGGCCACTGGCAGGTGTCCTCCTGGGCCCCCCCCGCCATGCAACCCCTGCCCTCCCCCACCGGGTGGCCCCCCCGCCGGGCGGCCCCCTCGCCAGGCTGCTTGCGTGCAGCACCTCTGCGGCTGCCCGGGGATGGCCGTCAGTCTGCGGCCTCAGCAGGGCCAGGGCGGGTGCGTTCCTGTTATTATTCTGGACGGAGGACCCCTCGGAGTGCAGGCCAGCCTTTCCAGCGGTTTGTAAGATCGTTTGAAAATGGTTTCAATCAGTAGGATTCTTCATTGACATTTGGGTAGTTCTGACATGTTTCTGACCTGATGGGTTAAGCTTGACTGAAACAGTATGCGGTTTGCTACAGTTGCTCCTGGTTTGGTCATTCTTTCAGATTCTGGATGAAATTGAGGAACATAGCATCAAAATCTACCACTTACCTGATGCAGAGTCGGATGAAGATGAAGATTTTAAAGAGCAGACTAGACTTCTCAAGGTAGGTACTTTGTTTCCAGATGCACAGGGTCCATCACTCTTACTTCCCTGGTGTTGCTATTTAGTCGCTAAGTTGTGTCCAAGTCTTTTGTGACCCTTGGACTGTAGCCCGCCAGGCTCATCTGTCCCTGGGATTTCCCAGACAAGAATACTGGAGTGGGTTGCTGTTTCCTATTCCAGGGGATCTTCCTTACCCCAAGATTGAACCCGGGTCTCCTGCATTGACAGGTGGATTCTTTACCTGTAGTGCCACCCGGGAAGCCCCGTTTCCTGCAGTCACTGCATTTAACATGGAAACAGGTGGCAAAGGGCCCGATTTCTAGAGGCTTGACCTCTGGGGTTGCCCGGGCAGGTTCAGTTACACAAGTACTTTTGCTTTTGGCATATTTTGGCATAGCTGTCATCTAACGCTTAGAAACCTTCTGAAGGTTTAGTTCCATACACCTGTCCCCTGGGGAAGCAGCTGCCACTTGCAAGTGGAATGTGTGCCTTGGGTTTTGCAGTGAGCCCTGCAGTTGGCGGCAGTGCGCGTGTTCTCTGCTCACGTCCCTGTGTTTCCACTGAACGTTGGGGTTCCCCGTGTGGAGCCACTCTACCCCGTGTGTCTCCTCCTAGGCTAGCATCCCTTTCTCTGTGGTTGGATCCAATCAGCTGATTGAAGCCAAAGGCAAGAAGGTCAGAGGCCGCCTCTACCCTTGGGGTGTCGTGGAGGTGGAGAACCCGGAGCACAACGACTTTCTGAAACTGAGGACGATGCTCATGTAAGTACCGCCTGTTTCCCATGGCAGCACCCGGCCTGGAGAGTGGGCTTCCCTGCATTCCTGCGGCAGGCAGTCCAGCTGGTGCGGAGGCCCGCCTGCCTCTGACTGCTGCAAACTGGCCTCTCCCGCCGGGGCCTGCGCTCCTCAGGCTCGGACACCCTGATGGTTTTCTCTGCGGTGACACTGATGGCTCCCTCTGGTATAAAGGTTAAGCTTGCAGAGTCAGAAGTGTAAGTCCCTTCGGAGGAGTGTACTCCAGTTGAGGCGGCGCTTGCCTCGGTGGCTGTCCCTCTGACCACAGGCGGTGGTCTCCTGTGGGAGGTGTCCCGGGGTCTCATTCCTGGAGTGTGCTGTGTGTGCGTGACCAGGTGGCAGGCGCGTGTGGCCCAGCCCCGGCGTGTCTCTTGTCTTGCAGCACTCACATGCAGGATCTCCAGGAGGTGACTCAGGACCTGCACTACGAGAACTTCCGGTCTGAGAGGCTCAAGAGAGGCGGCAGGTCGTTGCCCCAGCCGTGCTGTCCCCTCTGCCCCGTGTACCCCGCTCAGCTGACGGCCAGCACCACCATTTGGTTTCCTACCTAAAGCTATCACCACATGCTTGTTGCTAGTTTAATCACTCGTGGGGCTGGGTTTGTTTTTTATTTGTTTTGCCTGTTGAAAGGCGTCTCTAATCATTTCTGTCAGGAACAGTTCTAGGTAGTAAGCCCAGAGACTTGTGTTGGGTCCTTTTTCGATAGAAGGTCCTTTGTACCCACGTATGAGGTGCACTTTAGAGATTAAGGTGTTTTTAATTTGGGGACCAGACATTAAGAAGGGATTTAGAGGCAGCGGGAGCATGCTGTCCAAGGACCGTCAGGCCGCGCGCCGTGCAGTGGCCAGCGGACCTGTGTCTGTGGGCTCAGAGGCCTCCATGCCCGCTTCTCTGCCTGGACACTTTTACATGTTCCTTTTACAGTATGACAGCTGCAGTCTTTGTTCAGAACTTATCTTAGAAACCTACTCTTCAGATAAAATCTGCTATTTTTTGACTAAAGGTGGAAGTGTTACACCCACCCACCCCCGCCCCAGCTTAGAATAAGAAAAATGTCTTGAATTTTCCATTTTGTGTTTTCTTTTTGATCTTTTTTTTCTTATTCATTCATGTTGTTAGTCAGAAAAATAGTTTATATGATTTCCAATAGATTTTTCTCAGAAATTACAACTTTTTTCTCAGAAATTTACAACTTCTGAGAAGTTGTAAAGTGAAATTTTACTTTGGGTATCTCTCATCAGAAATGACCAGCTGTTTTTGTTGTAACATTATACTTGTAATTTCTTTCAACTCTTAGGAAAGTAGAAAATGAGGACATGAATAAAGACCAGATATTGCTGGAGAAGGAAGCTGAGGTAAGTAGAAAAGTATTGTAGATTTTAATCTTCAATAGCAATTTAAAGGAAAAACTTGGAGATAGAGTTTAGTAACATGGCTGATTTTTATAAGGTTTAAAAATCAGCAGTTTTCATATACACAATGAAAATATAACAACCAAAAATGTCAGTCACCGTCATTAAGAAAAATTTAAGGAAGACGTGTGACTCACACAGGGAATGAGACGAGAAGGCTGCCCTGAGAAGTGCATTCAGAGTCTGAACCGACGCGAAGCTCTAGGAGGCAGGATGCAGGCAAGGACCGCGGTCTCTAGCGCAGCACACTCCCTGCAGAGCCTGTCTGCTGAGTCCCCCGAGGGCCCGTGACGGGGCGACTGCCCGTCCTGGAGACCGGGTGTGGAGGCGCAGGGCGCTTGTGAGGGGACAGAGGGATGGTCCCCACGGGAGCGGCCAGGCCTCGGGCCCCTCGGGGGCGTTCCCCACAGCAGAGTGGCAGTTCTTTCCCACCTCTCTAGGTCAAACTCTCTCATGCTCTTTTTCCTTTCTTATTTCTTCCGTTTCTTGGTCATTTTTGTTTTTCACTTGAATTGCCTGTTCTTATTGTGTGCTCTGTGTTCTGTTGAGACCTTAGTCCTTTCACTGGCTGGTCAGAATCGCTGAGAGTTAGCTCATGGTGCTGCAGTCACGGGCCCGTGAAGGCCCCGGGCTCACACGCCCCTCTCGGATCTGCACAGTCCCGGCCCTGTTGAAGGCCCTGGGCCCCGGCCCCTCTCGCCCCATGTGTTCGCTCGCGTGGCTGCAGTCACAGCCCTATGAAGGCCCCGGGCTCACACGTCCCTCTTGCATCCGCAGCTCCGCCGCATGCAGGAGATGATCGCACGGATGCAGGCGCAGATGCAGCTGCAGCTGCAGGGTGGTGACGGTGACAGCGGGGTCCACGGGCACCACGTGTGAGGTATGACCCGGCCCGGGGAGCGGCCGTGGGCCCCTGAGGGGAGGGTGGCTTCCGGGAGACCGCGGCTTCCCACCCCCTGTTCTGGTGAAGGGCAGCCGTGTTTTCTCAGCCTGGAAGCATGGTCAGCAGCTGGAGCGGAAAGCCGAGCTGGTCCTTCCTGTGTAGGGAAGAAGGCCTCTCTTCCCTCCTGGGTCTGCTCCGCCTGGAACACCTCACTCCTGCTCTCAGACCTGTGCAGATCCCCCACCTGCCTGGGGCTCACATCTGACCCTGCAGCATGGGGCTCAGTCCCAGACTGGGTACAAGTCTGCCCCCACTTCAGATGCCAGTCACAAGTTGAGGTTGTCAACTGCACTCTGACAAACTGGCTAGAGATTAGAGGTTCCCACCCCACCCACACCCCTACAGGAAAACCTCCGAGTTCCTAGATCACATTTATTAAGGGTAAAATACAGCACACAGATGAAGAAGCCTACAGGGTAAGGCCTGAAACGAGTGCAGAGCTTCTGTCCCCGAGGAGCTGGGTCTATCGCCTTCCTGGTAGGGGTGGATTCACCCCTGAAAACTCTCCAGACTCCTACTTTAGAGACTTTAATATCGCAACAGTAGAAGAAAAATTGTGTATTAAAGTAACTTTTATTGGTCATACAGTTTGAAATTTATTAAAGCTCAAGCTATTTTCAAAGAGATTTTTTGCAATAAAAGCTTTCCCGTGTTTCTCACTGAGCCGCATGGACCACTAGTGAGAAAACAGGACGCATCAGGAGCCAAGCGTCTGTCTCCCGTGCGCTGCTGAGACGGCAGTGACGTCCTCATTTCGGGGACCGGGTGGTTGACGTGCAGGTGACGTGACAGAGCAGTGTGTGCCCGCTCCCGTGTGAGGTTCTAGTAGACCCGGCTTGGCTCTCCTCCAGGGTCTTCTCTCGGAGGTGTACCCGATTTTGTTAGCAGTTTTCACTCGAATCCGTTGAGGAATAGGACGACTCTGCTCTTGTTTCTTGGCCAGGAATCTCTTGATCCTGAAAGTCTTGTGAGAAGACATGATGAGGGGCAAACTCAACCGCACGTAGGATGGTGGAGAAATGAGCCAGAGGGAACTTACTGGAACAGCTCAGGCAGAGCAGACGCAGAGGCGGGCCGAGGGGTCCCCCGGAGGGCGACTGCTGTCTGGCCCTGGCCGCTGCTCCGCCCTGCCCACGCGTCCTCAGTGGGTCTGGGCCTGGCTGGGCTGTGCGCCTCCCCGCAGGGTCCTCTCCCTGCCCCTTGCACAGGGGACGCTCAGAGCTGTCCAGGCCGTGACTAGGTAGCTCCAAGAAGAGGCAGTGGGGGTGGGGTCAGAGCCCAGGGAGGAGGAGTACATGGGGGCGGGGGAGGCCAGCCCGCTCCCCGGAGGAGCTGCCCGCGGCCCGGGTCTAGGGAGAAGCCGGGATTCGGGCAGAGGGTCTCTAGTGTGGTTAGGGGCCTGGGACTGTAGAGGCGTCACTCACGTGATGTGACGACGTGAGCAACTGCAGGCTGAGCTACCACATTGCACGACCAGTGAGACAGAAGGCCAGGGGCCCTGAGGGTGGGCCCCTGTCAGAAGCCTCCACAACACACAGGTGATGAAGGACCTGGGCGGGGGCAGGTTGGGGCACTGATCACCGCATAAAGCCCTTGCCCTTGGTGGCTTATCGGGAGAGGTTTCACTTGTGAAGTAGCCGCACAGAAAGGCAGGAGTAGGCGGGAGGGTGCGAGCGCTCACTGTTAGAGGCAGCGTCCGGGGGCCCACCGGGCCAGGGGGCACTGCTGCTCCCTGGTTGTCACGGTGGAGCCTGGGACGGTCCCGCGTCAGCAGTGAGGACGCTGGCGCTGTGGGCGCGCCTCGTCAGCTGGCGGGCCTTCTGACTCCACGGGCAGTGCTGCCCAGGCAGGTTCCTGCCTGCCTGGGAAGCGGTGGGAGGGAGAGGGGCTGCGGAGCACCAGGGTTCACCTGGGGCGGGAGGGAGCCATCAGTGTTGGCTCACATTCTCTATCCTGCTGGTTCTCTTTCTGAAGCTTTATGGAATCATGGGAATTCCACTTTGGGTACCTAAAACCAGTACATTTCTGTGTACTTTTCATCCCGGTTTCCAAGAACTTTGTAAGTGAGGTTTTGCTTTTAGTAGACACTGTGGTCCTCGGGCCCACCGTCTGCTCAGCCTTTGCCCTTTGTTAACAGAAAAATCCTGCTGGCGGTGGTCTGAGCAGCGGGCAGGGCATCACTCCCACGTAAATGTTTTGTTGTGTTTTGTTTTTCCAGGAATCCCTTTGCAAGACAAATATTCCGATGAGTAACACAGCTGCATGTTTTCAAAACTGTTGGAGGGCTGCCTGTCCACATTTCACAGTACCTGTGCCTGAGAATTTAATTTTTTAAAAACTTTCAATGTGTTATTTTGTATGAAGTACCTTAACATTTGTATTCATTGTTATGTTATACTTTATATTTTGTGAGGTGAACTGTCCATTTTCCTTCTTCTTGCATTTTAAGTAACCACTGACGCTAGAACTGATTCCCAGGGACCAGTCAGCACGTATAGTTAATAGTGAAATTTTATTTGACTGGCCTAACCAACTAATCGTGATTTACTTCTAGAACATTCAAATTTCCGAGAATGTTCCTGAGCAGTAGAGACATGAACACAGAAAGATGAGCTGCGTGGGTATGAGGCCATTTCTCACCAAGCCATGGCACCTGCTTCCCTGCCTTGCTTTTGTTTGACCACAACATCCAAAACCAGTTTTGCTGCTATAACTCCATACTGTTAATTCATCTGTACATTATCTGTTTACCAAATGAAAAGATACCTAATTAGATACATGTTTATACTTCAATAGGTTTTTTATAAACAGGTTGTTAGGGGTGAGTTTTTTAACAAGTCTTTGAATTCTGAGGTCATTTTTTAAACCACTATGCAGAGAACTTGCCACAAACCACGTTCTATAGAGTTTGCCATGAAAACCCATGAGCTGCAGTTTCCATGTCACAGCTAAGATTCTCATCTATGTGGTGAGAGTCAGTAAACTATTTGTACTCAACTAGACTTATAGCATAACTTTTTAAGGAAAATTAACAGTTGATCTGTGCAGAAGCCTGCCTTTTTAGACTGCACTTGGCATGTTTTCTGTGACTGCGGTGTGGAAGATGCGCCTCGGTAGCGGCATCACGGTTCCCACCGCGGTTCTGGTTTGGCTTCACTTGGACTGATCCCGTTCTGAATGGTTTTCAGGCAGATAGCAGCGTGTGGCCTGTCCCATCCATTTTTAGCCGCCGTGGTTTCCTTCCTTACATGTTACACAGACTTGTCCACAGGGGGCTTGAGAGTGACGGCTCTTGCAGACTTGCTCCGTGGGCTGGCTGATGGTCAGCACCATGCCGCCTGGTTTCCTGTGCCCGCGGTTGATCGGTCATCAGAAGTGACACATGGAAGGAGCCTGGAGGGAGTGGGTGCTGCTCAGCATTCTCATTCCACTAGAGCACGAGGGGCTGACGTGGAGAAGCACTGAGCTCCAGGGCTGAGGACACCCAGAAAGGAAAGGGAGATGGCAACAGTTGGCCGGGTGCACTGCAGAAGACCATCTGGTGTTCTCCCAACTGCCCTTTCACTGTTGCCTAATTGCGAGTGGTCAGGAGCTATAGGTTTAGGTGCATTGTACAGTTTTTACCAAGAAGTGTTCCTGACCTTAAGGGTACTTCCATAAAAGGCCAGTTATCTGGGTTATTTTGGCATTTATTAACTATGCTGGTAAAAGCTGTTTTTTTAGAACGGGGCAGGGTGGCAGTAAGCGGTAGACCTAGCAAGCCCAGCTGCCACCTCATGGATGCGTGGGTGTCGGTGGACCTACACTTTCAAATTCCCTTTTGTTTTGCTGCCCCAATCTAAATACTTTTGCTAATAGATAATTGCTCTTTAGTTACTAAGAGAGAAAACTTTACCTATAAAAATGTATTTTGAAAACTTATTTTACACAGCAATTTTGTATCCACTGAAACTAACCTTTTACCAATAAAGCACTATTGTTTAGATATTGAGTAGTTCTCATTATTGGCTCTTTACAAGGTAAAGGTGTAAGATTTTCTCAGAAAGATTCAGAGAAACTTCTGCATTTCCTGTGTATAAGAAATGGGGAGGAATTATTCGCATGAACATCAGTACATAACAGCTCTGTACTGGCGATCCCAGCTGGAAAGAGGGAGCCACGAAGCCTGGGAAGAAAGGATTTACCAGGGAACCGATGGTCTGATAAAAAGGAGCACTAGTGAGAGCTCGATGATGTCTGCCCACCGGGCAGAAAACGTGAGAAAAGCAAGGTCTCATTCATGGTAGGGACAACGACGGACTGACTGGGAGGAAGGCTGAAAACCTGACCTGGGGGTGGCAGCGGGTCCCCTGGCCCCTCCACCCAGGACCGCCTGGGCCCCTTTCCTTCTGTAGTTCTCTCCAGGCCCGTCCCTCCCTTGGGTGTTGCTTCCAGTGGACGCGCCTTAGCTTCTACTGGCTTCCCGGCCGCTCTGACCAGGGTCTCCCTGCGTGGTCCCCCTGGCAGTGTGCGCCTGCTGGGGGTTCTGTGCCCCGGGAGAGGGGTACGGGATTCTGTGCTGGGGGCCGGTTAGAGAAAAAATCCGGCGGGAACGATGGGGGCAAGAGTGCCCTTCCGAGCCAGCCCCGCGGAAAGCTACTTGTGTGAAACCAGGATTCTCCAGGACGGTTCGGGACTTACTCCCTAGATATACGCGCGGGGGCGCTCCTGGCCTGCCCGCGGGGACCGCGGCGGGGGCAGGACCGGGGCAAGTTGAGCTGGGTCTCCAAGAATGCATAGGAGCTATCTCAACTGCTCGAAGAAGGGCTTGGGGGCTCCGGAGATGGTGCCACGTTTCCATTCCCCAGTGGGGGACCGCGAAGGCTAGGGGGACGCTGGCTTCCCAGCACGGCCCGTTTCCTCTGCAGCACACCTTCGCCTGGCCCTCGGCGCCCCTAGGCCGACCCCGGTAGCCCCAGGAGAAGAGCACCTTCTGGCAGGCTGTGGTAACAGGAACGCAGGCGGCCACGGTTCAGGTCAGTACGAGCCCGCAGACGGATCTTGGCCGGAGTCGCGCCCCGCCCCCCGAGCCGACGTCCCGCCCTTCCCCGAGCCGTAACCACGCCCCGCCCCCTGAGCCGACGCCCCGCCCAGAACCGCCGGTGGCGCTGCGAGCCGAGCTGGCCGAATTACATCTGACTCTGCGCTTTCCTTCTCGCCCTACAAATGCACCAATCAGAGTTCTGTGCCGCGCTTCCAGGCCGCGGCCGTGAAGGCCCCGCCCCAGAGGCCGTCAGGCCAATCGGCGGCGCATCCGCGGGGCGGGGGCGGGGCCCCGGGCGGGGCGGGGAAGGGGCGCGGGGAGCGGGGGCGGGGAGCGGGCAGTAGGGAGCGGGCGGAGCCGGCGCGGATTCGGAGGCCGCTGCGGGCGACAGCTCGGGCCGGGCAGCCGGTGAGGGTACGGGGCCGCGCGGCAGCGGGCGAGCAGGGGCCAGGCTGCTCCTCGGGGGCGGGCGGCGGAGGCCGCGGGCCGAAGCCCGAGGCAGGGCGGGCGCCTGCAGACGGCGAGCGGCCAGAGGAGTCTGCTCCCGGCCTGGGAAGGCCTTCGGGCGGCGGGCCGCGTGTGAGGAGGGCGCTGTGTGGGGAGCCTGCCCGCTGGGGGTCCTGGGTGCGCGTGAGGACCCCGCGTGGGGGCCCCGGGGTGCACGTGAAGGTCCCGCGTGGGAGCCCCGGGGTGCGCGTGAGCACTCCGCGTAGGGGCCCCGGGGTGAGCGGGGAGGGCCCCGCGTGGAGGCCTGGGCAGAACCACAAGTGGAAGCTCTGGCGACTTGTCGCCATTCCCTTTTTGGCCTTTCCTTAAATGATCTTAAGGCTGGTATTAAGTGTTAATGCTTTTACTCCGGGAAACCTGGAAGGGTTGCCAGTCAATCCTAGGGGGAATCCAAAGGCCGCCCAGAAAGCTGGGACCCGACCATAACCAGTGATCGCTCAGGCCGGGCTCCACACCCACCGTGGAGGCCTGCAGCCTCCGGAGGCCCTCCACGTGCTGGTCGGTGGTAATTGCCCTGGAAACAGAAATTCCCAGGAGGTGCACTGAAGGAAATAGTGTGAGTCCACAGTGAAAGGAAAGGTTTACATCTCGGGGTGGCTTTTCCCTGTGCCTTTGCCTTTTCTGTGAGGGAGCTTTGGGCGGAGCACTCCGGAGAGCCTGATGGCCGTCAGGGGCACAGCACCGGAGTGCTGGTGGTGTGGAGGGACGGCGGAGCACCTGGGAGCTGGGCAGGCAAGGAGTGGCTTTGCTTGCAGGCAGATCTAATGCTCTCTCTGCTGCTCTTTGAAAGTTCTGTGAGTTCCTTACACCAGAGACTTAACTCTCGGTGAGGACTTATGAAGCACTTCACACCTGGTATTTGTATTTTGTTTTGTTGTTCAGTCTCTGAGACTGTCGTGTCTCTTTGCAACCCCATGGACTGTGGCACACCAGGCTCCTCTATCCTCCACTGTCTCCTGGAGTTTGCTCAAACTTATGTCCATTGAGGGACTGTTGTCATCCAACCTTCTCCTTCCTCTGTCACCCTCTTCTCCTCTCCCTCAGTCTTTCCAGTGAACAAGTTCGCATCAGGTGGCCAAAGCATTGGAGCTTTAGCATCAGTCCTTCCAATGAATATTCAGGGTTGATTCCCCTTAGGCTTAACTGGCTTGATCTCCTTTCAGCCCAAGGGACTCTCAAGAGTCTTCTCCAACACCACAGTTTGAAACATCAATTCTTCAGCGCTCAGCCTTCTTTATGGTCCATCTCTCACATGTGACTGGAAAAACCATGGCTTTGACTGTGCGGACCTTTGTCGGCAAAGTGATGTCTTTGCTTTTTAATATGCTGTCTAGGTTTGTCATAGCTTTCCTTCCAAGCAACAAGTGTCTTTTAATTCATGGCTGCAGTCAAGTTGTCTCAAAATATGCAGAGATGATGTGGCCAGGCCCCGGCCCCATTTGGAAGCAGAGTGGGTGGCCGGTACTGGACGTCGCCTGGACCTGCTTCCTGGGGCGGGACTCCTACTTTGTTGCAGACCCTCAGTGAGCACTGAGCCATCTGGACCAGATGCTGGCAAGAGCTTGAGAAGTTTGCTGGCTCGTTTACCTGCTTGGACCTCCTCTCCTGGTAGACTTCCTGCTTCCCAAAAGGGGAGTTTATATGATACACTCAGGTATCTCTCCTCAGGCTCCTTATCAACAAATGAGATTGCAGTTTACCTGCCTCATAGACTCGTTGTGAGGATTAAGCATCAGTAGCTAGATGTCTGGAACCCACTAAGTGCTTAATCGGTGTTAGCCATCATGTTATCAAGTAGAAGAGCAGTCTGAGTGCACAGTCCAGAGAAAAGGAGGCAGTATTTAAGCAGATTGTCCTGCTCGGGGGAAGGGCATGACCTGCTTTGACAAAGCAAAGATGGAGGCATGGATAGATCTGTGCATGTGCTTTTAAATCCACCGGGCCCCTCCTCTCCCCTCCAAACACTCTGCCTCTCGGCACATTAGTGCCGCCTCTGTCCTGAGGTGGCAGCTCCTGCTGCTTATCCTTTCAGATCGTTCCCGCTTCTCCTTCATCCACTCTCTTGTAAGCCTGCCACCTCCCCTTTTGCTCCGTGGGTTGCAAGTTTCCTGCACACAGCTTAGCGTTCTTTGCGGGAAAACCGCTGTAAATTTTGAGTGCTGAGCAAGCCAGTCTTGCTCTCTGAGATCCCATGTGTGGAGCATCATTGGACTGCAGCATATTTGTCAGTTCCAGGCTTTACCTTGGCAACAGGGCGTCAAAGGTGAGGGCTCCACAGAGCTTAAGATGATAGAGGCCAGAATGTGATGGCTTTCTGGCGATTCTGCAAACTGGTCTAATCTTTTTGGAGAGCAGCTAGCAATAAGTGATAAAAGGTTTTGATTTTGGAATCCCGGCTTTTAAAACAAACTTGTATACACACTGCATGTAAGAGTGGTAGAACACTCTGTAGCCCCTAGACATGCTTCAGCAACCCCCTTCTTACCCTTCCCTCCCAACAAAATTTGAACCATTATGATCCCTGGAAATACGTTCAAAAAGATATCTTAACCAAAAAGGCAAAGCAGTTCGTACACAACAATTACACTGATTTAAAAATATACGAGGATGTGGACAAGGATGAGAGGAGAAGGTGGAGTGATGTAAGTAGTTTTATTTTAGGGTCATAGGACTGTTTTCCAGTTTACAGTCATTTTAAAATTCAAGACCAGAAAGGCCGTCTGATGCTGTCGGGTGCAGTGATGAACCTGTCTTCCCCCGTCGCTCCCAGCTGCAGAGTACCAGGTGGTGAGATTCCACCCAGACCTCCTAGGTGGGCTCTCAGGACCCCCACAGCCCAGCCCCGTGGGCGCCCTCAGGGCCCCGCCCGTGTGCACCGCGCTTGCCCAGCCGGCCCTCCATTCCCCCATGGGCCCAGCTCCACTCCATGCTGGAGAGTCGGCTGGGCGAGGCCAGCCGCGACCCCTCCTCTGTGTTCCCTGGTGCTGCCTGCACTTCGCCGTGTGGTCCGGGCCACTTCCACAGGTGTCTCTGCTTCTGGCTCATCCCATACTTGACACATGTGGTCCCTTAAGCCCAAGAGGGGGAGGGCACACGGTGAGGTTGGGGGTGAGGGGAGGCTGAGGTCACGCATGTTGCAGGTCACTAACCTTTCTGAGCCTGAATTCCTTGTTTTGTGTGGCAAGGCTTGTGAGCCAGGGGCGGGCATGGCAGCCACTCGGGACACTTGGGGGGTCTGACGCCGACACCCACCTTTCGCTGAGGCCTCCTCCCTCCCTCTCCACTGACCAGATCCCTGGCGGCTTCTAGCTTCACTCCTTGCAGCTCTTACCAGCACTTGGGAGACTGGCTCCTGTGTCTTCCCTGCTGTGATGGGGGAGGTTTTCTCCCCTCAGAGGCTCCTTTGCTTTTAGGGACTTGGACTTGCTCTGTTCAGAAGCGAGGTGCTCACTGAATGTTTGGACGAGTCAGGTTTCATCAGTGCAGAGTGAATGGCAGTTTTTATGGGACCTGAGATTTACCCAGTGTGGGGGATGAGGCCTCTTTAAATGTTAGAAATAAAAATTAACTTGGAGTGCAAATATTTATTTAGAATGAGAAAAAGTAAATACATTACAGAGTTGAGAAAGCTGACCATTAATACAACAGTCAGAAAAATCCAGAAAAATAGCATATTTGTTAATTATCTGACACACGTCTGTTTCCTGGTGGCTAAGTGGTAAAGAATCCACCTGCCAAGCAGGAGACCCAGGTTCAATCCCTGGGTCAGGAAGATCCCCTGGAGAAGGAAATGGCACCCCACTCCAGTATTCTTGCCTGGAGAATCCGATGGACAGAGGACCCTGGTGGGCTACAGTCCATGGTGTCACAACCAATCAGACACGACTGAGCAAGTTAACAGCAGCAGCAGCAGATAAGAGTTGGAATTGTCTTGAGCCCTCTACCCACACCTCTGTACCACTTTTCATTTGGCCATGTACTTTTTAATTAGTGTGACAGAGAATAGAATGAGTTCAGTGACTCTTCTAGCATGGTTGATCAGAAATCTTTATTGTTGACTGTTAGGAGATATAAAACATGGTTTCACGCTTGCTCTTTCTAGCACAGCTACAGATTGTGTCTTGGAACAGCAGGAGTTCTGATAAATTCTGTTTTGCAGAATTCCATTCAAAACAGTTAAAACTCTGTGGCTTATTTATAAGTCTGCTGCAGTGTGAATTCTTTTTACTGATAGGCAGGCGGTGCAGTTTTGACCACTGAGTGCCGCGCTCTGCTTGCCTTCCCACGTCTGTGATGACTTTGCAGCGTCTGGCCCCCTGCACTGCCAGCCTTGCTCCTTCTCCAGGCCCACACGCCCCCTGCACCAGGCGCTGCTGGGGCTGTTCATGTCGCCACAAGGTCCGGCCTGCACTTTGTCCCCTAGTCCCAGGCCTGAGCACCCCGGGCGACAGCAGCGCTCCTGGAGCCAGGTCTGCGGTGTGATGGCTGGTGATAACCTCGGTGTGAAACGGAAACATGTCCTGTTAAACCCGGACTCAGCGTGTCTCCTGCTCCTCGTGCGGGTAGTTGGGTGCTGTCTTGAGCCACGTGACCTGGGGAAGGAGAAAGCAGGCAAGGTCAGGGTTGGGAGGGGCAGCAGTCTCTGTCTATTGCCATGGAATAGATGTGCGAACTTCCTAGAAGGCTTCGCCAAGGGCCCCTTCTTAGGACCTTGAAAGGGGCCATGCCAGCGAGGAGCCCAGAAACAAGGCAAACGGGCGTCAGAGTCACATAGCCAGACAAGGGCAGGGTGTGGCCAGCACCTTGAGGGTGCCTGGGACGCATGTGGTAAGGGTGGTAAGGATGCTCGGCACCTCTTCCACCAGGGGGTGGGGCACGTTTGGAAGGAGGAAGCAGCTCTGGGTCGTTTCACAAATCACTGGAGTTCTCCTGCGGCCTTCAGATCCCGGCTGCCTTGGTGACAGTTAATAAGATGCATGTTGGGGGAACAAGTCTCACTATCAGAACAAGAAACCCATTCCAGAATCTGTTGAAAAATGGTCATTTGACTTTAACTGAACTGTTTGAGGAGGAAGAGGCACAGGGTAGGTGCCCTGCTTTCTCCTTGAAGGTGAGCCGTGCTCCGCTGTAGGACCCCTGCTGTCCTCTGCCCAGAAGCCATCTAATTTCAGAAGTAACACGTGTTCATCCCTGGAGGCAACTCCAAAACGACAGACCCTCAGAAGGAAGGAAATAAAAATCAACTGTCTTCCCATGCAGATGCGCTCTAGGTGCCTGGAGGTCGAGTTCTGTTTCTGGGAAGAGGCATAAGCCCCCTCCACCCTGACTCGCCCCCACTGCCCTGGCTGCAGAGCTGGATGGCTGCATGGAGCAGCCGTGAGGAAACAGCGGCCAGCACTGCCGCACGAGCAGTGAATCTCCTGTTCCTCCTTCGCCTCCCCCAGCTTCCCCAGACTGCTCCCAGGGCAGCCAGAACCCAGAGATGGGCTCCAGGTGCAAACCGGGAGGGCTGCAGGAGGAGCTGCCCAGTTTGGGTTCCAGAGAGACGGGGAGACAGCCACCATACCCCCTCCTTCTCCCTGTCCTCCAGCCAGGTCTGTGGCAGCAGGGCCTGCAGACACCTGTGACTCCGGGGCTCTCTCCTCTCTCTCCTGCAGCCGGGGCAGCCCCCAGCAAGCAGGGCGTCAGCTGCAGGCTCCTGGCTGGAGAACTGAGGAGTAAGCCAGGGAGCTGTGGACAGGGCACCGAGGGGCTGATGCCCGTGGAGAGGGGGCGACCCTAGTGGAGGGGCGCCTGCGGGGTGACCCCCGTGGAGAAGGGGCCTGCGGGGGCGACCCTAGTGGAAGGAGCCTGCGAGGCGACCCCCGTGGAGAAGAAGCCTGCGGGATGACCTCCGTGGAGAAGGGGCCTGAAGGGATGACTGCAGAGTTGCTGATGAATCTGTGGGCCCAGTGCTGAGCTATGCCTACATGGGGCCAACTCTGCACCACTTGCCAGTGGGAACTCAGTTGGGGGGGGGGGGGGACCGCCGCCGGGGAGCCCGGCGGCGCCAGGGAGGGTGGAGCCTCTGCAGGTTGGGCTAATGCTGAGGCCCCACCCGACCCTGGCAAGGCCAATGCAGCTGAAACAGAGATGCCACATTCTCGTGGGACTTAAGTGATGCCAGAGACTCACAGTGCAATGTTTTGTGTACGTTATTTACTTATTTGTGACCACACTGGCTCTTCATTGCTGCTCAGGGTCTCTGGTTTGGGCAAACAGGGGCTATTGTACATTGTGGTATGCGGTTTTCTCACTGCAGGGGCTTCTCGTTGCAGAGCACAGGCTGTAGATGCTCAGGCTTCAGACATTGCAGTTTGTGGGTCCTGGAGCGTGCAGGCTCAGTAGTAATGGCTCATGGGCTTAACTGCTCCGTGGCGTGTGGAATCTTCCTGGACCAGGGATCAAACCCATGTGCCCTGCATTGGCAAGTGGATTCTTACCCGCTGTACCATCCCAACACAGTATTTTAACTCCAGGATACAATCCAAAATCACCCGACATACATAGAACCAGGGAAATACAAGCTCACAGGAGAGAAAACAGGCTGCAGCTCAGATGATGCCGATATTGGAATTACTGGACAAAGACCTTGTGGTCGGCAGAACTTTGTCTCCTAAGGCCATCACCGCCAGTGTTACTTGTGAGAACAGGTTCTGTTATGTGGCAAAAGCGCTTTGCAAATGTGAGACCATCGACGAGGTTCCCTACTTGAGCTGAGACACGAGCACTGCAGACTCCAGAAACAGGGTTCCCAGCGCTGCCCTCCCAGCACTAGTGCCCCGCCAGAGGCGGCTGTTTGGGTAATTTATCCTCCAGCGTGCTTGTTTGAATGGAAGCAGATGCGTGTGTTCATGGTCCTCCTCTTAACCAGAACTCATGTGCCACACACCTGCTTTGCACCTGGCTTGTATCCACCTTCACACCAAAGAAGCACATAGAGACCTTCTCATGATAGAAATTCGGCAGCTACCTCTGCTGTGGACAGAGGGCTGTGCTTGCTAGTGAGCCACATGCTCATTTTCCAGCCAAGGGGGAGGCAACTTGGGAGCAGACCATTTTTTTTTTTAATAGACTTTTTTTTTTAGAGTAATTTTAAGTTCACAGAAACTCTGAGTGGAAGTTCCACAGATTTCTCACATGCCCCCCACTCCAGACATGCACAGCCTCCTGCATCTTCACTGCCCTGCCCCAGTGGTACCTCTGTTACAAACCTGCATTGACACGTCATCACCCAGAGCTTCGGCAGACTTTTGAGCTGAGCTGTTCCAACTTTAGAATGGAAATTATGCATCACAAGGTGGTTTTGAAGTTTTTTTTATTAAATGAGAATATATAGGAGCCAAGTTTGTAACACTAGACATCAGTGGTGGAAATTGTATCCAGCCACCATAAATAGTTTTAGGAATGAGACTGCAAAACATTTTGATCACATAGAGGAAGAAAGGAAAGTGAACTGGAGTCCCTCGTCAGTCCCTGGATTTTGATCGATTCCCTCCAGGTCTCTAGAGAGGGTGCCCCTGAGGAGGTCCCCCTGGAGAGGTCTCTGGCAGCAGAGGAGCTGCCTTCTGCCCTTTAGAGCCTGTAGGACTGGGAAGCACTTGCTGTGTGTCTCATCTAGTTTGCATACTCTTGCCTTTTTAATATTTATTTATAAGCACACAGAGCAAGACAAAGTAATTTCTGTTAGGCTGTAATTTATGTAAAGCAGATTCAGTGCATACATTTTTCCTTTCTTCCCGTGGTCAGGCTAGAGGAAGCAGTCAGGCTGAAGCAAGACTGTTGAACAAGCAACTTCAGCTCCTACAGGGAGAGTTCTGTCACTGCTGCTCACTCCAGAGTGAGACCAAGGTTGACTGCTGTTTGCAACACGGTGGTTCTGTCTGATTTTCCAAGTTCCTTCTTTCCTGAACTTTCTTAAGCTAAAAGATGAGCAGTCGTTAAATAGGAGGTATGTGCGCATTGCCGATGCATGATAGCAAGTAGAGCTCACCTGGAGCGTCCGTGGGAGGGTGCCCTGTGGGCTCAGGTCCTCTCAGGAGAGTCATCTGGTCCTGGAGTGTCCGTGGGTCCTCTCCGGAGAGTCATCCTGCCCTGGAGCGTCCTCAGGAGGATGCCCGTGGGCTTAGGTCCTCTCTGGAGAGTCGTCCTGCCCTGGAGCGTCCTCAGGAGGGTGCCCCGTGGGCTCGGGTCCTCTCAGGAGAGTCATCCTCTCCTGGAGCGTCCTCAGGAGGGTGCCTGTGGGCTCGGGTCCTCTCCTGGAGCGTCCTCAGGAGGGTGCCCATGGGCTCGGGTCCTATCAGGAGAGTCATCCTCCCCAGGTGAGCCTCCGGGGTATGAGCGTGTCTTGTGGTCCTCGGTCTTGGCTTCAGCTGGGTGGGTTTCTTCCTTTGCCCAGGCAGAATTTACTGGGACAGAAGCTTGCTGCTCAGAAGACATAAACCTGCAAAGGCCATGTTTTAGAATTCCTTGATCTAGGAAAAGTGTTTTTCCATTTAGCTAACGTGTCTTTTGTTCTTAGGAGAGATGAAACAGTGGTTGATTAACAGTGTGCTGTTGAAACTGCATGACTCAAATGCACAGCTTGATGAGCTATGAGTGGACAGTGTCCAGTCGAGCCGTGGAGCTGGCTAGCCACACCTGCAGCCCCTCCCCCGTGCCCTTCCCAGGGCAGCCCACGGGGACCCCAGCCCTGACTCTTCTGGGATAGCCTCCCTGCACGTTCTTCTTGCTGTTCCTCACCTGAATGAGTACAGTAGCTTAGTCTTGCTTGCTTTGGGTTTTTTTTTTTTTTTTTTAAGAAGTAGGTGTTTAGACATGACTTTCTTGTAATAAGTCAAAGGGAAGAACCTGAAGAACTTTTTTCCATCTAAAATTTTTATGAAAAAGTATAAATGAGAATTATACAATGGAATACACAACAGAAGTGACTCAAAAAAATACCTTGGTCGTGTGTATTGCTTCAGAACTGTAGCTTTACTTAAAAGGGAAAGGGTCATTTGGGGCCACAGCTTGTTCCAGAAGGGCCTCTCCTGTGGTGGGTGAGGCTGTGAGCCGACCGCGTCTCCCTCCCGCCCGTCTGCACGCCCGGGACGGCTGGCCGCTGCGCTCGTCTTGCTGCACACCCTTGCTTCCGCAGTGGCTTCTCCCGTTTGTGAAGCTGGAATGAAAGCGCTCACATTTGTGGTTCTCAGCACCTCATGGGTCTCACACTCAGCGACGTGGAAGCAGGTTTCTGCCACGTTGATCACGGCCCGGCCTGTGCAGTGCCTGTGTCATGACGCACTGCGCGCTCTTTGACGCCCGTGACGTTAACCACAGTAAGAATTACTTCCAGGGCCGTGCAGCCTGGAGGGAGAGCTCTGAGGACAGCGGGTGACCGCCAGCCTGAACCGCCCTCGCGGCTCAGGTGACCTGCGTGCCCATCCACGCGCGGGGTCAGCCGTTGCCTTGTGCGGAGGCCGGCCGGGAGCTGTGTCCGGCAGGATGACCAGCCGCCTCGTCACTGTGCTCGAGCTGTGCGCGTCTCACTTTCCCGGCGGTCTTGGCTCATTTTCCGTTTGCTTGTTGATAAACCAGACGTGCACGTCAGTTCTCAGCCGGACAGTTGGGAAGGCCTTACTGAGTAGGTCTTAAGCAGGAGGCACTTGGCAGCAGGTCACTGAGAAGCTTTTCAACCTTAATTCAAGAGATAAAAAGTTCGTTGAGTTAGTTTATCTTGATAACAAAATTAGGTTGAAAGAGAGAAGGTGGCCAGGGAGCCCAGCAGTGAAATCGGCATGAAACGGAGAAGACCGGGAGTCTAGTGAGATTAATTCTGCAAAATATTTACTACAAGCTAGTCAAAGATTTTTGAAGATGATTAAGCAAAATAAAATAATTTCTGTGGCATCTGCATTTTTTCTTGATTAAATATCTGGCATTTGTTTTTGTCTTACCATGTTTAACCATTAAGTGTGTTTCCTTAAATTGACTTTTGTACATAAATAGGCATATTTAAGAAGGGAATTTGCCATAAGTAGAAGGTAACTTTATTAACAAGGATGAATGAAAGCAAGCCTATATTACTAGATTCTAACAGATACTTAGCCCATTCTTTCATTGTTAAAGACAATGGTGTGATGGGCTCTGTTCAACTTAATAGCTTAGGGTTGGAGACCTTTCCCCACACAGCAGGGAGGATTAGAAGGGAACAGGTACTTCCCGGGGCACCTCTGACCCTCTCAGACCCTCAGCGTCCTCATTGGTGAGGAGGGAGCCGGGGTAGCGGGCGGTGGGGATGGGGGGGCAGGGCAGCAGGCGGGGCTCCCCGGGGTATGTACCATGCTGCCGTCTGGGGCGGGGCCTCCCCCGTGACATGTACCACGCTGCCGTCCAGCCCTGGGTCTGGCGCTTCCTCCAAACCCCTGGCGACGCCTATGCAGCCTGGAGACGCAGCTGAGGGACCAGGACTTGCAGGGCTGCCAAAGGTGGCCCCGGCATCTCCATCCACCTTCCTTGCGTTGTCCCCTCCGTGTCGGCGGGGTGGGGACCCATGACCCAAGCTGTGCGTACCCACCTACCTTTGCTAGAAGGCCCTGGGCTGTGCACACAGCGTGTGGGCAGCACCTGAACCTCTGGACTGGGGGCGGGAGGAGGTGGCTGGGAAGGAGAGGCAGGTGGCTGGGGGCCGCCCTACTCCAGGGGGCCCCTTCAGAGGGTCTGCAGGTCTGCTGGCACCGCCCAGCCTACACACCCCGGAAACATTGGTCCCCGGGCTGCCACTGGCTGGTATCTGTGCTCCACCCGCCTGTGTGTGAGGAGAGGATAATCTTTCTAAACTGTTTCCAGGTAGTTTAAGACTCACAGAAGTACAAAATCAGTGCTGAGAATTCTGGTCTACCCGGTAATTTTCTTATGTTGTTTTAAAATTGATAAACTGAAGATAATTGGGTTTTTTTTTGTTTGTTTTAGCACACTCCTCCCTCTCAGCTGCTGAGGAATGGGGGAGCTGGAAGGAACATACAGAGTCCTACAGACCCCGGGGGCACGCCTGGGCACCGCGACCCCCGTGGGCGTCAGCACCTTGGAGCCTGGGTTGGGCCCCCCGACAGGGGCGGCGCGGCCAACGATGAGGACGCAGCTCCGCGTGCAGCTGCTGGACGACTCCATCGAGGTGTTTGACGTTGAGGTAAGAAGCCCGGGGCCTGTGCCTCGTGTTCGCTGAAAGTCAGGTGCCGAATTCCACATTGCTGGTAGACTTTGCCTGTTATCAAGTTTCCTTAAGTGGCTGGGTAACAAAACACTTGGAAACAGTGAGCCTGGAGAATAACATTCTCCTGACTTTCCTTTGAGCTTCTGATGCAATGTGGGCGTTGGAGAGGCTGGCTGAGTGCCGTGCGATGCGGGCGGGAACCAGCTGGCCCGCTCTGGAGTCTTGGTGGCCAAGCAGCTCCGTGAGAGGCACCCCTCAGCCTCACCATGTGTCCGCTTCCTTGTCTGCATGGGGGGCGACTCCAGGCCCTGCTTCTCGGGGTGGCTGGGTGAGGGCTGAGCCTCGCACAGAACTCGTTTTTCTGGGTCAGCAATAAGAACACTTTCACTTTGAAAATTCCCTGTGGTAGCTTGCACTGATAATGTTGGCAAAAGCAACTGAATATAGCAAATGTTTGAAAACATTTTTTCTGATTTTCCAAATAGCATTAGAATGAATGGTCTTTTTAAAAGTTGCTTATTTTCATAGTGTGTGTGTGTGTGTGTGTGTGTGCGCGTGCGCGTGCTTAGTCGCTCAGTCATGTCCTCTTGGCGACTCCATGGAGTGTAGCCCGCGAGGCTCCTCTGTCCATGGGATTCTCCAAACAAGAATGCTGGAGGCGGTTGCCATGCCCTCCTCCAGGGGATCTTCCTGACCCAGGCATCAAACCAAGGTCTCCTGCACTGCAGGTGGACTCTTTACTGTCTGGCTCACCAGGGAAGGCCATGAGTACTGGAGTGGGTAACCTATCCCTTCCCCAGGGGATCTTCCCAGGAATCAAACTGGGGTCTCCTGCATTGCAGGTAGATTCTTTACCAGCTGAGCTACCAGAGAATGCAGAAATATATTATTTTTTCTAGTATTTTTTATTGGTTTAAAGTAATACCTTTGGCAGCACTTCCCTGCTCTTAACATGACAAACCAGAGAGAGAATGAAGTCTAACTTGGGCAGAGGCTGGCTTGTGCTTGGGGGGAGCTCGGGGGCTGCATAGAAAGTGGGCAGGCGGGAGGGGCTGGAGGAAGCCGGAGCCTGCCTGCAGAAAGCGCTGTGAGAGCAGAGGTGAGGAAGGAGGTGAGCATGGGAAGCAGGCAGGGAGCCAGCTGGGCTGGGAGGAGGGGAGGTGCCCGCACCCCAGCTCAGAGTCCAGGGCCTGCCGGCCTCTCTTCCTCGCATGTTCCGTGGCAGGTATCCAGTGCCTGGGTTCCTAGTGTCTGGACTCGAGGACCCTGCAGGTTCTTAGGTCTCACCCGAGGAAGAAAGCAAGTATCACTTAATCGGGCAGGTAACTGAAACTGGCAGGACCTGCCCGTCCACCGTCAGCAACACTCCTGTGTTGCAAGAGGCCGGCTTTGCAGGACAGGGAGCCTGGAGCAGGCGCCTTTGCGCCCTGGGCAGCGGGCGGCTCTCCGTTCCTCTCACCTTCTCACCGTCCTCCGATGAGTCACCTGGAGGAACTGGTTACAGTCTGGGAATTAGCTGGGCTCCCAGGTCTCTTCCAGCCCAAAGTCTGAAAGAATCTCCACCGTGAAGCTGCCCTGTGGTGGATGCACTTGCTTTGGTCCAGGCTTCAGAGGGGCTCCTAGGTGCTTAGTGGTGAGAAGCCTGCCCGCCAGTGCAGGAGACGCGGGTCCCATCGCTGGGTCGGGAAGGTCCCCTGGAGGAGGGCATGGCTACTCCTTCCAGTGTTCTTACCTGGAGAATCCCATGGACAGAGGAGCCTGGTGAGCAACAGTCCATGAGGTCACAGAGACTCAGACACAACTGAAGCTACTTAGCATGGATGAAGGCTTAGAAGAGGTTCAGATTTTTTTAAAGAAAGGAAAAAAGGAAGGAAGAAGAGAAAAGAAAAGAATTGCATTATTTAGGGTTTACTTGTGGAGCATCGTTTTTTTGGTCCTGGTTAATAGTCTTTATCAACTAAACCTAGGCTCAAAAAAGGAGAAAAGCAGACATTTATTGCTGAGTCACAAATAAGGTGTAATTATTCTCTGGGAAATTCACTTGTAAATCAGAGACACCATTGGATAAAGGTTCAGAATGTATCGAACTTGTCAAAGTTTTAACAAACTGAAATTGCTGTTTCCTTTAATCAGATAGCACCATCACGTTTGGTATTTTGAGATACTTGGCGGAGTCCAGAAATTAAAAGAGTCAAATTGTTGTTGCTTATCATGAGTTGGATAGGGTACTTTTTAAGTTGTGCCTGAAGTCACTGATATCTGCCTTTCAGGAGAAGCTAAAACTCAGCATATATTTTTGTAAATTAGTTGTATTGAAAGTGCCCTATCCCCCACAACTGTGTCAGTTAGCTTTGCTGAGTAACAAGCCACCCCAACCTTAATAACCTGGGTGAACCATTAATGCTTCCTGCATGTCTGAGTGTTGGCTTGGAGGGTCTCCTGGCTTGGCCTGGCTCAGAGGGCTGAAGGGCTGGCATGGCCTCACTCCTGAGTCTGGGCCCAGCCGGAAGCTGTCTGCGTGTGGCCCTCGCCCTCCAGCTAGCTGGCATGGCCGGGTTGGCATGGGGATAGGCGTGCGAGGTGGGAGCCGTGAGGTCCCAGCTAGGGTTAACCCCTGCAGCTTCCACTGTGTCCCCCTGCCGGCCAGCCGGGCTCCGGGGCGGGGAGGTGTGCAGAGGGGGGAGCACTCGCAAGGTCTTCCCAGCAGCCGTTGCCAGCGGTCAGGACCGCGGTCTCTGCAAAGAAGCTGTCGCGGAGCTCTGGTGCCGGTGTCACATCTGCTGACGCACCTCTCGGGCTGCTCAGGAAGGGCTGCAGAGAAGGCGTGCCCACCTGCCCCCGCCCCTCGTGGGTCCCGGACGCAGGGTCGAGGCTGGCTTCCGCCCAGGCCGCCTCCCTGCCCCTCCATCACTGCCCCCTGTGTCCCCGCCAGCACCACCCCCTCGCCCAGCAGGCTGGCACTGAGAGGCGTGCTGTGGCCTGGTGGTTGCTCTGCGCTTGGGGCTGGTGTGGACGCGGGTGCCTGGAGGGAGGTCCCTGGCCGGTGGCCTCTGTCGGTAGCTCAGAGGAGGTCTCGCGGGCCTGGAGCCAGGCTCTGCTGCTGAAGGCAGCTCAGGGCAGCGAGGCTGCGTCCACGTGTGGCCCAAGGCCGGGCGGGGCGTGGACTAGCTGGACGGGGGGCATGCCCTCTCCCGGAGGGTCTTTGTTTCTGCCGTGCAGCAGCGTCCTTGGACCTTAGCGACTCACTGGCTGTTTGTGGCAGCTCTCTGGCCACCCACGCCTAGCATGTGCTTGTTTGGCTTACTTCCCCCTGAGTGTCCCATGGTCGTGTCAGTGAACCCACAGGCTGATGTGCTGACCTTCCCTCCTGGTACAGACAATGGTGCAGTGTGGCGAGGCCCACGGCGACGCTGAAGGTTCCGTCTCAGGGGCCGAGGATGCAGTTAGTATTGTGGTTGCTTTCGAAGCGTTATCTCTGCCTCTGTGAGAAGTCCCCAGGCCGAGTCTGACAGGCAGCCCCCACCCCGCCCCCTGCCCCCCAGGCTCCAGCTCGTCCCCTCCCCCCGGAGCCCTGGCTCTGCCCACCACCCATGGGGCCCCCACACAACCCCGGACCCCATGCTGCCGCCTGGGCGCCCCACAGTCAGCCGCTCCGAAGCTGGGCCGGAGCAGCATTGCACACGCGGAACAGCTACACTGATGTGTAACACGTGGCCACACGGTCACCCACGTAGAGCGTATGCGGCAGAGGCTGTAACGTGGTCACAGACGTGCACCGCCGTCACTGTGGTCAACTGCCCAGTATCTCATCCTCACAGGGACCCCCACGCCCTTCAGCTGCCGCCCCCCACCCCACCAGTGTGCTCCACCCTTGCCCTGCCCCGAGAGGCCGGGCATCTGCATCCTGTCCCCATAGACGTGAGCCTCTGTCCTTCGTCCTGTCCCCGCGGACGTGAGTCTCTGTCCTTCCCCCTGAGCGTCCTGTCCCCGCGGAC
>CM035269.1:112837763-112855350 GCA_020226075.1 Hydropotes inermis
TTCCGTCTGAGCGTCCTGTCCCCGCGGACGTGGGCCTCTGTCCTTCCGTCTGAGCGTCCTGTCCCCGCGGACGTGAGTCTCTGTCCGTCCCTCTGAGGGGCTGCGGGTGGCCTTCTGTGGCTAGCTGCCCCAAGCATGCTGTGTCAGAGTTCCTCTGTGGAGCAGAGTGTTCAGTACTGTTTCACTTTTGCTGGAGGAATCACACTCCATGGTGCCTGTGGGGAGAGAGAAGAGTATCAAACGGTGACAGTCAGGCCCTCTGGCTGCCTGGCTGCTCCCGCCCGCCATTTGTAAAGCTGTGGTTATGTGTCAGCTGAGCCCACTGCCCCTGTGCGTGCGTGTCACCACCCCCTTGCTTGGCCGCGGGCCACGTTTGCTCTCTAAGCACGTGTAAGCCCCGCCTGAGAAGCCCTGTGTTGCCTTGTGGCCGTGTCCGCTACTTAGCCACGAGAGCATGCAGCGCGCCTGCCGTCCCTGCGGCCCCTCGACTTTTCTTCCCGCTTCCCCGCTCGTGCCTGGCCTACCGCGGCTTCAGCGAACCGTGTGAATGGTGAGACAGTACCGACAGCCGCGTTTTCTCCTCCACTGTCAGCTGGGGCCGTTCCCCCGGGGTGCAGCGGACACTGCTGCTGTGAACGAACGTCCATGTGCACGTCTTGGGGATGCCCGTGTCCATGTGTCTGGGCCAGACGCCCATGTGTGAGCGCTCGGGGGCGGCCCATTGCCTTCCAGAGGGCTCCCCATCTCCCTCCCACCAGCAAGGCCTCCAGTTTCCCCACGTTCTCACCTGCAGTATTACCTGACTTTTTGAGTCTAGCCATCCTGGTAGGTTTGAAGTGGTGTCTCATTGTGGTTTCAGCTAAAATTTTTTAAATTCTTAATGGCTTAAGAAAGGAAAGTTTTGAGCCCCAAATATGAGAATTGTACCATTAAAAAGTCCCCTTTGGGGATGGTTCCTTGGATTGATGGTGAGTCATTGGGAAGCTCAGCATCTTGCTGAACCCCTGACCTCACGTGGAGTGAACGTCTCTACACCCCAGAGTGGTGAGGACCGCCAGGGACGCAGGCCAGGGGCAGGGCCTGCAGGCCTGGGCACTGAGGCTGGCAGATGGCCTTATGTGATATCTGAAAATACTGAAGTTCCATTTAGCGTGGTCATGCAAATTTATAGAAGCAGGACCGTTTACTGACTCTGCATTTTCAGCTTCTGTGTCTTATCATAAGTAGTAGCTGCCAGTCTGTGAGTAGCTTCACATGTTTGCAACAAGCTTAAGCTTATTACAGTCAGGTAAGATGATGGAGCAAGATGTGGTTCTTCTTACTGGTCACTAGTTCAAACACTTCTGTTTCATGTGGAAGGGCAGGCAGAGGAGGCAGAAGTCTGTCTGACGGATGCAGGGTGGAGCTTCAGCTGTGACTTATTTTAAGCAATGTTGGGCATTTATCAATGGCATTCTTGGCTCCCCAGTTGGTCAGCGGCCAGGTTTTTGATCTGGCAAAGTCATGATTTGTTTTCAGTTAATTAAATGAATTCCATGGTTTTTAAATTAGAGATCTGGCCTCAGCTCCGGAAAGTCTTTGTTCTGATCCGTGAGAGAAGCCATCTGGAGGCCGTGCCGGCCCCCTGGCCCTGCGCGCTGAGGCGGGCAATGGAAAGCGTCCAGCTCCCCCCTCTGTTGGCGGGCGCCCCGCAGGGCCGTGCCGGGCCTGTGCCGCCTGAGAGGCCTCCCCTGGGCCGCGGGCACAGTGGCGGGGAGGGGGCATGTACCGGGCCCTTCGCTGGCTGGTCAGGGACTGAGGTCAGCTGTTGCTTCCTTGTTGTCTGGTCTGTGGACAATGCCACTTGGTGGCTGAAAGAACCGTTGGGAACGCAGTTGGGCAGGGGGACCTCTCCCTGGAGTGAGTGTCCCGCCTTTGCTGCCAGGTGGGGGTGGGGGCCCAGCGAACGTGAAGCTTGCCCATGTTCCCCGTTTCCTAACACACTCAGAATTTCCAGAATGGGCTTCCTTTTATTTTCTGTGAATTGCAAAAGCTTTGGCTTGAATATGGGACAAGTAGGAGGACAGACGCTGGTCATGAAGTCCCATTCTGGAAGACCTGAAGTTGCTGTCCCAGTAAAATCTTAATGTTTTCTTTCTGTTCAGGAAGACATAGCCAAAATTCCAGAAAGTATCATAGCCAGATGTCTGTCGCCACTCCCGCACAAACACCCTAAATATGGCAGAGAAACCGCCTCGGAACTTATTCTGGTGTGGTCTCAGGAGAAGCCAGTAATTCAGCTTCTGAGGTGGGGATGGCACAGGCTTCGCCCAGAGCCCTGCGTCTCCAGCCCACGCAGCCTCTGTGTGATCCTGCCCAGCTCTGGAAACCTGTCATTTCGTTTTAGAAAATTTGTCTGTTTTTGACCCTGAAGCCCAGGAATGTGGCAGGATGAGATGGGCCAGGGGTGTGGATATTTCCCCAGCTGTGGAATCGAAGCGTCCACACACGCATGCACATGCCTGCACATGCGCACGCCTGCGGGTTGGCGTGTGCACTCCTTGGATGAGCCAGCGAGGACGACGGATGACAAAGGGAAGAGGATCAGGAAGCATCACCGGGGAAGCCCGTCCCCGCGCTGTGTTCTGGAGAATGGCCGCTGTCTCAGGGTCTCAGCACAGGGTCCTAGGGAGGACACGTGCCGACGGGCGGTCTGCACCTGGGAGCCATCCCCTGAGAACCTGAGATGCCCAATGGGCTGTGTCCTTGGCCGCCCTGCCAGGAGATGGGCCACCCGGCGAGGTCTCTGGCCTGTGACACCCCCACCACCACCGCTCTGCACACCATGCCCAGAGCCGTCACTCCTGCCCACGTGGCGCTCTCGTTTCTGACCAGGAAGAGTCCGATGCCCTCTGTTCCGGGGAGCCCAGGAGAGCTGAGCTGATGCAGTTCCAGATTGCTCTCCGAGTGGCCGCTCTCTTCAGCCTCCACCCCACCCTCCCCAGCCACCCGCAGGGAGGCCCTGCCTGCCTGCCCAGGGTGGGCACCCCGGCCGCCTGGCCTCCGGGGGGTCACTTGGCCTGCAGCTTGTGCCCCCACAGTTTCCTCCCCCCAAGGGGGGGCGAGCTGCCTTCTCTCTGCCTCAGGACGCCAGGTGGGGCAGCTTGGGACCAAGTGGTAGGTCTCAGCCTGGGTGGCTTGAGGCAGCACATGTTCCGAGTCTGGGCGCAGCTCTGCGCAGGGCCTGTCCTGACGTGTAGGTGCCTGTCTGCTCCTGTGGGGGCCGTGTGCACCGGCTGGGGCAGGAAGGCCCGGGGTCACCCAACAGGCCTCTGCTCAGCCGCCCAGTACCCTCCCCCGCCCCCGTCTGAGCTAGAGCCTGCTCTGCTCGTGGTGGACAGTGTCTGGATGTTAGGAGCAGGGCTGCTGCGGAAATTCTTGTGTGTGTTGCACACAGGTGTGCACGTGTACAGGTTTCCCCACGCTCTGTCCCCAGCGTGGCCCCTGTGGCTGTGGGCTGTGCCCGTCTCCGCCCTGCCCAGGTCCGTGAATGCTCTGGGAACAGGCTACACGGTTTCCCTTGCCCTCGGCTACCCGGGCGCTGCGCGGCCGTCCTCTGGGTCTCTGGCTGTCCTGCCGCTGCGTCCATGGGGCTGCTGCCCAGTGCAGGCTGCTGCTGGGGCCGGGCCGTCTCCTGCCTGCTTGTCCTGATTCTACCCCCGGCCAGATCGTCTCTGCTGAGAGCACTGCCGTGCTCCTGCACCCCACCCAGCCTCCAGTGGGCCCTGCTCACCTCTTGCACATCCGGGCCGCCAGGGGCACCTTTAAAACCTGCTGTGTTTCTGAGGAGTCCTCAGGTGACTCTGGGCAGGATGGGCAGCCAGCGGCTTGGAGAAGAGCCACCAGGTTCTGGAAAGTGCACCCTCCTGAGCGGGCTCCCTCTGTGGATCCATCCCTCCCGGCCCCCCTTCCTCCCTGAGCCCATTCACGCAGTCCCTGAACAAATCAAGCACAGCCTCCCTCCCACCCCCTCCCTCCACATCCTCCCCTCTCCTCCCTCTCCCTCCCCCAGAGCTAAGGTTTTCCCAGTGGTCAAGTATAGATGTGAGAGTTGGACCATAAAGAAAGCTGAGCACTGAAGAACTGATGCTTTTGAACTGTGGTGTTGGAGAAGACTCTTGAGAGTCCCCTGGACTGCAAGGAGATCCAGCCAGTCCATCCTAAAGGAGATCAGTCCTGGGTGTTCATTGGAAGGGTTGATGCTGAAGCTGAAACTCTAATACTTTGGCTAATACTTTCACAGCAGCGAAGGGTTGACTCATTGGAAAAGACCCTGATGCTGGGAAAGATTGAGGGCAGGAGGCGAAGGGGAGGACAGAGGATGAGATGGCTGCATGGCATCACTGACTTGATGGACGTGAGTTTGAGTAAACTCCAGGAGTTGGTGATGGACAGGGAGGCCTGGCGTGCTGCAGTCCATGGGGTCGCAAAGAGTCAGACAGGACTGAGCACCTGAACAAGCACCACCCCCCTCCCTAGGAAGGTGCAGTGTTCTTCAAGCTCTGCTTCTAGGTAGACTTTTCTAGGTCGTGCTGGGCCCATGATTCATTTTCTGTCTTTAGGGACCTAACTCTCAGTCACTGATCACTTTCAGTTGAAGGAAGTCATGAGGTTCTCCAGAAAGCTGAGTGCGGGGTGTGTGCAGCTGGCTGTGTCCTTTCACAGAGCGCATGCTGGGTCTCCGCTTGTACGGTGTTTATAGCTTGTGGTTTTCGAGTTCCTCTCACTGTTTCCTAACCAGCGTGTCCCCCAGGATTAACCTTGAACCCCAGCCTCACCCCACTGAAGCGCTCACAGCTGGCACCTCAGAGACCAGCCAGGACGGCATGCTGGGTTCCTGACACTGCCTGTTTGGGTCACAGCTGAGACCAATTCATGCAAGTCTTATGTGTTTGTTGTAGAAAAACAAAGGATGTTGAAAGGCCCACAGCCAAGGATCGCCCCAGGCAGGGGGCAGCCACACACAGGGTCCTGGGTGTCCTGCCAGCCTCTTCGTATACGTTAGCTCATCACGCCTGGAATTGGACCACACATGCTTCTAGTCTGTCTCTAAACGCAGTACAAGCGTGTTTCTGTGTAACTTCTCCGGAAGGTTTTAATGCCTTAGGAGCTTTCTGGCTTTCACTTTCTTTAATGAATCTCCACGCACGCTCCGGGTTTTCCCTTTAGATCAGTATCTGGAGTGGGGGTTCTGCATCTACCAGGGGTGTGTAGCCCCCTGGGCCACAGAGGGCAGGAGCCCCTCTCACAGCCCTGCCCAGTGGCGGGTGCCCGCGACGGTTCTCACACGATCTCCAGTTTAACAGGCGGAAGTTGTGTTTGTAGACACAGTTTTATCAGGCTTAGCCATTGGGTTTTTGTTTTGAGGGATTTTGTGTGTATGTGTGTGTATATGAGTGTGTGATCAACACTTGTTTTTCAGTGAAATGCGTACATCAGCGGTGTAGCACGCCCGCCGTGTTTCAGCACACAGCTTGGTGGACTGGGTCTGTGCGCACCGCTGTCGTCCCCGTCACGCCTCTTCCTGTGACGCTGAAATTCTGTCCCCAGGAAGCACTCACACACCCCTGACCCCCCTATCTGTGACTCTTCTCCTTGGAGCACCTCGTGAGCGTAGTGGAATCACACATTTGTTCTCGAGCATGTGGGGTCAAGGTTTGCTCCGTTCACGGCTGATGATGTGCCGCTGTGTGGATGGACCACACTTTGCTGAGCCGGTCAGGTGCTGAGGGACAGTTGGGCGGCGTCCGTGTTTTAACCACTGTGAACATGGGGTTCAGATGTACCTCGAGACACTGCTTCTGTTTCATTTGAGTGTTTCCCCCATGTTGGGAGTGCTGGATCGTGTGGTTCTACTGTAATCATTGGAAAGTGAAAGTCGCTCAGTAAGACTCTTTGTGACCCTAACCCTAGGGACTATACAGTCCATGGAATTCTCCAGCCAGAATACTAGAGTGGGTTGCCGTTCCCTTCTCCAGGGGATCTTCCCGACCCAGGTCTCCCGCATTGCAGGTTGGTTCTTTACCAGCTGAGCCACAAGGGAAGCCCAAGAATACTGGATTGGGTAGCTTATCCCTTCTCCAGCGGACCTTCCCGACCCAGGAATCAAACCGGGGTCCCTTGCATTGCTGGCGGATTCTTTACTAAGTGAGCTATCAGGGAAGTGTTGGAGGGACCTCCATACTGGTCTCCACAGTGGCTGCACCATTTCGCTTTCTCAGCCACAGTACACAGGGTTTCTCATTGCTCCACATCTTTGCCAACACTTGTTCTTTTCTTTTACTTTCAAATTTTTCCTTGCATTCTTTCTCTCTTCCTTCCTTTTTTGATAGCAGCCATCCTGACAGATCAGGGATAGTATCTCACTGTGGTTTTGGTTTGCATTTCCTGATGATCAGAGATGCTGAGCATCTTTTCATGGGCTTATTGGCTATTTGTGTGTGTGTGTGTATATATGATATTATTTGTGTGTGTATGTATTATATTATTTGTGTGTGTGTATATATATATTATTTGTGTGTATATATTACTTGTGTGTATATATTATTTGGAAAAATGTCTATTCCAGTCCTTTGCCCATTTTTAGTTCAGTTGTTTGGTTTTTTGTTGTTGAGTTTAAAATTCTCTATATATCCTGGGTCTTAACCCCTTATCAAATATGTGATTTGCAAATTTTTCTACATCATATTAGAAGTTAAAAAAAACAACAGGAATTTGAGGGTTGGGGAAATACTAAATATATTGTATTTGAAGTAAAAAGAAGGAGTCAGGGGATGCTGGAGACACAGCAGCGGACCCCTTATGGTGAAGAAACAGGAGTGGAGGACAGAACATGCACGGCGTGCCCACACTGGGTCTGGACACCCGCACAGGCCATCAGCGTGGCTCTGAGCCAGGCCCAGTGGCCACGGGCTCTTGGGTGGTGATGCTGTGGAAGTCCGGCTGCAGGCTCTCAGTGGACGGCGAGCCGGCCTTCTCGCTGCTTGTGCTGTGGCAGGAGCTCAAAGATACCCCAGCGAGGCTGAGCCCTTGGTGCTCAGGAGAGAGACAGAGGAGATGGGGCAGGGGTGTGGGGCCCCCTTCGGGAGGACTGGGGACGGACCAGCACTGTGGGGCCACAGAGTGTGCATGGGGCGCCGGGGGGGGGTCCCCGGGGAGGTCCTGGCCCTCCCAGGTTGGCAGCCCCAGCTCCTCGCAAGGAAGCTCGTCGGTCAGTCGTCTGGGCTGTGGGCCATGGAGGTCGCTTTAAACCCCGCTGCTCCTTGACTCCTGGGTCGCAGTAATGATGGGCTTTTATTTTTAGCAAGATTTTGACTAGTCATTAAAGAGAGACATGAAGAACATCTGTAGTTGCCTCCACACTGTTGTTGTTGGACTGCTGTGGGATGTTCTTTGCACACATGTTGTAGTTTTGCATGTGTGTGTAGTTTGTATAACTGGGGTATTCTTTGCATATGTGTTGTGGTTTTGCACATGTAATTGTGTAGTTTATGTAACTTTGGGGTGTTCTTTGCACATGAGCTGTGGTTTTGCATGTATAATTGTATAGTTTATGTAATTTGGGGGTATTCTTTGCACACGTGTTGTGGTTTTGCACATGTGTTGTGGTTATGCGTGTGTGATTGTGTAGTTTATGTAACTTTGGGGTGTTCTTTGCACATGAGTTGTGGTTTTGTGTGTATAATTGTATAGTTTATGTGATTTGGGGGTATTCTTTGCACATGTGTTGTGGTTTTGCACACATGTTGTGATTATGTGTGTGTAATTGTGTAGTTTATGTAACTTTGGGGTATTCTTTGCACATGTGTTGTGGTTTTGCACATGTAATTATATAGTTTATGTAACTTCGGGGTATTCTTTGCACACGTGTTGTAGTTTTGCGCATGTAATTGTGTAGTTGATATAACTCAACTTGATTTTGCCACCGTGGCCATGAGGATCTAGCCAGCCTGCGAAGGCTTTTCTCTGGTGAAAATCAAACTGACATTTTCTTGCTCAGCCCTCGGTCCCAAACCCCCTCCTGGGTTGAGCTCTCTTCAGAAGCCTCTGTGTAGACTTCAATCCCAGTTTCACTGTCCAGCCTAAGATCTTTCTCTAAAGTAACTTTTAACATTCCTAATTATGAAAAATACATCCTTTCTTACTGTTCTAATTTTAGACATTTATAGTGTTTTCTCATAATTATATTTTTTGCATGTTTAATCCACTAGTATGTGACCTTGTACTTTTTTGCATTTGATATTTGCAAAATGCATTTGCATTTTGATATTTGAATCTGATGAAGTTAGATTTTTGTAGCCGAAGAAAAGTTTTTTTTTCCTCTTGAAGTAATTTTCAGTGAAGACAACTTAAAATGACTTTAAGGCTCTAGATGTTGCTTTCCTTCTGGAAAATATGTTGGAACATGGGCCCCTTTAAATCAAGCATATTAAATCAAGTTGGACTTGTTAGCATAGTAACATAAAAACTAAAAAAGACATCTCGAGAGACTCTGGTACTCTTGCTGAGAACACAGGTTCTGCTAAGGGGCTTCAGTTTTTCCTTATTTCGTGGAATCAGATTGGCAGAGACCTAAGAGTGCTGGAGGAGGGCAAATGTGTTTCAGGAAAAAACAAACTTTTTATTGCTGTGAATTTTTACAGTTTAGAATTAATGCTCTTATTTTTTAATCATGCAGGTCAACTGAATTATAAAGTAATAGTGTTTCTTTTTTTGCATTTTCCACTGCAGGAAGTTTTTTATATATTTTTTTTCAAATAATAAAATGAATACATGCTCACTGTAAAAAATTCAGTCAGTTCAGTACAGAGGGAAAAAAGTTAAATGTATTTTTCTCTTACAGCCAAGAAATCATGTCTTTGACATTTTGGCCTGTTGCCCATTTCACCTTCCAGGTGATCAGCTGTGTGTGAGTGTGCAGGCTCACCGTGACGTCACACACTGGCCACCAGGCATCTCCCCGTGTTCACATGTTTACATCTCTTTCTCCTTTCACCTCCTGAAGTTTCTGTGTTACTAATGTTGACGGGCATAGCACTGTACTGCTTTTATAAAATGTGCAATTATTTTTTGTCTCAGTGGCCTTTTCGGCCCCAATTCAATCATGTATTCTGTAATGTTCACATTCCCTTCCTTTTTGTTGTTATTTCCCATATTCCTGGTACAGCCATGTCATTCTTTCACTTTGAACCTTTCTGTATCATTCGCTTTTGCTGCATTTCCTATGTACAATCTAATGACCAACATTGAGTGTTCACTACCTTCTGAGTGCGTTCTAAAGCACTTTGCATATTTAATTTCCTGCCTAACCATTATTATTAGTTTTTGTTTTATAATTGAGTAAACTGAGGTAAAGGGAATTTTTAAGTTACACAGTATTGGAAGTTCCAGCCAGGACAATTAAAACAAGGGAAAGTAAGAAAAAATGAAGTACGGGAATCCATATTGGAAAGGAAAAGGTGAAACCATCTCTTGCTTGCAGATGACATTTTCTTTAATGTGGAAAATTCTAAGGAATCCACCGAAAACCTGGCAGAGCTGTTTGCTGTTGTCGCTCAGTCGCTCAGTCGCGTCTGACCGTGACCCCGTGGCCTGCGGCGCGCCAGGCTTCCCTGTCCTTCACCATCTCCCCGAGCTTGCTAAAACTCATGTCTGCTGAGTCGATGACGCCATCCAACCATCTCATCCTCTGTCGTCCCCTTCTCCTCCTGCCTTCAGTCTTCCTCAGCATCAGGGTCTTTTCCAAGGAGTCAGTTCTTTGCCTCAAGTGGCCACAGTATTGAAGCTTCAGCTTCAGCATCAGTCCCTCCAATGAGTATTCAGGATTAATTTCCTTTAGGATGGACTGGTTTAATCTCCTTATAGTCCAAGAGACTCTCAAAAGTCTTTTCCAACACTACTGTTCAAAAGCATCAATTCTTTGGTACTAAGCCTTCTTTATGTTCCAACTCTCACATCCATACATGACTACTGGAAAAACCATAGCTTTGACTATATGAACCTTTGTCAAGAACAAAGTGATGTCTCTGCTTTTTAATATGCCGTCTAGGTTGGTCATAGCTTTTCTTCCAAGGAGCAAGAGTCTTTTAATTTCATGGCTGCAGTCACCATCTGCTGTGATTTTGGAGCCCACAAATATAGTCTATCACTGTTTCCATTGTTTCTCCATCTATTTGCCATGAAGTGATGGGACCAATGCCATGTTCTTAGTTTTTTGAATGTTGAGTTTTATGCCAACTTTTTCAGTCTCCTTAGTTAGAACTACTAAACAAATTCATTAAGGCTGAAGGATACAAGATCATTATACAAAGATCAATTATATTTCAATGCATTAGCAATGAACAGTCCCACAATAAAATTAAGAAAACGTTGAATTTACAATGGTGTCAAAAAAGAAAATTCTTGGGGAAAAATTAAAAGAAGCTCAAAATATGCTCCTTGATGGTCAACTACTAATTTCTTAAAAAGGAAATCTGTAGTTTTAACCCACAAAGTAAGAGTTATGAAAAGCCTGTGCAGGGCTTCCCTGGTTAAGAATCTGCCCGCCGGTGCAGGGGGCACAGGTTTGATCCCTGGTCTGGGTGGATTCCACATGCTGCAGGGCAGCCGAGCTCAGCACCACAGCTACTGAGCCCGTGCTCTGGGGCCTGGAGCTGCAGGTGCTGAAGTCTGAGCATTCTGGAAGACCCTGCTCAGCAACAAGAGACGCCACGCCACCACAGTAAGAAGCCTGAACACCGGGACAGGACGCCCTTGCTCGCCATGCCTAGAGCAAGCCCAGGGGCAGCAACAAAGAAAGACCTGGTGTAGCCAAAAAAATTTTTAATAACTTTTTTTAAAAATTGCAAATTCTCAAGCACAATAAATTTCTAATTAAATTACCATCCAGTGATTTTTTAAAAATTCATATGATCAAATTATTGTTGCTTTTGTATTATCTATTTTCCTATATTTTAAAACTTAAATCACAGTGGTGTTTATGTTGAATCCAGCTATAAAAATATTCATCATTTTTAACATTGGATTTTTTTCCTAAAAACTAAACACAATATGTGTAACATCCTAAAACAATTGACTCTGTCCATTTGCATTTGTGTTTGTCTACTAGAAGTTCTGATTTGTAATAGAATAAGAGTGGAGTTTTCTCTGAAAAGCTCTATTAATTGTGGGGCGGGAAATGCCTGCATGCAACTACAAACAATTCAATGAATCTCACTCTGTGTCTCTGAAAAACATGATCTTTAAAGATGAATTTTAAATGCCAGAATCAAATGTCAGGAGAAAATGAGTTGGCTTTTCTTTTTGCCTTCAATGAATGGCTAAAGATTAAAATTAAAGATTTGGTTTAGAGAGCATATTCGCTGGCATTGTATTAATAGGATGGTGTTTATTACAGTGTCTGCTTATTTGCAACTCTTCCTGGTGCTTCTAGCCAAAGGCAGTGAAAGGGAGCTTGCAGCTCAGCTGTGGGAGCCTGGGGGTGCTGCCGTGTATGTCACCTCCGTTACCCATCCCCGTTTGGGGTGACCTGATTCTGATGATCACCAGCGCAGTCCCAGACACATTGGAGCTGCAATGAAACTGGTAGTTAAAAACGAAACAAAGCCTTGGGCACTGAAAACTGTAAGACCACGGAAAGAAATGGAACACCTAAATAAACCAGTGGAAAGATGTTCCACCTTCATGGATCAGCTGACTTAACTACTGTTACCCGGGCAGTACCCACCGATGACCTACAGATTGAACGTGACCCTGCGAGGACAGAATTTGACAAGCTAGTCTTAAAATGCATGTGGGAATCCAGAGACCGGGAACACCAACAACAGTCTCGGGAAAGAAGAGTTGGAGATCTCACATGAGTGAGAGACATGTCACATGGCTGCAACAGCGATCAAGGCCATGCTCTGTGTCTGCAGATTCACCCGACCAGGGGCAAACCCTGGACGCGTAACCCGCAAACCAGAGCCTTGAGCATCTGTGGATCCACAGGGCCCATGGATACCAGGGACGACGGCATAGTCAGTGGAATAGAATTGACAGCCCAGAAATAAATCCTTCCGTGAAGTCAGACCTCTGCCTCACACTGCACACGAGAACTCCTCAAAATGGGTCAGTGACCTCAATGTCAGAGTTACTAATAAAACTGTGAAACTCTTGGGAGAAGACCTAGAAGTAAATTTTCATGCCCTCAGGTTAGACAGTAGTTTCTTAGACATGACACCAAAATCACAAGTGACAAAAGACAAACAGATAAATTGGACTTTGTTTTTCAAAAAGTTGTGCTAGAAATAATGCTGCTATGAAAGTTAAAGGAATTTTCTTTCTTGATTTTCAGTGATTCCAGCAAGAGGCTGAGGAGATGTCAGTCTGCTCTGCCGTCCTCAGGAGAGCGTTTCCCCACCTTCCCCTCCTGCACCTGGCCGTGGGTGCTCACTCGCGGCCCTGAATCTGAGCTGCATTCCAGCTCCGCAGGCATGCCGTGTCTGTTGTCCACGTGAGGCCCACGCGGGCCTCAGCCTTCTGGTTCAGGCTGCCTGCTGACCTCTAATTTCTGGAGGAACTTTTATTTTCCCTTTTATTCTTTAGTTGTTTTTTTTCTTTGAAATCTCACTTTATAAATGCATCGACCTCTTCCGTTGACCTTTTGGAGGATCTTCTTTTTTTCTTTATGTGAAGTTGTACTGGGTTCGGTTGCCACCTCCGCTCTGTTCATCGGGGATTCGTCTCCCTGCTTCCTCGGTCCACACCTGTTTCAGGCCTTTGGCGTTAAGCATCTGCTCATTCCTGGTTGTCAGTGCGTAAGTTCCAGGCTGATCAGTATCGTTCCAGTGACCTCTTTAAAGGCCACAGTTGGGGACTGCAGGCAGGCCTCTGCTCTGTGGGGCCGTGGGGGTGAGCAGAGTCCTGGCCGGGAGCAGGCGGGCTCCCCAAGCGCACTCACATCAGGACAGGCGCGCTAGCTGGACCTCCATGGACGCGGAAGAACGAAGAGGAGCACCCAAATGGCTCACTGCGCCGGGAGATCCGTGGCTGAGCTAAGTACACCCTCCGTCTTATTTTTCCCTGATGCCGAGTTAAAGACAAGGAATAAAAACATGGCGGGCGGATCGCCCACCAACTGAAACCCATCAGAGAGACAGCAGGTTGCTTCCTTGGCTGCCGCCGGTGCCATAACCCGTGTGAAGATGTCGGGGAGCACGGGCCTCATTCACTGCCCTCCCCCAACCGTGTGCTGAGCCTCTGCTCAGCTGGCGGAGCTGGGACGGGCCTTCCCACCTCCTGCAGGGAGAGGGGCTCCCCTCTCACTCCTCCCTGCCCCAACCGCAGCCCCCCACCCTTGGGGACCGGTTAGGAGAGTCAGCCCCGCCCCTGGTCCCCAGGCCGCCACCCCTGCCCCGCTTGCGGGCGCTCGTGGGCGCTGCCGGGAGGTGGCTGGGCCAGAGTAGGGACCTGTGGACAGACATCTGAGCGGGCCAGGTTTAAGCCTCACCTGGGCTAGCAGTGTCGTGCTGACATCTGCACTTGGACTTTGGCGCTTGCTGTGGATCTGGTTCCCCCAGTTTAAGCGCTGTACTGTAGGCTGTGCTGTCTGGGCTCCGTCCGCTACTTGAGCTGGGAGCTGTGCGATAATGCAGTAGCACTGGAGACTAACTGGGAAGGGGGAGGGCTCATGGCAGAGCCCAGGGCAGACGGCCGCCCACCCAACCCCTCACACATGGCCCCCGATGCAGGGCTGGGCCCTCTCTTCCTGTGCGGCCCCCGGTGGGTCAGAGGGCAGGGCCTGCAGGTCCATCTGGGTCACAGAGCAGGCGGCGGGGTGCAGACTGGGACCGGCCCAGTGGCCCGGCTGGAACTGACAGACGGGTAGCAGGTCCGGGTCTGGGATCTGGAGCCCGTCTCGCTGAGTGGTTGGAGGAGCCGCCAGAGGAGGAGCTGGGGCATCAGCGGGCCCACAGAGTGGTCTCCGAGGACACGCGGGCCTGGCCTTAGAGACACACTCCCCCCCTGAGGAGCAGGCGGGGCCGCCCTGTCCTCGTGCTCCAGCGGGGCTCCAGGCCTGCAGCCATCAGTGCAGGGAGCAGGGGCCCTGGGCACACGGCGCCTGAGGAGCCCGGAGACCCTCAGGCCTGAATGGGCTTTGGAGCAAGGGCTCAGTGCCTGGCAGAAGCGCTGCTGGCCTTTCAGAGGGGCTGCAGTTGCCTCTGGGTCACGAAGTCACTGTCGCTGCACCGTGTGATTTGCAAGCAGAAATCTGGGGCTGATCTAATTATTAGATGGAAAAACCATCCGTCCTGAGGCTCATAGTGGAGATGTGGGTTTGGTGACAGGAGCAGAGATGGAGGTCCTGTCATTCGGTAAATGAGCTGCAAAGGGCACATGAAACAAACAAGTGGAAGGACGGAGTCAAGCATTTTCTAGAAGCATTTTCCCACACTGCGCAGACAAAGAATAAAGAAGTACTTTGTTAGTGAAGCTTCTGTAGCCCATTTCCATCCAGACAGAATCTTTAATGGTACTTTTGTTGATGTAAAGTTTTAACAATATGCTTTATGTCTGAGCTTAGAGACGAGCTCTGCTTTGGGGACCAATTGGGAAAATGGAAACCCTGTACCGCACACTTGTAACCTGTATTTTCTGTGTTATGTTGTTAGTGCCTTGTCTCTCCAGCTTGTGGTTCGCATCCCACTCCTGGTTCAGGCTGTGAAGTCAGGCTTGGTCGTGTCTATTGGGGGTGCAGGTTCTCAGGGTGCCTCCATGTGGTCAGACAGCCCTGTTCCCGCTGACCGCCCCTGTAGGCCCAGACTGTGGGGACCACAGTCCACCTGATGGTCAGTGTCTGCATTTCTAGGAGCAGAAGGTGAACCCCGAGTGTGGAAGCCGTGAGAGGGCACAGCTGGGTCGGGGGCTGCTGCTGTTTTGGAGCTGGTCCAGCAGCACACCAGTTATTTTTCCTTTTGTTGTCTTGACTGTTGATGCCAGGACGGAGGGCGCTCAAGCGTCCTGGATGCCATGACTCTGCCTCCTGCCTCCCTTTCCCGATCTCTGTGTGGCCTGCGTGGTCCCTCATGCGTTTCTTGTCCTCTTGTTCGTGGTGGATTATCCCATCTATTAACAAATGACACTGGATTGGATGTCAATATTTATGGTCAAAACTGAAGGTTCTCAAGGCAAAAATAAGGAAGTGGTTTGCCATTCCCGTCTCCAGTGGACCACGTTTTGTCAGAACTCTCCACCATGACTTGTCCATCTTGGGTGGCCCTACATGCCTTGGCTAATAGTTTCATTGAGTGAGATAAAGCTGTGGTCCATGTGATCAGTTTGATTAGTTTTCTGTGATTGTGGTTTTCATTCTGTCTGCCCTCTGATGGTTAAGGATAAGAGACTTATGGAAGCTTCCTGATCCCCATGAACAGTATGAAAAGACAAAAAGATAGGACGCTGAAAGATGAACTTCCCAGGTTGGTAGGTGCCCTATATTCTACTGGAGAAGAGCAGAGAAATAACTCCAGAAAGAATGAAGAGACGGAGCCAAAGTGAAAACAACACCCAGTTGTGGATGTGACTGGTGATGGAAGTAAAATCCGATGCTATAAAGAGCAATATTGCATAGGAACCTGGAAGGTTAGGTCCATGAATCAAGGTAAATTAGAAGTGGTCAAACAGGAGATGGCAAGAGTAAACATCAACATTTTAGGAGTCAGTGAACTAAAAGGGACTGGAATGGGTGAATTTAATTCAGATGACCATTATATCTTGTTGGCAAGAATCCCTTAGAAGAAATGGAGTAGCCCTCATAGCCAACAAAAGAGTCGGAAATGCAGTACTTGGGTACAATCTCAAAAATGACAGAATGATCTCTGTTTGTTTCCAAGGCAAGCCATTCAGTTTCAGAGTAATCCAAGTCTATGCCCCAACCACTAAAGCTGAAGAAGCCAAAGTTGAACAGTTCTATGAAGATCTATAAGACCTGCTAGAACTAACACCCAAAAAAGATGTCCTTTTCATTATAGGGGACTGGGATGCAAAAGTAGGAAGTCAAGAGACACCTGGAGTAACAGGCAAATTTGGCCTTGGAGTACGGAATGAAGCAGGGCAAAGGCTAATAGAGTTCTGCCAAGAGAATGCACTGGTCATATAAACACCCTCTTCCAACAACACAAGAGAATACTTTACACAATGGACATCACCAGATGGTCAACACTGAAATCAGATTGATTATGTTCTTTGCAGCCAAAGATGGAGAAGCTCTATACAGTCAGCAAAAACAAGAGCAGGGGCTGACTGTGGCTCAGATCATGAACTCCTTATCGCAAAATTCAGACTTAAAGAAAGCAGGGAAAACCACAAAACCAGTCAGGTCTGACCTAAATCAAACCCCTTATGATATACAGTGGACGTGAGAAATAGATTCAGAAGATTAGATCTGATGGACAGAGTGCCTGAGGAACTATGGAAGGAGGTTCATCACTCTACAGGAGGCCGTGATCAAGAACTTCCCCAAGAAAAAGAAGTGCAAAAGGGCAAAATGGTTGTCTGGAGAGGCCTTACAAATAGCTGAGAGAAGAAGAGAAGCTAAAGGCAAATGAGAAAAGGAAAGATATACCTATCTGAATGCAGAGTTCCAAAGAGTAGTAAGGAGAGATAAGAAAGCCTTCCTCAGTGATCAATGCAAAGAAATAGAGGAAAACAACAGAATGGGAAAGACTAGAGATCTCTTCAAGAAAATTAAAGATGCCAAGGGAACATTTCATGCAAAGATGGGCTCAATAAAGGACAGAAATTGACAGAAGCAGAAGATATTAAGAAGAGGTAGCAAGAATACATAGAAGAACAATACAGAAAAGATCTTCACAACCCAGATAATCATGATGGTGTGATCACTCACCTAGAGCCAGACATCCTGAAATGTGACGTCCAGTGGTCCTTAGGAAGCATCACTGCGAACAAAGCTAGTGGAGTTGATGGAATTTCATTTGAGCTATTTCACATCCTAAAAGATGATGCTGTGAAAGTGCTGCACTCAATATGCCAGCAAATTTGGAAAACTCAGCAGTGGCCACAGGACTGGAAAAGGTTGGTTTTCATTCCAAAGAAGGGCAATGCCAAAGGATGCTCAAACTACCATACAATTGCACTCATCTCACATGCTAGCAAAGTAATGCTCAAAATTCTCCAAGCCAGGCTTCAACAGTGTGTAAACTGTGAACTTCCAGAAGAGTCAAGCTGGATTTAGAAAAGGCAGAGGAACCAGAGATCAAATATCCAACATTCCTTGGATCATAGAAAAAGCAAGAGAACTCCAAAAAAACTCCTACTTCTGCTTTATTGACTCTGCCAAAGCCTTTGAGTATGTAGGTCACAAAAAATTGTGGAAAATTCTTAAAGAGATGGGAATACGAGACTACCTTACCTTATCTGCCTCCTGAGAAATCTGTATGCAGGTCAAGAAGCACCAGTTAGAACTGGACAAGGAACAACAGACTGTTTCCAAACTGGGAAAGGAGTACATCAAGGCTGTATGTTATCACCCTTCTCATTTAACTTCTAT
>CM035269.1:112865350-112911721 GCA_020226075.1 Hydropotes inermis
TGTATTGTCTCTGTGGTGTGTTGGTAGGGTGCGCCGTCTCTGTGGTGTGTTAGCAGGGTGTGCTGTCTCTGTGGTGTGTTAGTAGCATGTATTTTATGAAAGGGATACACAGTGTACAGAGACGGAAACTCCTTTTCTTTTTTTTTGGAAACTCCTTTCCTTGACTGAACTGTTGTCCTAATTCTGTTCCATGTGGTCCATACAGAGTTCCGTGTTCTTCTCGAGGGATGTGTAATTTAATTATGGATGTGTCCATCGCTACTAGTGTTACAGTTGTTTGCCTGTCTGTCCTTGCGTGTTAGCTCTGCAGCTGTTCTGGGTTATCTGCAAAAGGAAGTGAAAGTGGAGTTGCTGGGGCAAAGGTGTGTATGAGGTGTTTTCACGTTGTCCAGGCAGTGAATGTGGTCTCCCCGCAGCCACGCCACTCTCTGCAAGCATCATCATAACCTGTTTGATGGGTGAATGGGATACCTCACTGTTTTCATTTATCTATCACCAGAGGGCTTGAGTTCCTTTGTCTGCCTGAAGCCATGCATATTTCTTCACACAGTTTGTGAGAGCAGCATGAGACGTGAGTTTTTTCAGCACAATTCAAGATTGTAACTTTGCTCGGTGTCTTTCTTTTCAGAAAATGTTTATTTGTGTTTCATCCAATCTGTCTGTCCTCTGTGCTCTGCTTAGAGGACTCTCCTCACCCGGAGGCCACAGACTCAGCCTCCTCTGTTCCTCCAGCCTTTCGGCCGCTGGGACTCATCTTTGTGAGCAGAGGGAGGGCTGCCCTCTGGTCGTGTGAGGGGCGGCCAGACACTGCGTGCATTACAGCTGGGGTCCCCTGCGGACATGGACACAAGACTCACCTTTTTAGTAAATGTCAGGATCCTTTGATGATATGTTTACTGAGGCTAAAAATGGCTCCTGTAACCTTAAAGTTATGAAAGAATGTAACTAAACGCACTCTGAGAATGTCAGATTGAGGCCTTTTTAGCTTCACTGGGTGTCAGTTTCTGGGAAGGGAGAGCCTGTTTCATCTGTTTGCCCTGTGACAGTTTGTGAGCCTCATCAGAAGGGAGAGGGAAGCAAGAAGTTAACTTAGCAAAGTTTTGCCTGTGGGGAAGGACTCATGCCCAGCGTTGGTAAACCTTTGTTATTGAAGGTCATGTAATTAATCCTTCTGTTTTCTCTATCTCATCACAGCCTAAGTGTGATGGCCACGTGTTACTGACACAGGTGTGGAAGCGCTTGAATCTGATAGAATGTGACTACTTCGGCCTGGAGTTTCAGAACCTGCAGTCCTGCTGGGTACGTGCGGTGGTGTGTTTTTGAAAAGAGGCTCCGGATGAGCTGCGGGATGCTGACGGTGGTGCTCCTGGGCCAGTGACCCGGGACCTGCTGGCATGATGTGGGCAGGGCACGCTGTAACCCTCAGACTGCACGATTGAAATGTCCTCTGTACAGCTAGCTACAGGGGAACCCCTTCCGCACAACTTACAAAAGCAAGTAGCACATATCTGCTGTGATACTCATCTCAACGGTGTTCAGTCGCTCAGTTGTGTCCGACTGTTTGCAACCGAATGGACTGCAGCACACCAGGCCTCCCTGTCCTTCACCATCTCCCGGAGCTTACTCAAACCCATGTCCATCGAGTCAGTGATGCCAGGCAACCATCTCATCCTCTGTCGTCCCCTTCTCCTGCCTTCAATCTTTCCCAGTATCGGGGTCTTTTCCAATCAGTCGTTTCAAGGATGGATTTGAGCAAACTGCTTTACTAAACTGGTTATACTCATTTTACTTAATAGATGAACCGTCAAAGTGTGGAGCTTTAGTGTTTATAGGTGGAAACGTTTTAAAGAAACCAAATGACCTGTTAGTTCAGAGAGCACGTCGGCATCATGGAGCCACAGCCACCCCATCACACAGTAGTCCTCTCGTCAGCTTGCTGCTTACAGAGGCAGCAGGTGCTGACATTTGTATGGACTTAGCAGATACCGTCTACATACACACACACACCACACGCCCACACATAGCACATGCCATATATACACACACACTCACACCACACATCACACAGACTCACACACACATACCGCATCACACCCACACCCCCACACATACCACACACCACACACACACATAGCACACACACATACCACATTACACACACACATCGCCACACTCACACCACACATCACACACATACAGCACACAGACATCACACACGCATACCGCATCTCACACACACACACCACACGCCATATACACACACTCACACACACCACACACCTCTGTGCACACACCTACACACACAGAGTTCTGTGTCCACTCTGCCTGGCGACAGCACACCCTGTGACTCAGTGGTTTACAGCCGGCCCTGCGGGACTTGGCATATTTGTATCAAGATTCCACATGGGGGGGATGTTCCTGCTTTAAATGTTTGTCTTAAATATAAATATTTTTGTGTTTTGTAATATGCTGATTAAATAGAGAAGTAAGTTAATGAATTTGATATCTTTTCTTAAATTCTCTTTAGATCTGGCTTGAACCTATGAAACCCATCATTAGACAAGTACGAAGTAAGTCCTTTTTTAACTCTTTAAAATTCTGTTCACCTAAGATGCTTGTCCTTGACTGTTCAGATTCAAGGCGCAGCGACCGTGGCCGTCACCTCGGGGCGGCAGTGACGCACCACCCGCAGCAGGTGCTCTGGGAGGTTGCTTTGCTGTTTAGTTTCAAGCTGAGATGTGGAGGGTGGGGCATCACCTAACTCAGATACTTCTTGGTTACCTGCCTCACCTGTGGGAGAAATAGGATTTGCTGGTCAGTACTGCTTCAATTTTTGGCCAATATGCAAAATGAGTGTGCAGCTTCTAATTATGAAAGGACATTCGGGGTGACATCTCCAGTCATTTGAACTCACCTGTAATATTTTTATAACTAAATTGAGGAGGAGAGGATTATGGGGGAACTTCTGTTCACTTAGAAGCCAAGGCCATTTCAATTGCTGTAGCATTTTAGCAAAGCAGTTCCTCTTTTCTGTTGGTGAAAATTACATGACTGGGTTATTATAAAATTTCAATAAAGCTAAAATATTCAGATGAGCTAATATCTTATGCTTTTTCTTTACAGTAATCAGGTTGTCCTAGTTTCATATATTGAATGACAACATTTTTCTTTCACTAAAGTATATAAGGATTTAACTAATAATGGCCTTTTAATTTTTCTTATTTATTTTTATTTTTTGGCTTTGGCACTCTGCTCATGGGATCTCATTTCCCTGACCAGGGGTTGAACCCAGGCCCTGGCAGTGAAAGCCCGGGATCATAGCCTCTAGGCCGCCTGGGAGCTCCCAGGCTTTTTAAATTACTGTTATTACTATTAGTATAAACACTGTAATTTTTTATCACTTTTTTACTCCTAAAATAAGAAGAATATATTTTAAGATTTTAATGTGCAGTCTTTTTTTTTAGGGTTTCAAACTTTTAGTCACCCCTGCTTAATACAGTAGTTTTTCATTTTTTTCTTTGCTACATGTGACCGGTACTTAGGACTAATAACCTCATGCACAGGAAGGGTCTTACTATCCTCTTACTTGAAAAGACTTGCTCTAACAGTCCATTTGAAAGCACCAGCTCAGTTATGCCAGAGCATGCAGAAAGATAGCAAATACAGAGTGACTTATTTGTAGTCTGTAAATTTTTCTTTCTATAGGACCAAAGAATGCAGTGCTTCGCCTAGCAGTGAAGTTCTTCCCACCGGATCCGGGTCAGTTGCAAGAAGAATATACACGGTAAAGAGCCTGACTGACAGAGCCACCATGAGCGGGTACCGCTCACCCTCTGCAGCACCTGCACGTCACCTGGGCGCCTGGTCAGGGTCCTCCACACAGAGAACAAGCCCAGTGTCCGTATCCAAGCTGGGACCAGAGTGTCACAGCTAAAAGCATCATTGTTGGAGTTAACTCCTCACAGACCCAAATGCAAATAGGATTTAGAAGAAAGAGCGTGTTATAAATTTGAGAATTAAAAGAGGGGTGTTAGGGTACTGCTGAACAAATATTCTCCAGATGAGCCTAGCTTTGTGTGTGTGCACAAAGTTTGGAGAAGGGCATGGCAACCCACTCCAGTATTCTTGCCTGGAAGATCCCATGGACAGAGGAGCTTGATGGGCTACAGTCTGTAGGGTCTCACAGAGTCAGACACAACTGAAGCGACTTAGCGTGCTCGCAAAAAGTTTGTAGGAGTTTTGCCCATGCCTTTATTATTTTATTAACAAAATGACTTTAACTGGGAGAAGAACCAAGTGTGAAAGTCTTTAGGAGTATACGGAGTAGAAATTCTTCAGGGGATCTCTTTTCTGCTGCTTTTTAAAATTCAGGATCGATTCTTTGCAGAAATGATTGAAAGTGTTTGCAGTTGTTTTACCTGGGTTATGGAAGTGGTTTTTTCCCTTGTGTTTTATGTACCGATTTTATCACGAGGAATAAAGGAAAAATCTAAAAATCAAGTGGAAATCCAGAGTCGGATATAAGTAAAGAGAGAACTACAGTGACGATGCAGTGGTGACAGAGTAGCTTCCTGACCTGACGTGGATTTGTACCCGAGTCCTCTGGGTCTTGGACTGTCTGCGTGGGTCTCTGCCAACTGTTCCATTGTCACAAAGTCACAGGCTGGGCTGCAGGGAAGCTTAGACCATGTGGCTCCAGCCGCAAGTCTTCACAGGAGGGAGGCCGACCCCAAGGACAGCAGAAAATATGAGTGAGCTTATCTTAATGGTGCATTAAATACCTGACATTTACCAAGAAGTCCCTCTTCAGGAACCACTTTTAAACATGTATGCCTCAACAACTGTGAGCAATAGGAAGTGTCAGCCTAATTCTGTCCTGGGGCCAAGTCGAGTTTATACAGAAGGTCCTTGTTTTATTTATTAAAAAATGACGTATCTGTGGTAAAAGAAAAAAGCTGTAAAGTTACGTGGAGTAAAAAGTCGGCATTCCCCTCACTGCATGCCATCCCAGTCCCTGCAGGCCGGACACGGGGGCCGGCGGGGGAGCAAGTCCTCCAGGTGGAGCCCCCACGCCGGCAGCCTGGGGTCCTTAAGTGAGTGTCTCAGAAAGCAGCAGCAGACGCACGCGCAGAGCCGTGGGCGGCTTGCTCTCTCTGTTACCTGCATGCCCGCTGCCTTCCATGGGTGTCCTTCCACGCCGGTGTGCATGGCTGCCTCCAATTTTGGTTAACCAGCCTCATGTCAGTGCAAGTCTGGGTTGTGTCTCGCTGTTCTCTGCTGCAGTGCTGCAGATAAGTCTCCTTCTGCACACATATTCGTGAGCTCTGGAAACATTTCTGTAGAAAAAAAGGTTCACGGGGTGGGATTGCTTGAGGAGGGGGACGCACATTTCTGGTGTGAGCCCAGTAGGCGCTGGTGCTGACACTGGCCTGTGAGCCCTGAGAAGGACGGGGCGGCTGTCCTGCTCCCCTGCTGTCTCCAGCGCCTGGAGCAGCCAGGTGCTCGGGGCTGCTCACTGGTGGAGTGAATGAATGTATCAGTGGTGTCAACCCACCCCCTGCTACACTCTCACCACTTAATTCAGGGTGCCTGTGTCTCAGATTCTAGCCAAAACCGGGTATTATCCATCTCTCTCAGACTCGAAGCCACACTTGACACTCTGTCCTTGTTGGCTCTTTCTGCTACTTCCCACGAAACCGTGCGTGCGGTTGTGTCTGATAACACAGGGAGCACGAGTTTGTGAGCTGCCGCCTTGAAAGCGTGGCTCTGGGTGGTTGGTGCCCGGGGTGTGGTGTGCTGCCCGCCGTGTGGATGCCGAGCGCTGTGGGTCCAGGCCGCCTGGGCACTGTCTGCTCCGTGCGGCCAGGCTGTGTGTCCCAGGGGCCTTGGGCCTCACTTCTGTGCTTCTCCCTCCTCCTAGATACCTGTTTGCACTGCAGCTTAAGAGAGACCTTCTGGAGGAGCGTCTGACCTGCACGGACACCACGGCCGCCCTCCTGGCATCCCACCTCCTGCAGGGTGAGTGTCCCCATGTGACCCACGTTCATGCGACCCACTGCGCCCAGGTTTTTCTGAGGGGCTAAAGGTTAGCTTTCTGCCTGGGAGGGGGATGGGCCATGCGAGACCCCAACGGTTTCCCTTGGCCTCAGACCTCCAGTTTGGGCTCCAGGCTGTACCCTGACTCTGGGTGACATCACAGCCCCCATGACAAGGCAGGCATCAGTCCCTGAAGGACAGAGGATACCCTCCAATATCTCAGTGGGAGATGCTTCAGAGCATGAAGCGTTATGTGACTTAAAACATGAGCTGGGAGGAGTGCGAGGAGAGGCTGTGGGAAGGTGGTGTGTGCTGCCCCTGTGCAGGACAGGAAGTAGACCCAGAAGGCTCCTGGACTGGACTGCGTCCTCTGTGTAAAATGGGTGCTCTGGAGTGTGGGCTCTGGACCACATCCTCTGTGCAGAGTGGGTGATCTGGGGTGTGGGCGCTGGACCACGTCCTCTGTGCAGAGTGGGTGATCTGGGGTGTGGGCATTGGACTGCGTCCTCTGTGCAGAGTGGGCGCTCTGGGGTGTGGGCATTGGACTGCGTCCTCTGTGCAGAGTGGGTGCTCTGGAGTGTGGGCGGTGGACCAGGTCCTCTGTGTGGAATGGGTGCTCTGGAGAGTGGGCGCTGGAGCACATCCTCTGTGTAGCATGGGTGCCCTGGAGTGAGGGTGCAGGAAGCAGGGCAGAGAGAGGCTCCAGCAGGCTAGGGCCACAGGGTATGTGCCTTTCCTCGGTCCTTCCCCGTCACACCATCTCCAAACAGCAAATGTTCTCATAGGTTTCCCATCCTGCCAGGTGGGTCTTGTTCACAGTTGGCAACGCAAGTGTTGAAGCATATTTGTTGTTGTTCAGTTGCTAAGTCATATCTGACTCTTTGCGACCCCATGGCCTGCAGCACTCCAGGCTTCCCTGTCCTTCACTGTCTCCCGGAGCTTGCTGAAACTCATGTCCATCGAGTTGGTGATGCCATCCAACCATCTCATCCTGTGTCGTCCCCTTCTCCCACCTTCAGTCTTTCCCAGCATTAGGGTCTTTTCCAGTGAGTTGGCTCTTCTCACCGGATGGCCAAGGTATTGGAGATCAGCGTCAGCATCAGTCCTTCCAATGAGTATTCAGGACTGATTTCCTTTAGGATGGACTGGTTGGATCTCCGCGCTGTCCAAGGGGCTCTCAGGGGTCTCTTGGTTCCTGTTTGTCCTGGGCCACCTCAGGCGGAAGGTGGTCTTCGTGCACACCACCACCTTGCGGGGCCTCTTGCTTGAGGGCTGTGTGTGCCGCTCACATTTCCCCTGGCGACTTGTCCTCCCTGGGCCTCTGCTCTGCAGACTGGAGGCTGGTGAAGACGCACGGCGCCAGATGTGCTGTAGGGTTCTGACCTGGTCCTTGGCTTTAGAGACACGCCAGGCAGCTGCCAGGACGCGCCTGGGGCTGAGGCTCGGACGCAGCACCAGGTGGTCCTGATCTGGGTGGGGGGTGCGGGGTGGGGTGAGCAGGACCTGTTGTGTACACGCTTGTGCCAAGGTGTGATCCTGTGCCTGCAGCTCTCCTGTGAGTGTGGGACTGTCTCCAAACAGTATATTGCTTAAAATGATTGGGCTTTAACCACTGTTTTTCAAATAAGCGGAGCCTTAAAATACATGAACTAGAGAGACAGTCCTTGTTCCTTGAGAATTTGAGAAGTCCTGAAGGAAAAAACAATTTAAAATACATTATCCCGAAACAAACCATAGGACCTTATCCAGGGTGTGATGGTCTTGAGACAGCTCACAGAGAAAGCGTGGATAAAAATGTAGCTGACAGCAGCTCAAGATTTTCGGCCCAAGTTGCTCGCCAGCATCTTTCCTGTTCAGGAGTCAGGAGAAATTCCCTTCACCTGCCTGTGTGTTTGCTTCTAATAGCATAAGATATTTGGGAAACTAGTACAGAATTTTCTTTGAGGGGTATATTCTTTTACTACAGAATTAGAATAATTTTTTTGCTTTTAATTCGTGCCTTTACATCTTGTACTTTTACGTAAGCACTGAGATCACCTGCTACTCCTCTCTCACCTCAGCGGAAGTTGGGGACTACGATGAGGCGCTGGACCGGGAGCACCTGCGCGCCCACGAGTATGTGCCACGGCAGGAGCGTGCCCTGCACAGGATCCTGGCATTTCACCGTGAGCTCGCGTGAGTTGGGCGTCATCAGGCTCGGGCGAGACACTCACCCCTGCCCCTCCCCGGGGAGACCAGGTCCTATGGCGGCCATGCCAGGTCCGGGGCCTGGGGTGGGGTCATCCGTGCTGCGGCCCTATTGTCTGGCTCCCAGAGACACGGCCCTGGGCTGAGGTGAGGGTGACCCAAGGAGGGGCTAGAGATGGGGAGTTCGGGCAGGGCTGGGGAGCTGCCGGCGGGGAGGGGTCCTGGAGGCCTGGCCCCTGCAGGGGGCCTGCAGATGCCAACACACCAACGCCCTGCAGGTGAAACTCCACTGCAGGCCCTGCTTGGGGGCGGAGGTGGGGGGTGGGGTTGGCCTTGAATGACGCAGACCCAGGTCAGACCCTTGATGATCCCCTCCCCTTCCTGAAGCACTGTGCTTGTCCACCATGTGTTCTACTGCTCGCAGCCACAGGGACCTTCTCATGTCTGGTCGGGTGGCACTGGCTTCCAGAGCTGTCAGTTGTGACCTGGACTGCAAGGATGAATCGCAAAGATGAACCACAGGGATGAACTACAAGAATGAACCGCAAAGATGAGCCACAAAGATGAACTGCAAGGATGAACCACAAGAATGAACCGCAAACATGAGCTGCAACGATGAACTGCAAAGATGAACCACAAGAATGAACCGCAAAGATGAACCACAAGGATGAACCACAAGAATGATCCGCAAAGATGAACCGCAAGATGAGCCACAAGGATGCACCCGAGCCAACAGCCTGGAGCCGTACGGGCGGCCAGCACCCAAGCCTCTAGTCCTGCTTTAAACTGTGGAGCCAGAAAAAGCCTTGTAGAGCCTGAAACTGTGAAAGTCCTGGAAGAAAACAGGCAGTGTGTTCTTGGACGTGGACTTTAGCAGTACAGTAGGCCCCTTAACACAGGCTTGAGCTGGGCACGTCCACTCTCACACGGGCGGTTTTCAGCAGCAGATGCTATGTGGGGTGAATTCTCAGAGGTAGAACCATGGATACTGAGGGCTGACGGGGGGGGGGGGGTGTATGTAGAGGGTTGGGGCCCCAACCCCCGATTTGTTCAAGGGTCACCTCTATCATTCTGGATCTGTCTCCTCAGGCAAGGAGAACAAGCAGAAATTAACAAATGGGACCTAATAAAACCAAAAAGCTTTTGCACAGCAAAGGAAACATCAGAAAAACAAAAGGCTACCTACTGAATGGAAGAAAATATGTCTGGTAAGAAGTCAGTATCCAAAATACACACAGAAGTCATACAACTGAACACGAAAAAACAAACAGCTTGATGAAAATGGAGCAGAGGACCTGAAGAGACATCTTTCTAAAGAAACACACAGACATATGAAAATATGCTCAGCGTCACTAGTCATCAGGGAAACACACCAAAACCACAGTGAGATACTACCTCACACCTATCAGAGGCTATTACAAAAAAGACAAGAAATAAATCAACCGAGGAGTGGAGAAAGAAGGTGTGTGGGGTGTGTGTGTGGAAGGTGTGTGGGGTGTGTGTGTGTGTGTGTGTGTGTGTACATACAATGTGTATATATATATACACACACACACAATGGAATACTACTCAGCCACAGTAAGAAAGAAATCCTGTTATTTGCAACAATACAGGTGGACCTGGAGGGTATTGTGCCAAGTGAAATAAGTCAGACAGAGAAGGACAAATACTACATGATTTCACTTACATATGGAATCTTAGAAATACAGCAAACTAGTGGATAGAACAAAAAAGAAATGGACACATGATATAGACCACAAACTAGCAGTTACCAGCAGGGAGAGGGATGGGGAAGGGGTGGGATGGGGTAGAGGAGTAAGAGGTACAAGCTACTGGGTAGAAAGCAGATTAGCTACAGACTGCTATACACACAGGGAATATAGCCAGTTGTTCAGTCGCTCAGTCCTGTCTGACTCTGCGACCCCATGGACAGCAGGCTTCCCTGTCCTTCACCATCTTCTGGAGCTTGTTCAAACTAATGTCTATTGAGTCAGTGATGCCATGCTACCATCTTATCTTCTGTCATCCCCTTCTCCTCCTGCCTTCAATCTTTCCCAGCATCAGGGTCTTTTCCAATGAGTCAGTTCTTCACATCAGGTGGCCAAAGTATTGGAGCTTCAGCTTCAGCATCAGTCCCTCCAATGAATATTCAGGACTAATTTCATTTAGGATGGACTGGTTGGATCTCATTGCAGTCCAAGGGACTCTCAAGAGTCTTCTCCAACACCACAGTTCAAAAGCATCAATTCTTCAGTGCTTAGCTTTCTTTATAGTCCAACTCTCACATCCATACATGACTACTGGAAAAACCATAGCTTTGACTTTATGGACCTTTGTTGGCAAAGTAATGTCTCTGCTTTTTAATATGCTCCCTAGGTTTCTCATAGCTTTTCTTCCAAGGAGCAAACATCATTTAATTTCATGGCTGCAGTCACCAACTGTAGTGATTTTGGAGCCCAAGAAAATAAAGTCTGTCACAGTTTCAGTTGTTTCCCCATCTATTTGCCATGAAGTGATGGGACCAGATGCCATGATCTTAGTTTTTTTAATGTTGATTTTTAAGCCAATTTTTTCACCCTCCTCTTTAACCTTCATCAAGAGGCTCTTTAGTTCTTCTTCACTTTCTCCCATTAGGGTGGTGTCATCTGCATATCTGAGGTTATTGATATTTCTCCCAGCAGTCTTGATTCCAGCTTGTGCTTCATCCAACCCAGCATTCCACATGATGTACTCTGCAAGGAGATCAAACCAGTCAATCCTAAGGAAATCAGTCCTGAATATTCATTGGAAGGACTGATGCTGAAGCTGAAGCTCCAATACTTTGGCCACCTGATACAAAGAATCGACTCATTAGAAAAGATCTTGATGGTGGCAAAGATTGAGGGCAGGAGGAGAAGGAGAAGACAGAGGATGAGATGGTTGGATGGCATCACTGACTCAATGGACATGAGTTTGAGCAAGCTCTGAGAGTTGGTGATGGACAGGGAAGCCTGGCATGCTGCAGCCCGTGGTGTTGCAGAGTCGGACATGACTGAGCAAATGAACTGAACTGAACTCTGCATATAAGTTAAATAAGCAAGGTGACAGTATACTGCCTTGATGTACTCCTTTCCCAATTTGGAACCAGTCCATTGTTCCATGTCCAGTTCTAACTGTTGCTTCTTGACCTGCATACAGATTTCTCAGAAGGTGGGTAAGGTAGTCTGATATTCCCATCTCTTGAAGAATTTTCCACAGTTTGTTGTGATCCACACACTCAAAGGCTTTAGTGTAGTCAATGAAGCAGAAGTAGATGTTTTTCTGGAATTCTCTGGCTTTTTCTGTGATCCCTCAGATGTTGGCAATTTGATCTCTGATTCCTAAATATATAGCCAACATCTATAACAACTATAAATGGAATACATAATCTTTAAAAATTATGAATCCTGTTGCACACCTATAACTTATATAATATTGTACATCAGCTATACATCCTTTTTAAAAAGACAGGAAATAAGTGTTGGTGAAGATGTGGAGAAGAGGGGAACCCTTGTGCACTATTGGTGGGAATGTACATTGGTGCAGCAGCTGTGGAAGATAAAATGGAGGTTCTTCAAGAAACTAAAAATAGACTCAATATTCTATGGTGTATATGGGAAAAGAGTCTAAAAAAGAGTAGACGTATATATGTGTGTCAGATTCACTTTGCTCTGCACCAAAAACTAACAAAACGTAAATCAACTCCAATTTAAAAAATCTAAAATAAAAAAATAAAAAATCTAAGATAAATAAATTTAAACTAGAGCTACCATATGGTCCAGAATTCAACTCCTGGGTGTTTACCCAAAGAAAACAGAAACACTGACGGGAAAGGATGCATGCACCCCCATGCTCACAGCGGTGTTCCTTACGACAGCCAGAATAGAAACACCCCCTCAGTGCCCGTCAGGAGACAAGCAGGTGGAGAAGAAGTGTACATACCGTGGGGTTATCACCTCGCTGATGGGTTATTGGAGTGATAAGGGTCTAGTCAGCATCAAAGGACGGACATTTTCATCCAAGAATGGAAATCACAGGAATGACATTAAGCAAGCAGTCGTGTTATTTCTAAAAGATCCCAAAACTCAGGCTTTCAGAAGCAAGAGGAAAAAGAGCTGTTCATGGAAGTCGCTCGTGGAGGCTTTGGGCTGTCCTGAGCGCCCACCCTGGAGCCCCTCACTGTCTGGACGGTGTGCCAGGCGAGGATACCCCAGCTGTTTTGGTGATTCTATTTTTGTTCATTTTCATAATTTAATTTTTATAAAGGTATATTCTAATGGTTAGCATTGTACCTTTTAAAGTTTTGAAGTGGGTTCAATGAGATACTAGGGTTATCCGTGCGTTATTCGTGGTATGTCCTGTATTTAGTATTCATCTCTGCCTGTAAATGTTTGCACATCACTTTGTCCATATCAAGATAAAATTATAAGGCTGAGCACCTCACGAGTGCAAAGAAAAGATTCGCCCCTGGGGGTTACAGAACCAAAGGAAGGGACGGTTCTGTGGCCTGTGTGCAGTGTTATTTGTCATGGGTGAGTATCCGTAGGGGAGTGGCCCGCCTCTGGAGATCGGAGCCCCTGTGCTGGTTGTGTTCCCTTCTGTTTTCCCGGTCTCTCTGTCCGAGTTTCTGCTCTCAGGAGCGCTGTGAACTTGCTGTCTTTCATTGCAGGGGCCAGACGCCTGCTGAGTCAGACTTCCAGGTGCTGGAAATTGCCCGGAAGCTGGACATGTACGGCATCAGGTTTCACTCAGCTTCTGACCGGGAGGGGGCCAAGATCAAGCTGGCCGTGTCGCACACAGGTGTCCTGGTGTTCCAGGTAGGTGGGCGGGGCGCTGTGGGAAGTCTGTGGCTGAGTCGCCTCAGATTGGGAGGCAGAGTGTTGCGGACTGTGTGATCCGGCCTGTCCTCCTAGAGAGGTTGTTTCCTAGTCCTGGACTCTGTCCCGGAGCCCACTCTTCCTTCTGATGCTGTTCGGAAGGTCCCCTGACCCGTAACGTCACCCCGGGGCTCAGAGCGCCCTGCAGGCAGCGTCTCCCCTGGGGCTGGGGGGCGGCTGCTCATGGGGTCTCTGCCATGGGCCACAGTCCCACTGACTGCGGGAGCCAGAGCCGCCTAGAGAGCCTCTGGGGCGGCCCCGTGGTCCTGGGGGCCTCTGCGTGAGCATGGGAGGAGACACTGGAAGGGCCCCGAGCTGTGTTTCTGGCAATGTGTCTGCGTGCTGGGCTGGCTGAAGTACCCGGAAGCAGCTGTGGGCGCCGGCCTGGGCTCCAGAGCCCTCCCTGGCGCGGGCCCTGCCCGGGACCTTGGCCTCCTTGGGGAACATGGCCGCTGGCTGCAGCTCCTCCCTCCGTGGCCAGCTTCACACCGCCCCCAAGACGGCCAGTCTGAGCCCAGCCTCCCCGACCAAAAACAATTCGTTTCACCATCCTTGCCTTTCTCTTTTAAAATTAGGCATCAAATTTCAGTTTCTTGTCAGAAAGAATGTCAGGCTTGCACTTAGAGTCAGCAGTGTGGCCGCCCCCGAGCGTCCAGGCCCTGCCATGCCCAGGCCCCGCACACACGCCCTCTGCCGGCGGCCCCTGCCCAGCACGCGGGGGCAAGCACAGCCCTCAGAGTCAAGGCCGTCATTCTTCCAGAAAAGGGCAAGTCATCTATGACCATAAGAAATTGCAAAAGCAAAGGATTAAAGAGTTTGGGTTAAAGGCGGCAGATTGAATCCATTTCCACTCCCTCAGAATCCCCACTGGAATGACAGTGAAGGGATATTTTAAACTTTCCATCAGTAAGACCCAACGATGGAAAGGAGAGCAGAGAGCAGGGGCTGTCAGCTGAGTCTGGGAGCTTGGAAGGCCAGTGGGATGACGGCGGGGTGCAGGAGTGGAGCTGAGACCGGCAGGCCGGAGGCAGGACAGTTAGAGCGCCGCCCTGCCCCGGGCGAGGGCCTCCCCTTGGAGGTGGAGGGGAGTGCCTGTGCGTGGGCTTCTGACCCCGCGGTCCCCACTCCAGCCCCGGGAGGTGCCGGCCAGCCCTTCAGAGCCTCCTCTTCAAACAGTCATCGCAGACACGTTCAGACAATCTGAAAGCACTGAGAATCAGAAGAGCACGCAGAGCCCCACATGCTTGTCACATGGGTTCTCACCGGCCTGTGTTCTCACTCCCTGCCCCACCGCACACAGATCACATATACAAGTACCAACACGTGTACACATACACAGACATGCAGAACACATGTACACACGCTGACACATGAATATACACAGACCACATCCACACAGAGAGACACATATACACATAGACTACATATACACATACACACACCAACACACACAGAGACCACGTACACACACACACACACACACACACACAAACACAGAGATATATACACAGACAGATCTATGGATACACAGACACATAAACACACAGACATACAAACCACATATACACTCACATACATACGTGATACACATGTACACAGACATACACACATACAGACCATGCATACACAGAGACACACACATGTACAGATACATATATATAGAAACAGATCACATACACACAGATACACACACAGAGACACGCATATACAGATACACATATATATACACAGATACACCTACAGACACACACACATACACACAGAGACACATATACAAAGACACAGCATACAGACCACATATATACACACAGACACACACAGAGAAGCATATACACACATTGACACACGACACAGACACAGATGCCCAGAAACATGCACATATACATATATGTATGTGTGAGAAGCTGCCGCCGTCATGTCTGACGCTGTATGACCCCATGGACTGTAGCCCACCAGGCTCCTCTGTCCATTGGATTCTCCAGGCAAGAAGACTGGGGTGGGTTGCCGTGCCCCCCTCCAGGGGACCCTCCCTACCCAGGAATAAAGCCCACATCTCTTAGGTCTTCTACATCAGCAGGTGGGTTCTTTACCACCAACAGTACCTGGTAAGCTGTACACGCACAGACACATCTATACACCTGTATACACACAGACGTGTACACACATATACACAGAGAGACACATGTATACACACAGAGACACACACACTTTTATACACACAGGCCACATATATATACACAGACACACACACACGTTTTTCTGGAGCCTTGAGGGTAAGGCGCCCTCACAGGGCCCTTCCCCCGAGCGTGTGCTCCCTAAGAAGAGACCACTCCCTGTCGTGACCGCTGTGCGGCGTCACTGAGGCCCCCGATTCCCGAACCTACGGGTCTGTGCCCGCTGTTATCACCTGGCCAGTCGCATCCATGCAGCTTGTTTTCCTGCAGGACAGGGTCCAGCCTCGAAGCGGCTGTAGCGTTCAGCAGGCATGCTGCAGACGCCTGCGGTCCAGAACACTGCAGCAGTGTGTGGGCCATTGTCCTGTGGCTAGAATCAGCTGGCGCTGCCCAGCTGGACCACACGCAGGCGACACGTGACCCCTCAGGGTCACCTGGGGCACCACCCGGCCTCCCCGGCGATGCGAACGCTGACCGCTGTGCTCTCTGGTCCTTCGCCTGTTTCGTTACTGGTCTTTCTCTTTCAACTCATGCGCAGCCTTGGAGAGATGCTGCACCTTGTCCAGTGCCCTTAGACTAGCGTCCCCTGGCGGTGCCTGGCCAGGGTTTACCAGATGCTCCCTGACTGGCACACCTGGGGCCTCCTGCTAAACTCACACGGTGACAGGGAGAACCAGGAACTTGAGGAAACCTTCGTTCCAAGGAAGGTGGTATTTGCAGGGCAGGTGCCAAACTTGTGGGAAGAAGAGACTCAGAAAAGCAGAAACTTGGGGCTGGAGACGGTGCAAAGGCAGGAAAGCCTCTTTACCCCATGCCTTGTCCCCAAGGAACAGGGCACAGCTTCAGCACGAGCCTAAACTCTCTCGTGAGTTTTGATTCTGGCCTGGTTTGTCATAGTAAAATATTGGTAATTAACTGTTAGAAGGCTGGTTATGCAAGTGGTGCTGCATCCACGTTATGGGGTAACTGGCCACCTGTCCAGAGAACACAGACTCTGTCCTAATAAACGAGACAGTCTCTGAGATGTGCTGTTACATGGAGAGAGTACTCAGCTGTGTGTGTGACTTCCTGCCACTTGTGGGGAAGAGAAGAAATCACACACACACACAATTTATTCCCTGCGGAAAAGCTGGCGTTTACCGCCCCTCGGATGGTGATCAGAGTCAGCAGGCTTTCAGAAGTGGGGAAAGGGGAATGCTAAATCTGGACTCATTTTGGTGCCTTAGTATATTACTGTATTGCATGTTCTTTCTTTTTTTAGTTTAAAAGTACATTATTGCTAAAAGTGTTAACCATTATCTGAGCCTTCAGAGAGTCATAATCCCTTTGCAATAGCAATGGCAAAGGTCACTGATGACAGATACCTTAGCAAATATAATAATGAAGAGGTTTGAAATATCGTGAGAATTACCCAAGTGTGGTACAGAGCAGTGAGTGAATGCTCTTGGGGAAACGGTGCTCCTGGACTTGCTCAGAGCAGGGCTGCCACTGGCCTTCAGTGCGTCTGTGAGACCTTCTCTAAGAAGCCTCAGAAGTAGAAGAAAAGCCCACACCTTGAAGCAAGAGCCGGGCAGGCACAAGGACACGGGGCCAGCGAGGCACAGGCTGGCGGCAGGAGGCCTGGGAGACGCGACTGAGAGCTCCACAAAGCAGAGGGAGAGATGGAGAGGGAAGCAGAGGGAGCTCCTGCAGCGTCCGGGCGGCCCAGGATTCCAGAGGCTGGACCCAAACGGCAGCAAGGAATTGTTACAGACCTTCCAGGAGGAGAAGCATCCAAACCTCCAGTCACGGGTTTCCAGACAGAAGGTGCCCACAGGCCTTATTCCGAGTGAATGGAGATGGGGCAGGACTTGTCCATCTGAGACATCAGAACACAGATCAGAGGGCTTCCTGGGAGGAGGTGGGGAGGCGTGAAATGCCACCGGGCTGGACGCTGGAGGATGGAGGTTCTAAATGTGAAAGAAAGTCATTTCCAGTCCAGAATTCTGTGCCTGTGCAGCCGGACTCCTACCCAAGAAGAAATAAAAGCATTTCCAGACATGCTGCTTTTCAGAAAACTCAGTCCCTACGCAGCCTTCGGGAGCCCGACGGTGGGGAGAGGCTCTGGGCGGGAGCTGAGGACCCGGCGACATATTGGGGAGGGAGAGGGGTGGGCCGTGCTCAGGTGTGGGGAACCTGCGTCAGCAGAAGGACGTCAGGGGCTCCAGGGAAGACGGCCCAGAAAGAAACAGGCCTGACCGGAGAGTCCCTGGGGCCCCAGGGAAGACGGCCCAGAAAGAAACAGATCTGACCAGAGAGTCCCTGGGGTGCCAGGGGTTAGGACCACTGCATGTGTGTGTGCTCAGTCGCATCCGACTCTGAGACCCCATGGACTGTAGCCCATCAGGCTCCTTTGTCCTTGGGATTTCCCAGGCAAGGATGCTGGAGTGTGTTGCAGTTTCCTCCTCCAGCGGATCTTCGCTTCCCGGGATCAAACCCGGGAAGGGTCGACTCCTGTTCGACCCCTGGATCCCAGGTTCAACCCCTGATTGGGAACTGAGATCCTGCAAGCCCTGTGACACAACCAGAAAAAAGCCCATCAGTGACGTCATGGGTGAGATCATACTGGAGAGCTTAAAAGGTCTGCAGGGAGGTTTTGTGCTGAACCGGTGATGGGTACACAGAAAATTAAGCAAATGGAAACAAGCAGTTAGTAACTCTGGGAGAATTACAGGTAAAGGAGGAAAATACAGTTGTAATCCACCCTTGCCCAGTTTGCGAGCAGCACACACATGATCAACAGCACAGATCAGATTTGGGGGCACCGGTGGGGAGGGGTGGACGCGGTCCCGTGGTGTGCGGTCCAGGCAGACAGCAGCGGGAGCCAGCTGTGTGGACGCAGGCCTTGGCGGAAAGGCCCTCTTTCCACCTCCCTGAGCCCCGCATCCAGAGCCGGGAGCTGAGGCGTGGCCTTTTCTTCTGTTGCTGTGTGAAAGTTTGCTGGTTTTGTGGATGGAGCTCAGACGCGTCCAGTGTCTCACTGTGAGCCGCAGGTGGAGTGACTGCCTGTTGGCCGCGCTGAGAGGTGGGAACTGACATTTCAGTCCAGGCCTCAGGGACATCTCTTAACTCAGGAATACAAAGAATTGAGATGGAATTCACAGAACATGAAGTCCACCCTTCAGAAGTATAAGTCAGTGTTTTCAGTATTAATATACTCACAGAATCATGTGGCTGTCGCCCCAATTCCAGAACACGTCAACCCCGCCCTCCCGGGCCCTGGCGGTCCCGTCCGTGGACGGCCCTCCTCACACCTCCCTGGGACCGGCCTCCAGGCCTCTGCTGCCCCTCCCTTCAGAGCACGTCCATGTCGTGCGTGTTTCCAAGCCTCCTTCCTCCTTATGGCTAAAGTGCTGGGCTGCTTTTTAGTATCTCTGGCAGGAAAGCATTCTTCATCTTGCCGTTCCCCCATCCTGAGTTTGTGGAAAAGAGTAAATGGTCACGAAGACCAAGGACAGAAAAGAAAATGCCAGAAGGTGCTTCCATACATTCAGAGGTTTTATTCTGAAATTTTTCAAGCTCAGAGAAGTACAAGAAGGTACCGTGAGCCCCTTCGCCAGGCACCCCCACCCGGGTTCCGCAGGCGCCCCCGCCTCATGATTTCAGACACGCCCGCCCAAGCTGAGCTGCCCCGCCCGGCCAGGTTCTGCCCCTAATCGTCAGTGGGAAGTGCCTCCCTTCTCTCCTTGTCCTCATGGCCACAGTGCCCCCAGAAGGGCCGAGGCCAGTCACTCGTGACGTGGGCCTGCCCAGCCGGGCTGCTGCTGAGACGAGAGCCTGTGCGGCGAGTCCCGGACGGGAAGCTGTGAGTGGTGCAGCCCCCGGCGGCACCGTCTGTGTGTGCGGGGCAGCGCCCGGCGCCTTCTCGGAAAGTGCTGACAGGCCTCTTCACAAAGGGAAGTCACTCAGCAGCGTCCGACTCTGTGCGACCCATGGACTGTAGCCTACCAGGCTCCTCTGTCCATGGAATTTTCCAGGCAAGAGTACTGGAGTGGGGTGCCATGTTTCACAAGCTGTGTCTTTATTTGTTTGCTGCGCTGGGGCCTTCTCCAGCTGTGGTGAGCGGGGCTCCTGTTCACTGCTGTGCCCGGGCTCGGGAGTGGCGGTCCGTGGGCTTAGTTGCTTGGTGGCATATGGGTTCTTCCCAGACCAGGGATGGAACCCATGGCCCCTGCATTGGCAGGCCGGTTCTTATCTGCTGCACCACCAGGGAAGCCCGCAAGGAGACGTTTTGTCCTCTGTAATTAGTATTTGTGGAGAGATACTTAAGACTGTGAATTTCCCTCGTGGTTGCCAGATGGCTGCTTTTTAAATTCCACTGTTCTGGCTCCTGGAGAGGTTTTCTCATCTGTTTTACTTCGTTGCTGTGGACACATGGGTTTGTGTCCTGATCTTACTATTACATGAGTTGTAATTCAGGTTGTAATCTGATATTTGATCTTTAGTCATCATTTCTTTTGATCTTTAAGTTGCCCCCCATCCGGGCATCCCTTCAGGTGACCTCTGTGCCTTTGACCTCTCCCCGTCCTTTGTCCTTTCTGAGCACTAACTTACTTTCTCACACAGTAACGTGGTCAAGGTTCTTGTGTTCCTTGCCTGCCCCACCCTGGAAGAGCAGAGTCCCAGTCTCCAAGGGGGAGGAGAGTGCTTAGACTCTGGACCCTGCTTAGGGTCCAGGCCCTGGTGCTCACTCTGTCTGGACAGTCAGGAGTTCAGCCCCGGCTCCGGGTCCCCTCCGGCACCCCCGGGATCACTCCATCCTCCTTGCTTTCCTTCGCTGAGAAACTCAGCTCTGCTCCTGCCCTGCCCAGCCACCCCCAGGCCCCTCCCAAGCACTGTCCTCACTGGGGTGGCTATAAAATGTTCACTGTTAACACTGACAGAAAAAAAGTTTGTATCGAAGCTTTATCAGAGCAATAAAGTGTTCTTCCTAAAACAGATTCGTGTGTTTAGTGTTGACATTTTAATTGAGTCATTCCGAATGTAACGACTGTATAATGGGTTCTAAACATAATTTGCTTCTGAATATAACGCTGTGCTTTTTGGCAAGGATGTAATGCTGTTTCATGGGAAAGCATGTGTGTGCATCTGGATTACACGTGTGTCATTACTCAGCATCCGTCTCTTGGATTTTAGAGCAGCACCAGGATCAACACTTTCAACTGGTCCAGGCTCCGAAAGCTCAGCTTCAAGAGGAAAAGGTTTCTCATCAAGCTCCACCCAGAGGTCCACGTGAGTGTCATCATGAGAACTCTTGAAGTTCACTCCGCTCAGTTGTTAATGACTTGTGTATCACTTCAGCATAACACACACGAGAACGTAAGGACAGGATCACTAGCTGGGGCTGGGCTCTGGGGAAACCTGCCCAGGGGGGGCCCGCCCGCAGGGTGTGCCGGCAGCCAGAGGTGGCTGGGCGGCCTGAGAGCGTCCACAGCTGAGAGCTGACGGGCTCCTGGGCCGCTGGGAACCGTAGCTTCACTGCAGCTGCTCCTCCTTTGGGTGCCAAAGCTGAGGTACAGAGTGTTTAGCTGTGGTCCGGAGCCCCGCAGCAAATCAGTGCGGCGTGAACGGAGGGTGTTTCCAGTGTTCTCATGTGTCTGTCTCTGAAACTGACCCTTCGATAGTTCTAAATGAGGAAGCCTTGACTTTCAGAAAATGAATGTTCCTTTCTTTTGTCCATAAGTTAATAACTAAATTTTTCCATAAGTTAATAATTAAATATAAAATCACTGAAATTAGTAAAAAGGGACAAACGTAAATGTCTATATAGTCTGATGGGAGGAAAAATTCAACACTTGAGACAATTCTAAGATGTTCATGGTGTTACGTGCCCACAGTGCCAGGAAGCTGGGAGACGGCTCAGCCAGCCCCTGTGGCAGGGGGGCCTGGGGGCTGCAGCTCAGCCCCAGCCCGGAGCCGAGAGCCTGGGCCAGCCCAGGAGGGGCCGCCCCTAAGCTTCTCAGAGGCACTGGATTAACAGGGGCTTTGTCAAACCGGGGTCACTGCGACCTGCAAGTGTGTTTACTTTGTGCAGGAAGTGTGGACAGATAGCTTAACTGTTTGTTATTCAAATATTTCTTCTAAGAATGAAAGAGAAGTATAAAGAATGCCAAGAACATGTACAAATGCAAGTAAAAGGCTAGTTGTTTTCTTCTATAAGTAAAAAAAAAAATGTTTTTGGCAGTTATTCCACACAGACAGGGAAATGAGAGAATTCGTGCAAAATTCTGACTGTGTCTATTTCTACACCCAGCAAGGTTATGTGTTATGTCGACTCCTAAGCACTTAGATTTTTAGGATTAAATATAGGAGTTAAAGTGTTGATATTATAGTCTTTTGTAAGGTAATTTGGTAATAAACATCACAATGTCCAAAAATGTGCATTGTTTTTGAGTTCAGTATAACATTTCTAGGAATTTATCCTAAGGAATAACCATGAGAGATAAGGCAGTAGTTTCTTCATGGTGATGTTTGTGAGCCTGAAAACCTTTGTGCCCTGCTCATCCTCAGAAAACCCACAGGAAAATGACTGAGTGACGACAGGTAAATGTGTCAGCCAGCACAAAAAGATGCCTTGGTTTCCTCTAACACAGGAAAAGGTTTCAAAGAGAAACTTCAAAATGTTAGCCCTTGTGATTAGATGATGGCACTTCTCTGATATTTCTACAAAGAAATATACCACTATATTTTTCTCCTCTCAAATATAAATGGAACCAGAAGTCTATACACAACTTTCAGAAAGAAAATCTTCCTAGTTTCTAACTTTGGAGTAGCCTGTGTCTTCCCAGGTTTTCTTCCTGCTGTAGTTACTGGAATCTTTGCCCTTCACTCATAGGGGCCCTACCAGGACACCCTGGAGTTTGTGTTGGGTAGCAGAGACGAATGTAAGAACTTCTGGAAGATCTGTGTGGAGCATCATACCTTCTTCAGACTCTTTGATCAGCCAAAGCCGAAAGCTAAAGCCGTCCTCTTCAGCAGAGGCTCCTCCTTCAGATACAGGTGGGCGGCCGCACCGGGCAGCTGTTGGCCTTGTCATGGCGCCGAGAACCCGAACGTCCAGTCAGGGCAAGGGTGGTTCACGGGCAGAGAACTCCATGCAGGCTGCAGCCACGGAGCCACGGGGGACGCTCAGCACATAGAGTGGTGGGAAGAGGCCTGTGGACGGCTGTCTGCAACGTTGGTCCTGCTGTTAATGCAAAGCGTGCTGTTTCAGCACAAGTGTAAACTTAAGACAGAGTCTGGGCAAGTCTTACTTTTCCTTTGCTTCTGTGAAAAATTAGTGCTGTGTATTACTTTTTATTCTTTCCTATAAAATCTGAATTTCATTCACAGTGGAAGAACTCAGAAACAACTTGCTGATTATGTCAAAGATGGTGGGATGAAGAGGGTTCCATATGAAAGGTAAATTCTCGCATCTTCGTGACACAGAGTGTGGGTGTTTAAGTCAGCATTTTAGGTACCCTAACCTTTGCTCGAGTAAAAGGCACTTCAACTGCGTCAGTTGCGTCAGTGTGTCTTGAGTTCTTTTTCTTCTGTTTCATTTAAAGGTGATGGTTTGCGTTTTACTGTCATTTAAGTTGTTCAGATGCAGATGACACTTTTTGCTTCTAGTCTGCCTCACTCCACTCAGACGTGGTGTTTTTACAGAGGATGGTTTTCATAATATTAAACTTTGGATCTGAAAATTCATGTTGTTTCTGTGAGTGTGGATCTCTTCCTTAATTTCACCTCTTCTGGACATGTATTTTTGTTTGCATCCTTTTTTCTGTTATCCTGCCATTTCTAGTTAGATGCCTCAGGGTGTGTTACAAACCCTTGGCCACGTTTTCATGTGAGTCCTTCCTCACGGGTGCAGCACATGCTGCTTTAGAAACGGGGCCTGCACCCTAACGCTGTGTGCTCCAGGAGCTCCTCTGATGATGCAATTTTTATGAAAATGCACTGAAGATGAGGGTAAAAAAAGCAGTGGGGTCAGGCAAGTGGGGCGTGGGGCTCACCGCCTGTCCTCTGTTTTCAGGAGACACAGCAAGACCCGGATGTCTCTCCGTGCCCTCAAAGTGGACTTGCCACGGCAGGTTAGTCCTTCTGCGTAAATGCACCCGATGTAGGCACCGGTCCCCTTTTAGGGAATAGCCTGGCGTGGTTGCAACAGGAGTCCTAAAGTTAGTCTCACCATTTACATGGCAGTTCCAGTCCTGGGACCCTGTTTGCAGAAAGGAGTCCTGAGTGAAGAGGGACCTTTGTGGGTAGACACGTGTCACAGTGTTACTTGTGACTCTAGAGACCCCAGCGACCGCAATCCATGCTGGTCTGGGTGTGGCCACCTGTTGGGGGACTCAACAGCCACTAAGAATCTCATTTCAGAAGAGTGGAGCCCGAGCAGGACACGTTCAGGAAGTGTTAGCAGTGACACTGGCAGTTTGCACAGTGACCCATGGAGAACCTTCTTCCTGATTTAAAAAGACAACTGGGTGCTTGAGGGACTAACCGTCACAGCAGCAAATGTTATCTCCCAGTGATCAGGCCCCAGCCAGTTTTTATCTTCTTGTGCTTCTGATCTGACTTGGCTTTCTGCAGTGGACATGGTGCTTTCTGTTGTCAGGAAAACAGCTGAGAAATACAACTTTTATAAAAGTGTGAAGTGACGATAATGCCAGCTTGTGGAGGGGTGAGGGGGGAGGCGATTTGCTCAGTGAAGCTGTGTTCGCTCAGTGGACAGTTTGCTATTACGTTAAAGGTAAAAAGCAAGAAGCAAATGTGTGCACCTGAGTGTTTGGCATGACCACAGCTACTAAACCAGGCGCACACAGGCCCCCACACACGTGACACAGGTGACATGTGGCCACGGTGCCGGATGTGAGGCTGGCGTCGCCGGCTCTGTGTCCCGGTCTGCCTCGCGGTCGTCTCCCCCGCCTTCACGCTTGCCTGTTGACTGCCACATGCGAGCCTGTTCTTACGTAGGCTCTTGCTCTTTTCATGTAATCTTATTTCATAATTCTCTGTGTGCACCTGTAGAGTTTCATATTTATAATTTTTTATCACTGCACAGCATTCACTTTTGTTGCAAGTTCATCATTTATGCTCTAAGAGTATTTACAGAGCTCCAGTTGCAGCTCATATATTAACACTTCTGTGTCCCAAATTTTTAATTGGGTTTTGAAATAAAAACATTCTTTGACTCTTCTGGGTATGTTTTCTATTTAGGGATCCCTTGTTAAATCTTTGAAATTAAAAAGAACTCACCTTTGGATGCACCCAGGCACCTCATCCCCTGGCAACCCTAGCGGGTCAGGGGCACCTTGCTCCAGGGGCTGGGAGGGGTGGCTCAGCCCATCTGCAGCCACCCAGCCCCAGGGGACGCCAGTGTCCAGAGACATCCCAGGGAACTTCAGGGTGACCAGGTGCCAGGGAGACTCAGGACTTAGTGACAGAGGTGCTGTGGTACCGAGCACATAGAGAATAGTGGCGTCACAGGGACCATCAACAGGCACTCCTGAGCCAACCTCAGACCGCATCTGCATTCACAGAGCTTCGGTTCTGTTATTCGTAGAGGAACAGTCTGACCGTCGCCCCTGTATGGGCCTTGAGAGGAGCGCATGGTGAGCTTGTCTGAGCCCGGCCAGCCATGCACCTCTCCGACGTGACCTGCCGTCTCACGCACTCCTTCTTTCTTCTCATTCTGCCCCAGAGCCTCTCGTTCTCCGAGGGTGTGAGGACTCCTGTGACACCGTCGCCCACAGCCGCCTCCTTCTGCTCAGCCCCCGCGTCCCCTCCAGCTCCCCCAGGCCTGCATGATTCCCAGGTCAGCGGCGGCAGCTCCGAGACGGGGCCCCCCGCGCCCGGCGCCTGGTGGCCGGCTGCAGAAAAGAGCTCCGTGGTCGCGGCCCAGCACCCCCGGCCACCTGCGCTCCAGCCTCACCAAGGTGTCAGCTTCGGTTGGGGTGTGAGGAGCTGTGGCCCCCGCAGTCCTGAGGGGCTGAGCTGCCCCACCTCAGGCCCAGATTCAGGGGGCACGGGCAGGGGGCACCCAGCTGTGGCGTGCAGTGACTGCAGTGAGGGACCCCTGACGGGGGGCTCCTCCTCCAGGGGGGTGCACCTGTGCAGCCCCCTGGGCTGCAGGGGGGGCCCGGTTTTCACATTGACAAGCGCCCAGCTGCAGGTGTCCGAGGAGTTCATAGATGATGACCCTGCAGACATCTCCTTCTTTGCTGGGGGCTCAGAGGCTTTCTCCTTCCCCTACGGCAGCCTGGGCCCAGGCTCCAGCCCATCCAGCCCTGAGGGGTCTTCCCCGGAGGTGGCCCCCGGGGACAGGGGGCGTGGCTTTGAGTTTGAGGAGGGCAGCCTCGGCGACGCGCACCCCTCGGACACCTCGGAGCTGCTGGAGGTGAAGGCACAGGCCAGCCTGATGCAGCGCCTGCTGAGCCCGTCCGACACCAGCTCACTCCGGAACAACCAGTCCGAGGCCAGCTCGCTGAGCAATGCGCCCCTGCCCAGCGGCCTGTCCACACACACGCCCGGCTCTGCGCCCCCGTCCGGGGCCAGCTCCATGGCCAACTTCCCCGCCTGCTCCGTGCGCTCCGAGGCCAGCTCGGCCTTCCAGTTCTCAGACATCGTGGACCAGTTAGAGCAGCTGAGCTACCCGCCCACGACGGCCGAGGACTCGAGCAGCTCGGACACGGACTCGTGGGGCTCCGAGGCTGCGGTGCCCCTAGACGTGAGCCTATTCTTCAGTAGCCCCTTTGTGCAGGCCAGGTCGGACAGAGTCATTTTCGATTTGCAGAATAACGTGAAGAATCTGATTCCCGGAGAGCGAATTGAGGAGAACGTGCCCTGAGCGCTCCCAGGCTCCCTTCCGGGGCAACCCCCACCCGCCCGGGAGGCAAGGGCTCAGGTGGTAGGCTTTGGTGTAGGAAGCGATTTTGTGGTCACGGCTGGGTATTCTTCATCCCCCCAATTCTCTGACTGTTGCATTTTAAACGTCGAAAAATTAAAAGGTGAGCTTGTTACGGTGTTGAAGGCTGTGCAGCAGAGTTAAGAAGGACGCGTGTCCCCAGCCAGCCCTTGGGGCCACTCCATCTTTGCAGCTTTATTCTCCAGCGTGCGTGCTCATTCGGCTCAATCGTGCCTTTCGAGTGGTGCTGGTTTGGATTCGTGTTGGCCTTTAGTGGAACATGTGCCTTATACCTTTCGCTGCTTTTTAAGTTGAGACACTGCCCAGGACTAATTAGGTTGTGGTTTTGTCTGATCTGGCTGCGCAAGACCCTGAGGGACCCCCCCAAGGCCCAGGTCCTGGGGCGAGCGTGCCGCAGCCTTAGGGCGCAGGGTGCCTGGAGCTCAAGGAGTCGCCTTCGTGACTCTGACCCCGGGGCCGCTGTGCCTGGCGGAGGTGGTGGGTTAGCCTGCGATGGAGACGGGCCGGGTCCTCTCCGCCTGCCTGGGGGGGCACTCAGTGTTCGGTTCAGGGAAGGCAGAACCAGGCACAGCAGCCAGGGCTGACGGGGACCTGCTCCCTGTGGAGACCCAGCACCCACGGCCTTGCTGAGCCGTGGGGGCTCCACCTTTGTGCGAATGCTGGCTCCTGCCTCGGGCCAGGCGGTGCTGGACGCAGCTGCTCCGGTTCCAACAAAGCCCACCCCCGATGTGTGGTCTTGAGTTCCAGCTGGGCATGTGTGAACAGGTGAGGGGGCCGCGCCCCACGCCCCGAGGATGTGGCTGGCCGTGGGGAGAGACCACAGCGTTGTTTGTCACTGGGTCCGTGGCCGAGTTTTGTGCTCCTTTCCGGCTGCATCTGGTGGAACAGCCATGTTTACAGGTCAGTTTTCTTCTGAAAGTCGAGTTCCCACATGGGCAGGGGCCTGTTGGCGGTGCCATGAGGAGCTGCCCAGGTGTCTCTGCAGGTGTGGGCACCTTCTGGCACTGGTGGCACCGGCAGCCTCCGCTGACATGTCAGTGCTTCGCCTGTACACTCCTCCCGGGAGCACAGCCCCGACTCTGCTTCTGGGGACACTCCCTTCCATCAGCTCTCATGCTGGCCAGGCCGGCTGCACAGAGGCAGGTGCCGTGCACCCACATGCCTTCTCATGTCACGGGAACCCCCGCAGCCCTTCTCCCAGGTAACCTGTGTTTCTAAGACTGTGGTTGGTAATGATCGAGCTGTGGGCAGTAAAAGCTGTGCAGACAGCCTGCTGTGAAAGCCCTTGGCTTTCCCCACTGTCGTCTCAGCCAAGTCGTGGTGGTTTCCAGTACAGACACATCTCCCAACGCCGTGAGGGTGGCTGAGTGCCCGGCAGGCTACACTTGATCCTCCGGGCACTCGGGCCACGACCCCATGGCATGAAGCGGACACCAGGTCTGTGTCTGCAGGGCCCGCCCTGTTCACAGAGTCACCAAACCCACCTTAGAATGGGGAGGGACACGGCCAGGTCCCGGTGGCGCCTGACGTGGGCATTCTTGCGTCTATTCTCAAGGTTATGGAGGGGCGCGGGGGCCGTGCCAGCCTCGTCCCGGGCCAGAGCTCCTGCCCACCAGCTGCGTCCCCTGGTGCCGCCTTTTGCATGAATATGTCATGTTCCCAGGAGTGAGGAGAAAAGGGCTGGCGTTTGCCTGTGAATCTGAACTTGCTTATTCTTTAAAGACATGTTGACGTTGCCTGGCTTGTGGTTCTTAAAAGTTTGTTTCCCACTGAAATTGCCATTTATGCATTTGCAGATATGTACTGACTCAGAAATCTTTTGTTTACTCAATAAAATAAGGGCACGTTTGCTACAGATCTTAGTGCCTTTTTAGCTTTCTCTCCTCTGCTCGCCTGTGGTTTGATTTACCTGCACTGTGAAGGTCATCTCATTTGCCGACCCCACCCCTGAAGCAGCCCATGTCGCCTCCAGTCCCACCCATGTCTGTCTGTGACTGCAGGCAGCTGGCCCCACGGTGCCCTCGGACTGTCTCACTGTGGCCGTGGGGGGTGATTCCCTACAGGAGGCCAGCAGGGGAGCCTCTCGCCTTCCTGAGCGGCCCCGCTCGGGCCTGCGTGGCCCGTGATTGGCACATCAGGGCGGTGCAGGGAGCCGGCGAGCTGCTGCTCGGGGCCCGCATGAGCGTCCATGCTGGGGAGGAAACACATGGTCCTCGGGCACAGAACACGTGCTATTGGCGTCTTCTGAAAACGAGGCCGTTATTGCCTCCCCGCAGTCAGCTAGACGCCCCCCACAATATGACCCTTGGACCAAAGTAAGGCAGCTTCTCAGATTCTGGGCCCCCGTTGGGCACCAAGAGCTCTCTGCACCTCCAGGAGCCGCCTGCCTCTCCAGCCTCCGGCGTCACAGGCAGCAGATCCCAGGGGCTGGCTGAAGAGAGTGCCCGGCAAGGTGGGCCTTGGGAGGGTCGCCTCCTCTCCGGGGTCTGGGGGCACCTGGCACCCAGTGTGGTGGGCTTGGGGGGGCACTGGGCAGCTCTGGACCGGCCCCTGTGGGCCCACACTCCCCGGGAGCCTGCGGCGGGCAGTCTTGGCCTTCAGAGGAGAGGACAGTGGGTCACGGGGGCATGGGTCCCTCCTGTGACTCCGGCCCCGTCCCTGACTGGTGCCTCTGTGCTGGCGCCCCCAGGGGTGAGTCTGGTCAGTCTCCAGGGCAAGCAGTCAGGAGCGTAAAAGCCGTTTGGCCTTGCTCTCCAGGAGCGTCTACTCAGGCCGCATCTCCCTCCGCACGGACGTCCCTGTGGATCGCCTACGGTACAGGAGTGCTTTCTTTCGGGGACCTTGCCTCCAGCGCTCCAGTGGTCCAGAGGATCAAGTCACAGCTTCTCAAGCTTCAGACAGAAGGTGTCATTTATTAGAGCCTGCTCCCTGGGCCAGCTGGAGTGTCCCACAGAGAAGACCCCAGACAGTCAGCCCAGAGTGGGACTGAGCTGTGGGTTGGGGTGCTCGCTTCCCTCAACAAGGAAAGAGTCGTGTTTACTTAGAAGGAAACTCCAGGAGACGCCCCGGGCATGCCGTGCACGTAGACATCACCCCTGAGTATCGAGGCCACGGGCAGACTGTGGTGTCAGCCTCGGGAGGACGGACACAGAGCAGGAGGAAGGGGAACCGGCACTTGGACCCCTCAGAGCAGCTTTTACTTTATGAGCCGATTTTGAGCAAAAGTGACTCTCAACACCCTGGGCCAGACGTGGAGCCAGGCCTAGCTTCCGCCAGCTCCCAGGGTCATTTCCCTGGAGTATAGGGAGATCAGCACTCCCCTTCTCTTCTGGGAGGAGTGGTCACCATTCTGGCCACTGAGGCGAAGTTGCCTCTTGCTCCCTCCACCATCTTAACCTTCAGACTCGACCTTGACTTTTCCACACCGTAACTGACTCTTGTTCCAGTATTAGGCACCAGGTTTCAAGATAATTTACTTACCGGATTTTGAAGGAGAGAATTGAAAGCTATGAGGTGAAAGTAGCTGAGCTTCCCGTCTAAATGTGACATTTCTCTTGTCACCTGGTTAGATGGTCAGGAGAAGGTTCCAGAAGAAGACGACTGCGCTTTTCAAAATGGTGTTGACACTGTAAGAGGATTCTTAGGAACGACTGGAAATAGAGTCCACAGAGAAAACTCTCTTCCAGAGTGGCTTCCTGCTGACTGTTTTAAATGAAAGTTTACATTTTCAGTGGTTTTTTGAAGACACTCAGGCCTTGGCCCCACAGCTTTGAGAGCAGAGCCTGTCGGGACCTCTGTGTGGGCAGCAGCTGTCCACCCACTCCAGTCATTTGCTTTTGGACCCTGTCATGACATGCCATTTGCAGACGTGGCCCGTCTGCAGGATCTGGGGGTCCCCGAGGCTGCAGGGGGACAGGAGCACACCCCGTGTGTGAGCAGTCAGTCCTGGAGCAGGACTCCCGTCACTCAGCTGCATGCCCCGGCCTGGCTGTTTTCCAGTACAGGACCTTGCACACAGGAGTTGGCATTTACAGATGTTTAAGATTCTTTACCATGTCAGTTAGGGCCACACATACTCTGTGGAACCTAAAACGTGATGTTTAGCACCTTAAAAATGCTTGAGCCACCCGTCTGCCTGTTAGCCTGTATACTAATGCAGGTCGTCTGCGTGGACAGGACTTTCTATGGTCATGTCATCACAGGGTCCAGAGCAGTGTTCATACATCCCAGGCCCTCCTGGAAATGGCTGGCAGAGCCACAGCCCCACACAGGGACGCCACGACAGGGACAGTGGCCCGCACGCTCCAGAGCCTCGAGTGTGGGTGGTTACACGTTTCCTGCCACATGCCTGAGAGCAGCTCCCCACAGATGTATTCACCTCATTTCCTGGCATCTGAGTTGACAAAACGGATGTAGGTAGGACCTGTAACATTTTACTGCAGCTGACAGATTTAATAGAAATAAATGTCCAACGCCAGGTTGTGATGCCTGTTAGTCTGGTCACTAGAGGATGAGCTGGCAGTTTTTGCGGAATAGCAAGTACAGTGTTGCCCGGTAGTTACAGGACTAGCTCCAGGACCCCGAGAGAGCATGCCCCTGCAGGAAGGGCCCTCCTGAGAAAAGGCGTGGCATTACACACGGCCCACCCGTGCGCCCAGACACTGTAAACCCTCTCTCCATGGAGCACAGCACCTGCTGCACTAACAGTGCTCTGAACAGGTGTAAACAGTGTAGATGTCTACCCAGGCAGCACATTCACGTGCTGCTTTTGGGGGCTTTCTGGAACGTTTTCCCCCGAATAAATTCAGTCCTCGCTGATTGAACCCTCAGATGTAGAGACCACAGATACAAGGGTGGCCGTGCCCACAGCGACAATACCAGATGGTGGCTCTAACCACTCGCAGAAGCCAAACGGTTGATTCCAAACAAGCCGCCCGCCCTGAGCTACCATCGCCCGCCTGTCAGCCACCCGCCAAGCGCGCTCCTGCCCACCCTGGCCCATCTATAGGAGGCTTCAGTGCCACCACCAGCTCCTCACCTGTCACCTTCTGCTGTTTAAGAATAAAGTCTTTGTGGGAGACTTTTGGTAAACATCACTACAAGCTTGCTGCGGGTGGCCCCTCATGGAAGAGGACTGTGTGGGGCGGGAGGATGCTGGGTCGCCCCAAGGACGTGCTCTCGGGACCAGAGAGCGTTGGCCCTCACTCAGGGAACGACAGGCCTGGGGAGAACCAGCATTCACCTTGTGAGCACGCTTTTTGGTTTTCGTTTTGATTGAAGAACGGTTGCTTCGCAGTGTTTTGTTGGTCTCTGCCATACGAGAATGTGAATCAGCCGTCAGTGTTCATGTGTCCCCTCCTTCTCAAGCCTCCGTTTCTATACTCTCTTCTGAATTTTCAGTGGGTCACGGTGTCTCGTCATACGGTTCCAGGCTAAGGAGGGACAGAAGGGACTCTGGAGTGTGATCCTTACAGCTCCTCTGGGGAGCGAGCCTCTCCTCCGGTCAAAGCAGCTGTGTTTGGGCAGAGGTGACCTCATGGGCTTGGCATGGTGAGAGGGGACATGGGGAAGTCACATTATTTTAAGGTGGTTTAGCCGATTTAAACATGTACTAAAAGCAGATTTTAATAAACTGATTCTAACCATTTCTGTTCTTACGTTGTCCGGGTTTTCTGATGTCAGTGAACATTTGTCCGTGTCTGAAATCGGTGTGGTGTGAGAAGCCCAGAGGTCAGCTCTGCCGTCCGGCCTGGGGAGCACATCCCCGGAAGTCCTGGGTGGGGTCCCGGCTCCTGTTCCCCAGGGCTCTGAGCTTGTCAATGTGAAACCGGGCCACCTCCACCTCAGGCCGCTGGGAGGAGGGGTGCGCTGCGGGGCTGCACTGTGGGAGCTCTCTTCACGAGCCTCCTGCACACACCTCTTGCACACTGCACTTGTTAGGCTATCTTAGGTTGCTTTCAATCACCAGTTAAATGTCTTCTCTTGAACCCCTGCTTTAAGGTAACTCAAATTTGGCATTTAATTTCTAATTTCTCATTTAATATCTAATTTCTCATAGAAATTACTAATTTCTCATAGTAAAACATTATAAAAAAACCTTTGAGGATTTTTTTAAGTAGATAATTTCGTATTACAAAATGTTGGAGGAAATAGAACGGGGCCAAAACTTGGCCACAATCTAGTCAAGAGCAAACATTACTTAAAGAAGGGAAAAAACTGAGTGTTTCTTCTGCTTTTGTGGTGTATTCTAGAACACCAGATTAAAGTCCTTGTTAATGAACAATTTAGGGGTGTAGAAAACCGTATGGTGACTCCGTGTGACGCAGTGTTCTGGTGCAGGGTTAGTGACTTGGCCTCAGCACACCTGTCCTCCTCCTCACGCACCTGTAGTGCCCTCCCCGCTCTGTGGCGGCCGATCTCCCAGGACCCTGAGCCCCGGGCCAGGCCGCCCTGGAGGCTCCCTGGGGAAGCGGGGTCACATTGAGCCATGCCTGCCGCCGTGGCGCCCAGAAGGGCCTCGTGGCAGTGCTGCCCCTCGGGTCCTCTCTTCCTCATCGCCCCCCATCACCCGTTCACTTCCAGGCCTTTCAGCGGAGAGTCCTCTGCCTTCTCCCTCCACCCAGAGGAGCCCGCCAGGCCTGAGCCCCTTGGGCCCGGCTGCACAGGGCCTCAGCCCCCTCCTGGGCCCCGTCCTCAGTGACGCTGCTGGAGCCGGGATGGACAACCAGGAGGAGCCGAGACGCAAGGTGGGCACCCCCGGGGGGCCTGGCGCCGGGGGGGCGGGGGGGGCGGGTGCCCCAGTCTTGAGACCCTCTCCTCACCTCTGGGGGCTTCCGCCACGATGGTCCTCCCTGCTGTTGTCACGGGTCCTGGCATCTGTCTGTTCTGCATGTGGGGCTGGATCCCAGAGACCTCAGCCTCACCGCTCCCTGAACTGCTGGCTTCAGTTTAACGGTGGAGGAGCTGGGAGGGGCCAGGGGGTCAGGGGAGCAGGGACTGGTGGCTGAGGTGGTCCTGGAGGGGCATCCCGGGGCTGGGCACATGGCAGAAGGTGAGGCCCCCACCTGCAGGCTCAGTGTTGGGCAGGAGCGAGGTTGGCAGGCAGAGAGCTGGGGACCAAGGAGAGACACCGCTCGGGAGCAAGGCCGTGGCCTAAAGCAGGGGCACCCTGGCCTTGGGGCCCCCCAGCGGTAGGCAGGGAGCCCCAGTTTCCCTGATGACTCCCTTGGCAGGGCTGGGGCCGCCTCCATGTTCCTCAGCCCCATGGTGCCGCACAGGGTCTGGGAGCTTGGCATCCACCGGCCTGGCCTTGGGCTCCAGCATCAGCGTCTGGCTGCCCAGCTCAGGGGTAGGGGTGGAGGTGGGGAGCTGCCCAGCCCTCTCCCGCAGCCCAGTACCAGCTTGCTGCCTGAAACCCCTTCCCTACCAGCGTCTCCCACTGACTGTGTGAGAATTGGTGAGGCCCCACAGTACTGGGGCAGCCTGAAATGGAGCTAGTGCTCCCTTTCTAATGGGTGCTGCTCTGCCTATTGGCGGGCTCCCCTCAGGCTCTGTGGGAATAAAGCCTGGCCCCTCCCTCTGCCCTGACCTGGGCCCTGACCTTAGGGGTGTAGCTGGCAGAGCAGCCAATGTTTTGCTTTCTCCCCACTGAGTTTCCTAGAAGCTGCCCTTTGATCTGGAAATCCGGGGCTGGCCCTGGTTACCCAGGCTGGCATCCATGAGCCACTGCTGACTGCCCTGCTGCTGGCAGCCCCTCGTCAGTAACTGGTGACGCCTGCTGTGTGGCTGTGACCTTGGCAGTGATGCTGCCGTGGTTGTTTCCGGGCACCTCCACCTCCCAGCAGCGCTCCCTCCTGGACGGGGCTTTTCCCTCCAGGCTTTCTCCTCCTGACTCGCTGCCCGCAGAGGAGCTGGTCTCAGGCCCCAGGGAGAAGCCCCGGCCCCCAGCCTCCCTTTCCCAGCACGCCTCAGACCCCACCAGGCTTAGTCCCCAAGCTGATCGCCTGCAGCCTTGGACTCTCACCCTTCCCGCACTCTTTCACCTCCTCCACCCGCCTGGGCCCAGACCTCCAGGATGTGTGGGGCCCCCCCTCACCCTGGCTCACCTCCCTTGCACCTCCTGAGCAGCCCCAGCCCCCAGACTCACCCTGGGGCCAGCACGCCATCATGTGCTCAGATAGGCCCCCAAAGACCCTGCCTTCCTGCCAGCAACCACTTCTCTTGCCTCGTACCCACCCCCATCCTTGGCCCCTGAGCTGGCCCCGACTGCCCATCCTCCACTCCACCTGCTCCCTGTCATGTGCACTTTGCTGCCCGGAGGGGTCACTTCCTCAGTAGTTAGAGTTGCTTCCTACCTGTTTCCTCCTGAGAGGCTGTCCGCTCAAGGGCAGGAACCTCTGCACTTGGCACTTCCCAGGTACCTATTGCCACAGTTGACACGGGAGGGTCAGCCCCAAATCTTCCACCTGGTAGAGGAGCAGAGGGTGAGCGTGCAGGAGTAGGACCGGGCGAGTGCTAGGTGGGAAAGCATGGAGGAGGGGCCATCAAGCAGACCTTGACTTGCTGGGGTGGGGTATGGCCCTGCCCTTCCCGCTCCGGAGGGTTCTGTCGCCATGGACTTGCCCCTGCATGTTTATTTGATCCACTTTACCGTAATGTTTGCTTTGTTGCGGCAGTCTGGAACCCAACCAACAGTTTCTCTGAGGTGTGCCTATATTTGTGTGTTAACCAGCTGCAGTCCTGGGAGTGATATCGGGACAATAATTTCATCACAAAATGAGTAATTAGTTTCAGTGTTTGCTTCTGTTTAAGCAGCAATTATTTTCTCAAAAAGAATAACATAATATGAGAAAAACATCTGAGGGAGATAAAACTGGGCTTATATTTTTACTCAGAAGTGACTCAGGAATTACATGTGAAGATCACACAACAGTGTTAACTTCAGCAGAAGACATGCCGTGTTAGGACCGTTGGTGACATGGCCGGCAGACATACACTCACACTGTCTGCGCTTTTTGCAGTGCGTGCCTGCGGACGAGGCATATTTCATAGCAAAGGAGATTCTCGCCACAGAACGAACATACCTGAAGGATTTAGAAGTTATTACCGTGGTATGAAACCTAAATCCTTTGTTTTGATTTTCTGACTACTTCTTAAATCTAGGTCAGAGACAGAATCCCTCCTGATAAACTGCTCTTGGCCGTCATGAAATCTGTGTATGGATGTCGATGTTTGTGAAGTGTGTGAGGTGTGAAAGTTACTCAGTTGTGTCCGACTCTTTGTGACCCCGTGGACTATACAGTCCATGGAATTCTCCAGACCAAAATACTGGAGTGGGTAGCTGTTCCCTTCTTCAAGGGATCTTCCCAACCCAGGGATCGAACCCAGGTCTCCCACATTGCAAGCGGATTCTTTACCAGCTGAGTCATATATGTTCTGTTAAATATATTTGGCTTAAAACATGTCTAATCAGATCAGTACTGGGTCCAATATTTGTAAACCTGGCAACATACTCCTTTGAAGCTTTGCATCCAGAATTGTTTTCCTATATTGTGAAAACTGGGTGATCAGCCTAGAGGCTGGCTGTAGCACTGATCTGAGCTGTCCTTGTGGAGGCTCTGTGGTCAGTGCTGCATTTCCTAAGGTGTGAGGTTCCTGGGTCACCCTGAGCTCTTCCGGCAGTGGTTCCGGAGCGCGGTGGTCAAGGTGGACGCCATGCCTGCAGACCTGATGACCTTGCTCTTCTCCAACATTGACCCCATCTACAAGTTCCACAGAGGCTTCCTTCATGAGGTGGAGCAGAGGCTGGCGCTTTGGTAATGCCCTGCACACCCCCCATCCCCCTCCGCTGGCACCTCAACCATCACTGCTCTCAGGAGCTTTCCAGCTTCGGGAAGTATTTCATAGGAGTCATTATTTCATTGAAACAGATGTTAGTAGAATCATAAGTTGCTTTCATTCATCCTGTTCCAGAAGAGAGAATTTTGTTGTTCAGTCACTCAGTCGTGTCCAGCTCTTTGCAACCCATGGACTGCAGCACACCAGGCTACCCTGCCCTTCACTGTCACCCAGAGTTTGCTCAGATTCATAGTCCATCAGGTTGGTGATGCTATCCAACCATCTCATCATATGTCACCCCCTTCTCCTCATTCCCTTAATCTTTCCCAGCATCAGGATCTCTTCCAATGAGTCAGCTATTCGCATCAGGTGGCCAAAGTATTGGAGCTTCAGCTTCAGCATCAGTCTTTCCAGTGAATATTCAGGGTTGATTTCCTTCAGGATTGAATGGTTTGATCTTCTTGCTGTCCAAAGGACTTCAAAAGACTTCTCCAGCACCATAGTTTGACATCATTAATTCTTTGGTGTTCAACCTTTATGGTCCAACTCTTACACCTATACATGACTACTGGAAAAATCATAGCTTTGACTATACGGGCTCCCATACCCCTACATGACTACTGGAAAAACCATAGCTTTGACTGTGTGGACCAAAATGATGTCCTTTTCATCACAGGAGACTGGAATGCAAAAGTAGGATGTCAAGAGATACCTGGAATAACAGGCAAGTTTGGCCTTGGAGTACAAAATGCAGCAGGGCAAAGACTAACAGTTTTGCCCAGAGAACACACTGATCATAGCAAACACCCTCTTCCAACAAGAGACGACGCTACACATGGACATCACCAGATGGCCAATACCGAAATCAGATTGATTATATTCTTTGCAGTTAAAGATGGTGAAGCTCTATACAGTGAGGAAAAACAAGACCAGGAGCTGACTGGGGCTCAGATCTGAACTCCTTATTGCAAAATTCAGGCTTAAATTCAAGAAAGGAGGGAAAACTACTCGACCATTCAGATATGACCTAAATCAAATCCTTTACAATTATACAATGGAAGTGACAAATAGATTCAAGGGACTAGATCTGATAGAGTACCTAAAGAACTATGGACATAGGATCATAACATTGTACAGGAGGCAGTGATCAAGACTGTCTCCAAAAAAAGAAATGCAAAATGGCAAAAGGGTTGTCTGAGGAAGCCTTATAAATAGCTGAGAAAAGAGAAGTGAAAGGCAAAGGAGAAAAGGAAAGATATATCCATCTGAATGTAGTGTTCCAAAGAATAGCAAGGAGAGATAAGAAAGCCTTCCTCAGTGATTAATGCAAAGAAATAGAGGAAAACAATAGAATGGGAAAGACTAGAGATCTCTTCAAGAAAATTAGTGATACCAAGGGGACATTTCATGCAAAGATGGGCACAATAAAGGACAGAAATTGTATGGACCTAACAGAAGCAGAAGATATTAAGAAGAGGTGGCAAGAATGCACAGAAGAAATATACAAAACAGATCTTCATGACCCAGATAACCACGATGGCATGATCACTCACCTAGAGCCAGACATCCTATAGAGCAAAATCAAAGGAGCCTTGAAGCATCACTATAAACAAAGCTAATGGAAGTGACGGAATTCCACCTGAGCTATTTCAAATCCTAAAAGACGATGCTGTTAAAGTGCTGCACTCAACATGCCACCAAATTGGGAAAACTCAGCAGTGGCCACAGGACTGGAAAAGGTCAGTTTTCATTCCAATCCTAAAGAAAGGCATGCCAAAGAATGTTCAAACTACCGCACAATTGCACTCATCTCACATGCTAGCAAAGTAATGTTCAAAATTCTCCAAGCCAGGCTTCAACAATATGTGAACAGAGAACTTCCAGATGTACAAGGTGGATTTAGAAAAAGCAGAGGAACCAGAGATCAAATTGCCAACATCCATTGGATCACAGGAAAAGCAAGAGAATTCCAGGAAAATATCTACTTCTGCTTCATTGACTATGCTAAAGTCTTTAGCTGTGTGGATCACAACAAACTGTGGAAAATTCTTAAAGAGATGGGAATACCAGACCACCTTACCTGCCTCCTGAGAAATCTGTATGCAGGTCAAGAAGCAACAGTTAGAACCAGACATGGATCAATGGACTAGTTCCACATAGGGAAAGGAGTACGTCAAGGCTGTGTTGTATATTGTCATCCAGCATATTTAACTTCTATGCAGAGTACATCATGCGAAATGCTGGGCTGGATAAAGCACAAGCTAGAATCAAGATTGCTGGAAGAAATATCAATAACCTCAGATATGCAAATGACACCACTCTAGTGGCAGAAAGTGAAGAGGAACTAAAGAGCATCTTGATGAAAGTGAAAGAGGAAAGTGAAAAAGCTGGCTTAAAACTCAGTATTCAAAAAATGAAGATCATGGCATCCAGTCTGATCACTTCATGGCAAATAGATGGGGAAACAATGGAAACAGTGAGAGACCTTATTTTCTTGGTTTCCAAAATCACTACAGATGGTGACTGCAGCCATGAAATTAAAAGATGCTTGCTCCTTGGAAGAAAAGCTATGACCAACCTAGACAGCATATTAAAAAGCAGAGACATTACTTTGCTGGCAAAGGTTTAACTAGTCAAAGCTATGATTTTTCCAGTAGTCATGTATGGATGTGAGAGTTGGACCATAAAGTTGAGCACCAAAGAATCGATGCTTTTGAACTGTGGTGTTGGAGAAGACTCTTGAGAGTCCTTTGGACTGCAAGGATATTCAACAAGTCCATCCTAAAGGAAATGAGTCCTGAATATTCATTGGAAGGACAGATGCTAAGCTGAAACTCTAATACTTTGGCCACCTGATGCAAAGAACTGACGCATTGGAAAAGACCCTGATGCTGGGAGTGATTGAAGGTGGGAGGAAAAGGGGAAGACAGAGGATGAGCTGGTGGATGGCATCACCAACTGGATAGACATGAGTTTGAGCAAACTCTGGGAGTTGGTGATGGACAAGGAGGTCTGGCGTGCTTCAGTCCATGGGGTTTCAGAGTCAGACACGACTGAGCAACTGAACTGATACGGACCTTGTTGACAAAGTGATGTCTTAGCTTTTTAATATGCTGTCTAGGTTTATTATAGCTTTTTTCAAGGAAAAAGCATCTTTTAATTTCATGGTGGCAGTCCACCATCCACAGTGGTTTCAGGGCCCAAGAAAATGGTCTGTCACTGTTTCCATTTTTCCCCCATCTCTTTGCCATGAAGTGATGGGACCAGAAGCCATGATCTTAGTTTTCTGAATGTTGAGTTTTAAACCAGCTTTTTCACTCCTCTCTTTTACCCTCATCAAGAAGCTCTTTAGTTCCTCTTCACTTTCTGCCACTAGGGTGGTGTCATCTGCATATCTGAGGTTATTGATATTTTTCCCAGCAATCTTGATTCTAGCTTGTGCTTCATCCAACCCAGCATTTCACATGATGTACTCTGCATAGAAGTTAAATAAGCAGGGTGACAATATACAACACAGCCTTGATGGACTCCTTTCCCAATTCTGAACCAGTCTGTAGTTTTAAGTCCAGTTCTAACTGTTGCTTCTTGACCTGCATACAGGAAGCAGGTAAGGTCTCTGGTATTCCCATCTCTTTAAGAATTTTCCACAGTTGTTGTGATCCACACAGTGAAAGGCTTTAGCATAGTCAGCAAAGCAGTTGTTTTTCTGGAATCCTCTTGCTTTTTCTATGATCCAACTATACTTTTTTATGATATACTATATGCTTTGGTGCACTCTCAGTCATATCTGACTCTTTGTGACCCTGTGGACTGTAGGCCACCAGGCTCCTCTTGCCATGGAATTTTCCAGGCAAGAATACCTGAGTGGATTGCCATTTCCTTCTCCAGGGTATCTTCCCAACCCACGGATCAAACCCACAGCGCCTGTGTCTCCTGCATTGGCAGGCAGATTCTTTACCACTGCACCTCTTGAGAAGCCCTATGATTCAATGGATGTCGGCAGTTTGATTTCTGGGTCCCCTGCCTTTTCTAAATCCTGCTTGTATATCTGGAAGTTTTTGGTTCATGTACTATTGAAGCCTAGCTTGAAGGATTTTGAGCATTACTTTGCTAGCATGTGAAATGGGCACAATTGTGTGGTAGTTTGATCATTTCTTGGCATTCCCCTTCTTAGGGATTGGAATGAAAACTGACCTTTTCCAGTCCTGTGGCCACTTCTGTTTTCCAAATTTGCTGGCATATTGAGTGCAGCACTTTCACAGCATCATTTTTTAGGACTTGAAATAGCTCAGCTGGAATTCCATCACCTCCACTAGCTTTGTTTGTAGTGATGCTTCCTAAGGCTCACTTCACTTCACACTCCAGGATGTCTGGGTCTAAATGAGTGATCACACCATCATGGTTATCTGGGTCATGAAGACCTTTTGTTTTTTTTTATGAATACCTTTTTTGTACAGTTCTTCTGTGTATTCTTGCCACTTCTTCTTAACATCTTCTGCTTCTGTTAGGTCCATACCGTTTTGGTCCTTTATTGTGCCCATCTTTGCATGAAATGTTCCCTTGGTATTTCTCATTTTCTTGAAGAGATCTCTAGTCTCAGGAGATGATCCTTTTTTGCCTGGTCACTAGCATATCAAGGATGGTCAAGATATGACAACAGTCTCTGTCAAGTATGGCCTCCCCCTCAAAGCCTCTGGGTGCTGTTCTGAGCCTGGGACTCGCCATCACACTAGCAGTGAAAAGAGCATTTCTCACAAGCTGTCCAAGGTTTTGACCTCATTTGTCCATCTGCTCCAGGGAGGAATCTTCTAGCACCCAGGCCACAGGCAGTCACCAGCGCATCGGGGACATCCTGCTCAGGAACATGCTTCAGTTAAAGGTAGCGTGGACTTGTGTGAGGCTCTGAGCATAGCAGCTGGTGGTGGAGACACCAGCTTCCTCCTCAGGACAGTCTTCTCGTTAGAACGACAAAAGGCAGGACAGACTTCCCCTCAGGTCAGCTCTGCCCTCAGGTCAGGACACAAGCCCTTCTGAGCCGTCTTCCTCTCAGTCAGAATACGAGCCCCTCTGAGCCGTGTTCCTCGGAGCGCTATTTCCAGGACGGGCTTTCCTCAGGTCAGCGCCCCCCTCAGAGCAGAGCTCCCTTCAGGCCAGGTCCTCTTGGAGCTGCCTCCCCCACCCCAACAGCAGTCTCTTCAGGACACACGCCCCTCAGGATCGACAGCGCCCCGCAGGGCTGCCTTCCGCCTGGCCAGGGTTCCCTCAGCCCGCGCCCCAGAGCCGTGGGGCCGGTGCAGCTGCTCCCGCGTGCTCGGGCCCCAAGACTGAGAGCCCGATGTACCAGCTTCACCTGCGGATGCGCCGCCCGCTACCCCAGCGCTGGGGCTCTGGCTCTCGCGCGACACGCCGTGCGCTCCTCCCGGAGGCTTCCTGCCCCGCCCCTCAGGTTCCGCCGGGCTCCGCCCCACCCCCTGAGGCCCCGCCCCGCAGGGCCCTGGCGCCGCTCTTAGGCTTGAGGTGAGCGCGTTTCCCCTCCCGGTTGTCGGTTCTCAGGGCGGACTGTGAGCGCGTCCGGGAGGCGACGTGAGCTTAGACCCACACGCGCGCGCACCGTTTGGTGGCGCTTATCTGGCCCGGAGGCCGCCTGAGCGGTCCGCTGAGACGCGCGTTCTGGGGCAGCCCCCGGGGGCGCGGCTCCGAGGGGCTGGCCGGGCGGGGCCGGGGCGCGCGCCGCCGCTAAGCCCGTCCCGCCCGCAGGCGCTCACTGGCCACTTCCAGCAGCTGCACGAGGTCCTGAAGGAGCTGGAGGCGGCCAGCCGGCGCCTGCGGAGGCTAGAGGCGCTGCGCCGCGACTTCGAGCTGCAGAAGGTCTGCTACCTACCGCTCAACGCCTTCCTGCTGAAGCCGCTGCAGCGCCTGCGCCACTACCGCCTGCTGCTGCGCCGCTTGTGCGCCCCAGGGCCCGGGGACTCCGGCCTGCACAGCCAGGACCGCGCCGACCTCCGCGGTGAGTGCCCCCTGACGCCCCGGTCGCCGCCGGCGGGGCCCTTCCCGAGCCCGCCGGGGCAGGGGAGGGCCGGGCGGCTACTTCTAAACCAGAAACTCGGGGAACACGCTCCTGACCGAAGCATCTGACTCCGTGGACTCTGCCGTTTCTCACCTGTTAAAAAGGACCAAAGAATAAACCCCGATGCTTTTGACCTACCAATGGGACTGGCAGTTGCAGGGTGAACTTAGAGCAGGAAATCACTGCCTCTCAGGTCAAGTCACCACTGCCACGAGACATGCCGGAGAGAACTGGGCAGCACGTCCTCCCATGAGTCTCCCAGTCCTGAGGACAGAACAGATGCTCTCTGATGTACAAGGCACAACAAGGACCCTACAGTGCCCTTCCTCTCCTTCCTGAAAGCAAGTGGTGTGTTTTTGCTAAAAAGGAGAGTACACAATTGTCCCAATGGCTCTAAGCATTTTAAGGGAAACGTGAAAGAAGAGCCTGTGTCAAATGAGGGCCCACAACATAAAAGAGCTGTTTCCAAAGACTGTCCTGTCTCTTCACCGAGCCTGGGTGTTGGCTGGGAGCAGTTTGGGCTGCATGAGTCCGGGTTTCAGGACCCACACTTGCTGTCCCTGGCAGTCCTGAGGAGTTTGAGTGCAGTGTTCCTGGAATTAAAACCACCTTGAAAATGTCACAAGCTGGTCGGGGGAGGGTCTTGTCCCCACCTGCAGCCCACCTGCCCCTGCCTGTAATGAGGGACCTCTCCACACAGATGCCCTCCAGGCCATCACGGAGGTGACCTCCACGCTCCAGCACAGCCTGGTCCAGCTGGAGAACCTGCAGAGGCTGACAGAGCTGCAGCGGGACTTGGTCGGCATAGAGAGCCTGGTCGCTCCCGGCAGGGTGAGTGGCTTCATCTGAGAAGGTTTTTTGAGCTGGTTACTTCACTGTTTTTGACTGAGACATAATTCAGAGTGTGTGATTCCATAGTTTTTTGTATATTCATGAGGTTGTGCCACATCGCCACTAATTTCCAGGACATTTCATTCCTCGAAAGAAACCCCACCCCTGCTCGCAGTCACCCCACCCCTGGTCCGGCAGCTGCTGATCGGCTTTCTGTCTCTGGATTTCCCCACTGTGGGCGTTTCATACACATGGAGACTCACAGTGTGTGCCTTTTGTGTCTCCCTTCCTTCACTCAGCACAGTGTCTTCCAGGTTCATTCGTGTTGGGGGGCGGAGGTTTCATTCCTTCTTGTGACTGAGTATCAGTGTTCCATCTCTGGAGACGGCATATTTTGTCTATCTGTCATCTGCTAATAGACACTTCGGTTGTTTCCACTTTTTAGCCACTGTGAATAGTGCTTCTGTGAGCACCGTGTACAAGTCCTGGTGTGAACATGTGTTTTCAGTTCTCCTGGGCACACATGTATAAACCTAGGAGTGGAATTGCCAAGTCACATGGCCACTCTGTGTTTAACATGTTGAGAAATTGCCAGAGTTGTCCCCAGTGCCTGCAGCATTTTACACGCCCACCAGGAGTATGTGAAGGTTCTGATTTCTCCATATCTTGTCTTTTTGACTTAGCCATACCGTTCTGACGGTATGCAGTGGCATCTCATCATGGTTCCATCTGCATTCCCCTGTTGGCTAACATCAAGCATCTTACCTGGTGTTTATTGGCCATTTTCTGTGCCTTCTTTGGCGAAGTGCCTGTTTAGGTCCTTTGCCCACCTTTCAATTGGTTTGTCTGTCTCTTTACTGTTGTGAGCTTCCCTCTCATCTCTGAATACCAGATCTTTACCAGAATATGATTTGCAAAATATGTTCTCCCATTTGGTGGGTTATCTTTTCACTTTCTTGATGGCATCATTTACAACATGGAAGTTTTTAATTTAGCTGATGTCTAATTTGTCTGTTTTTTCTTTGGTTACTTGTGCTTTAGGTGTCATAGCTAAGAAACTATTGCCTAATCTAAGGTATGAAAATTTACCCCTGTGTTTTCTTCTAAAAGTTGCCTGTGTTTTAGCTCTTAACATTTAGACGTGATCCATTTTGAATTCACTTTTGTATATGGTGTGAATAGGGGTCCAACTTCACCCCTTTCCAGGGGGGAGTACAGTTGTCCCAGCACCTTTGTTGAACTGTCTTTGTTCCTTAGTCAAAAAGCAGTGGGCCGTGGAGTGAGTTTATTTTTGAACTTTCAGTTTAATTCCATGGGTCTCTATGTCTACTGGGTTGCTTACTTTTTGTCATTAATAGCTTTTGCTGTGGAAAGAATCCACGTGCAATGCAGGAGACCCCAGTTCAATTCCTGGATTAGGAAGATCCGCTGGAGAAGGGATAGGCTACCCACTCCAGTATTCTTGGGCTTCCCTCATGCCTCAGCTGGTAAAGAATCTACCTCAACATGGGAGACCTGGGTTTGACTCCTGGGTTGGGACGATCCCCTGGAGAAGGGAACGGCTACCATTTCAGTATTCCAGCTTGGAGAATTCCATGGACTGTATACTCCATGGGGTTGCAAAGAGATGGACACGATTTTCACTTTCACAGCAGTGTTTAAGGGTTGCATGGGGATGTTTTCTGCCTCCACACACACACGAGAGCATGGGTGTATAAGTCCTGTTTTCTGTTAGCCTTATTAGAAGAAGGTCCTGAGAATGTGGGATCGTGAACCTAAGGAACGAGACTGAAACAGGAAGGTCCTGCCGTCCTGGAGCTGGGACGGCCTGTTCCCTCTCCCTCCCAGACCACCTGGCTCCCCAGGGCTGCTCGCAGGCCCTGGAGCTCTTGTTCCTCTGGTTTCTTCGCGTGCCCCAGGAGCCTATTACTAGACGGACACATAAACAGGAGCACCCAAAGAGCAAGGGCGAGCTCCCTGGGGACGAGGCCTTGCTGCCGTCGTCACTGCTGCTGTGACAAGAGACCTGCTCTCATCACACCGGGGTGCCCGGCCTCCCCGGAGCTCAGCACATCCCTACCTGAGGAGCAGGGCTATGGACTGGATGTGGCTGATAAGGGCCCTGGGATGCGTGAAGCGCCAGGGCACAGGAATGTGGCAGGCCCGCCCGCCAGTGCTGGGGCACAGGTGCTGCAGTTCTGGGGTCTCTGGGGACGACGGGGCTGCTCTGCGGGCAGGAAGACGAGCCTGCTGGGGTTCCCTCCTCCTCCGTGGAGCTGGCCCCTGGCTTGGGCCAGGATTTCTGGATCAAGGTCTCCTTCTTACGCCCTCGCCCAGTGCATTTGAGGGAGCTAAGGCCGGAGTCCTCTGGGGTGTTCTCGGGTCACAGCCTGCACTGCCCCCCGAAATAGTCCACAGCAACTGTCCAGGGTCCCTGGGCCGACCCTCCAGCCACGGTGCAGGCCATCAGGGATGTCTGATGCCTGTGCCCCTGAGGCAGAGTGGGGCCTGGCCTGGCGGTGAGGGGGCCCGAGTCCCAGGGGAGTGGGCTGCGGGACACAGGGGGCCCCACCAAGCTCAGATCACTAGAAGTTCTCACCCCAGCCACGGCACCTTCATGGAGGAATCCTCTGGTCAGGCCCCAGGGCGACCGCTCACGAGCCCCTGGTGATTTTTGTGGGAACCAGGTGTCCGTCCTCCTCCTTGCCATTCTCTAGCCGCCCCGCCCGGCTTTCCCCAAAGCTGAACTCGGGTCATCTCCATGGCAGAACTTTCCAGAAGCACAGCAGTGCCAGCCCTCAGCACAACCAGCCTGTGGTGGCTCAGACATGGGGCACTGGGTTAACCAGCAGCAGGAAGGACACGGGGGGCCCCGGGGAGCAGACAAGAGGGAGGAGGCTGGAGCGGCAGGCGGGCTCCCGGGCAGGAGGACGCCGTGGAAGGGCTGCAAGGGGCTCGGGGGCGCGTGGAGGGTGAGGAGCAATCTGCTGGGCACCCTTGGCCGGCACTCAGACCCCTGTCTTCCAGGAGCTCATCCGCGAGGGCTGCCTCCACAAGCTCACCCGGAAGGGCCTGCAGCAGAGGATGTTCTTCCTGGTAGGTCGGCAGGCGCCGTCTGAGCAGGGCTGAGCCTTTGGGGCTGTGAGGGACGCGGGGACACCCCAGGCCCATGTGGTCAGGGCCTGTGAGGGACGCAAGAACACCCCAGGCCCGTGTCATCGGGGCCCATGAGGGACGCGGGGACGCCCCAGGCCCGTGTGGTCAGGGCCCGTGAGGGACGCGGGGACGCCCCAGGCCCGTGTCGTCGGGGCCCGTGAGGGACGCGGGGACGCCCCAGGCCCGTGTCGTCGGGGCCCGTGAGGGACGCGGGGACGCCCCAGGCCCGTGTCGTCG